>SJYQ01002190.1:410878-438708 GCA_006410935.1 Redunca redunca
CCATCCCCCGCCCTGCCACCTCCCTTTTCTTAGAGTACTTACTTCAGAAAACTTGTGTTTGTAAATTCTTTCTCTGTCCCTTTGGGATGTAAATCTTTTTCAAAGCTTCTTGACAATTTTATAACCCAGGAATATCTTCCTCAAGGTCTTGGGAGCCATCCCTTAGAAGAGTAATCATCAAGGAAGATAGCACCCTATCTCCTAGTTTCTGGGGAAATAGAAGAGCTTAACGTTGTAGGGCACCTTCCTCCAAGTTGTAAAACTGTCTCTGGTCTGAAGATACTGGAAGGTTTACTTCTCCTTTGTGCTGCTGCTGCTGTGTCACTCCAGTCGTGTTTGACTCTGTGCGACCCCATAGACGGCAGCCCACCAGGCTCCCCCGTCCCTGGGATTCTCCAGGCAAGAACATGGAGTGGGTTGCCATTTCCTTCTCCAATGCAAGAAAGTGAAAAGGGAAAGTGAAGTTGCTCGGTTGTGGCCGACTCTTAGCAACCCCATGGACTGCAGCCTGCCAGGCTGCTCTGTCCATGGGATTTTCCAGGCAAGAGTACTGGAGTGGGTTACCATTGCCTTCTCCTGGACTTCTCCTTTAGCTAATGTCAATTAGCAAACACACTTTATATTATCTAATTTCCAACTATTTTTTATCATATTAGGTCAACCTTTATAAGTATGCCGTTGGCTTAAGAATCAGCTCATGTCTACCTTGAAAGCATATGTATTAGTGTTTTTTTAAATCATAGTATCTTTTCTGATTACTCTGAACACTTAATATATATAGAATACAGAAATTTGCTTGAATGAAGGTAACAAAGATAAAAAAAGACAGTTTTTGAGGAATTTACTGTCATTACAGGGACAAAATATAGACACACAAATCATTGCCATTTGGTAAGCAAGACAGCTAAAAAGATAAAGAGATAAAATAAGACAGTCAGATTGTGCTGTGCTGTGGTTAGTCACTCAGCCATGTCCTACTCTTTGTGACGCATGGACTGTAGCCCGCCAGGCTCCTCTGTCCATGGGGAGTATCCAGGCAAGAATACTGGAGTGGGTTGCCGTGCCCTCCTCCAGGGTATTTTTCCAACCCAGGGATCGAACCCAGGTCTCCCGCATTGCAGGTGGATTCTTTGTCATATGAACCACCAGGAAACCATGGCATACTTTTAAGAAAGATATATTTAATTTAAATTTTTGTATTTATTAAATACATACTGTGTTTTATTTTACTATGCTAGGTTCTACATTAATTCCTCCATCCTTCTTTCTATCCATCTATCCTTCCCTCCAAGCCTTTTAGGAATGATTAATTTGTCCATTTTGTTAAGTGCTGTGGATAAAATAAGACATTTTTGCACTCAAGAAGATTGTGATGTGCTATAGGGCACAGATAAGTGTAGATATTATCCTTAAAATGCCACACTAAATGCACATGATGATGGAATAGCCAAGGCTTGACACACGTGGTCAGGGGTAACTTGACAGAAGATGTGGTGAGCTGAGGCCTGAAGGAAAAATGAGGTTCTCTAGGGCAAAAGAAGAACTGACATTTAGTTATTCTTGTATGACCTTGTGTTACATGCTTTTGTGTATATTATTTCACAACCTCAGAACATCCTTGCAAAGCAGATTTTAATTACATCTTATTCCCTAGGCCAAGGAGGCATCTAGTAGCTTCCAGCCTAGTAAGTAGAGGGGGTGAGTAGTTCAAATTCAAATCAAAGTGGTTTTCAAATTTATCCTATTTTAGTTAGACCACATCTCCCTGAAAGAAGGACGGGGTAATTTCCATTCACACAGAAAGAAGAACATGGGCAAGGAGAAGCACGGCTCAGAAGTTTGCAAGTGTTTTGGTATGTGGTAGGGAATTGTGCAAAATGGGGCTGAAGAGTGAGCCTAAATTATGAAGAATCAGATTTGGGGGTAAATGAATTTTGCAGTATTGAATTTGGATCTAAAACAAATAATTCTAGACAGAGGACTAGGGTGCAAGTTAACTATGGTAGCTATCTGAAGGTTGCATTGGAACTGGGCGAGTAGTTGGAGAACAGTTCAAAAGACCTGATATACAAAGATGAACACAGCACAGACGCCCACCTACCCTAAAGGCTCTTTGAAACTTATTAGGAATCATTGTATAGTTAGGACCTTATCCAAGGATGTAAAGTTACAGAAAATTAGAAGAGACCAAGGTAACATTTCATGCAAATATGGGCACAACAAAGGACAGAAATGGTATGGACATAACAGAAGCAGAAGGTATTAGGAAGAGGTGGCAAGAATACACAGAACAATACCAAAAAGGTCTTAATGACACAGATAACTACAATGGGTGTGGTCACTCACCTAGAGCCAGACCATCCTGGAGTGTGAAGTCAAGTGGGCCCTAGGAAGCATTACTATGAACAAAGCTGGTGGAGGTGATGGAATTCCAGCTGAGCTATTTCAAGTGCTACAAGATGATGCTTTCAAAGCACTGCACTCAGTATACCAGCAAATTTGGAAAACTCAGCATTGGCCACAGGACTGGAAAAAGTCATTTTTCATTCCAATCCCAAAGGAGGGCAATGCCAAAGAATGTTCAAGCTGCTGCACAATTGTACTCATTTCACATGCTAGAAAGGTAGTGCTCAAAATCCTCTGAGCTAGGCTTCAACAGTACATGGATTGAGAACTTCCAGATGTACAGCTGGATTTAGAAAAGGCAGAGGAACCAAAGATCAAATTGCCAACATCTGTTTGATCATAGAAAAAGTAAGAGAATTCCAGAAAAACATCTACTAGTGATTCAATGACTATGCAAATCCTTTCACTCTATGGATCACAACATACTGTGGAAAATTGTTAAAAGATGGGAATATCAGACCATTTTACCTGCTTCCTGAGAAAGATCAAGAAGCAATAGTTAGAATGGGATATGGAACAACAGACTGGTTCCCAATTGGGAAAGGAGTACGTCAGGCTATATGTTGTCACCATGCTTACTTAACTTACATGCAGAGTACGTGATGTGAAATGCTGGGCTGGATGAAGCTCAAGCTGGAATCGAGATTGCCAGGAGAAATATCTGTAACCCCAGATATGCAGATAACACCATCCTAATAGCAGAAAGTGAAGAGAAACTAAAGAGCCTCTTGATGAGGGTGACAGAGGAGAGTGAAAAACCTGGCTTAAAACTCAACACTCAAAAAACTAAGATCATGGCATCCCATCTTATCACTTCATGGCAAATAGATGGGGAAACAATGGAAACAGTGACAGACTTTATTTTCTTTGGCTTCAACATCACTGTGGACGATGACTGACATGAAATGAAAAGATGCTTGCTCCTTGGAAGGAAAGCTATGACAAACCTAGACATCCTATTAAAAAACAGAGATATCACTTTGCGAGCAAAGATCCATATAGTCAAAGCTATGGTTTTTCCAGTAGTTGTGTATGGTTGTGAGAGTTGGGCCATAGAAAAGTCTGAGTGCCAGAGAATCAATGCTTTCAACCTGTGGTGTTGGAGGAGACTCTTGAGAGTCCCTTGGATAAAAAGGAGATCAAACCAGTCAATTAAATCAACCCTGAATATTCATTGGAAGGACTGATGCTGAAGCTGAAGCTCCAGTACTTTGGCCACCTGATGTGACGATCTGACTCATTGGAAAAGACCCTGATGCTGGAAAAGATTGAGGGCAGGAGTGAAGGGGGTGACTGAAGATGAGGCGGTTGGATGGCATCATCAACTCAGTGCACATGAGTTTGAGCAAACTCTGGCAGATAGTGAAGGACAGGAGAGCCTGGTGTGCTGCAGCCCAAGGGGTCACAAAGAGTGGACGTGACTGAGCGACTGAACACAACAAAAGTTACTGATGTAAATTTTAAATTTTCTTTTCTTTTAATCTAGCATGAACTCATGGATTTCTTGTTGTGGTAGTAAGAGTGAGAATCCTAAGTATGCCACCTCATATTCCCCATACCTGTGAAAACGCTTTTATGTGACTAAAGCATCTCTATTGGTATGATCACGGTTATATATCTGGAGATGGGAAGAGAAGCTTGTATTATCCAGATGAGCCCCATTTCATCACACAGCCCCTTAAAAGCAGAAAGCCTTTTATTTTTATTTATTTATTTATTTATTTTGAATTTGTTTTTATTTTTATTGGACTCTAGGGGATGGGATGGGGAATGCCTCTGTTAAGTTATGCCCCACTGGGAAGATGTCCTTCTAACTTTCCTGGGATAGCTTTCGGAGCTTTTTCTTTTTCTTGGAACTGCTGCTCTTGCTGGCAGCAGCCTCTTCAGGTCCACTGCTGAGTGGCTCCTCCTTGGAAGACAATTTCCACTTTTTCTTGGGGACCCTCTTGTTTTCTGACTCATCAGGGTCAGTAACTGGTTCCTCTTTGGGAAAAGATTTCTTCCTCTTGGGAAGACTTCCAGTGCCAGCTGTCTCTTCAAGATCACTACTAACTAGCTCTTCCTTGGAAAAAGATTTTTTTTTCTTGGGTTTGGAAAAAGAGACAGATGGGTCTTCCACTCCATTCTCCTGAAGAGCCTCCTGGGGCTTTTTCTTTTTCTTTTTGGGTCTTTCACTTGTCTCCTCACACTCCTCCGGGGCATTGCTATTTTCTGAAGAAGCCAGGGCAATTGCAGCCAGCCTTTTCTTTTCCTTCTTCAAGCGTTTCTTCTCGTGTTTCTCGAGCTTCCTAGTAACCTCAGCAGCCGCTTCCTCTGCCTGAACCATTGCCTCCTTCAGGACATCCAGATTCTTTCGGGGAATCTCTCCAGTCTCATAGAAGGACAGCCGCTCCTCAACTTGTTCTCGAAGCTTCTCCCCAAAAACACTGGTGGGCACCTCAGAGAAGCAATCGATTCGTGAGGCAATACTGCATTTGTTTGCCAGGTATCGGGAGATGCGACCTTTGTTCTTGGCAGCTGCTCGGCCAATGAAGGTAGAGTGGAAAATGAGTCTGTACTTTCGGGTGACCCCTTGTCTTCAAGGCTCTGGAAACTTGGTCCCTTTGCTGGGCCCAGGGAATCACTCAGACACCAGGACTGGCCACAGAAAGCCTTTTAGAATGAGGTTTAGAAAGATGCAGCATGGAAGAACGCTACCCGCCATTGCTGGATTTGAAGATGGTGGGAGGAGGCTACAAGCCAAGGGAATTGGCTGCCTTTAAAAGCTGGGAACAACAGCCTTAAGCTGACAGCAAAGAAATAGGGACGTCACTCATGTAACCTTCAAGAACTGAATTCTTCCAACAATCTGAATAAGAAAAAGCACAAATTCTCCCCTAGAAGCTCTGGAAAAGAGCGTAGCCCTGCTAATAGTATGGTTTCAACTCAGCGAGACCGTGTTGGACTTCTGACCTACAGAAGCTGTAAGATAATAAAATTTTGTTGTTTTAAAGCATTAAGTTTATGGTGATTTGTGACAGCAGTAATGGGAAACTAATACACTTGTGTACTTAATGTCAGAGCTGAGGGAAGCATCAAATGGTGCCAAGAAAAGATTTAATAGATATTTTTACAGATGTGCTGTAAACCAAATTAGAAAATACCAAAACCAAAGATAAAAGCAGAGGACTCCAGCATTTTATGATCTTGGAAAAGTGGGAACCAAGAGGCTAATACTGTGTTTTATTCTACAGGCTTCTAAAGGAAGTGAAGAGAGCATGGGGGATATTGTGGGTGGTGGAAGAATGTCATAGGTGTTAGCTGAAATGATTTTGTTCCTTTCTGTGTCATTCATTCATTCATCCATTCATTCAATAAATACTTGCCCAGAACCTCCCAGTGTAATATGGAGGGAGAGGTGTCAATCTATAAACAGTTGCAGTGTGGAAATAGCTAAGTGTTTATAGGGCAATTGTTGATGACAGCTCTATTCAAAAGTGCCTGCCTGGGAGTTGAGCCTTACTGGCCTGTGATGATAATGTGCAGAGTTAAATGTTAAGAAACTTTATAGTAAATCAGAAGTGATTTTATAGCTGTTGAATATAATAATAAAAATAAACTTGTTTTAATATTTAATTTTTGTAGTAATTTATTTTTTCTATACTTTATAAAAGCACTCACTGCAGTGGATTGGGGAAAAACAATCAGAGTTTGAAAAGTACTGGTCTACAATTTAAAAGTGAAAGTCACTCAGTCGTGTCCAGCTCTTTGCGACCCCATGGGCTGTACACTCCATGGAATTCTCCAGGCCAGAACACTGGAGTGGGCAGCCTTTCCCTTCTCCATGACTTTCCTTTCTCCAGGACTCCAGGCTTTCCCTTGGACTGCAAAGAGACCAAACCAGTCAATCCTAAAGGAAATCTGTCCTGAATATTCATTGGAAGGACTGATGCTGAAGCTGAAGCTCCAATACTTTGGCCAGCTGATGGGAAGAACTGACTCATTGAAAAAGACCCTGATGCTGGGAAAGATTGAGGGCAGGAGGAGAAGGGAAGGACAGAGTACAAGATGGTTGGATGGCATCACCGACTGGATGAACATGAGTTTGAGCAAGCTCTGGGAGTTGGAGATGGACAGGGAAGCCTGGTGTGCTGCAGTTCATGGGGTCACAAAGAGTCGGACACAACTGAGTGATTGAACTGAGCATTTGAAAGAGATAACAAGACTAGACTTGGTGAACATAGAGGGAAGAAGGGGAATTTGGGGGTGTCCTGTCTCAGTTTTTCTTTGGCTTGAGTTTTTTGTGTTTTCAAGAAGCCACATTATGGAAAATACAAGGAATAACTTTGCAGAAGCCAGCATCCCTCCTGTTTGCTGTAAGTCCCTCTTACCATTTCTCCTGTTGGCCTAGTTCTTTTGAGAATCTTTCACATATTAAAATTTTATGCAACTATTCATCCCATCAATAAAAAATTGTGAAGTAATTCTGTTTAAGTTACAACCACATAGTAGTTTAGCAAGTTTTCCTCTTCACACTCCGTACTAGGAGCTTGTGCTAATTTTCTTGGCGTTTTCACAGCTCTGGCTTCAGCATAACTTCTCTCCTCCACACTAAGCTGTTCTCTGATAAGGTGCAGCTGGGGAAATCCATTGCTCTCTGGACCAGTCAGGTTTTCACATCAGTTAAGTTAATTGACAGAAGGCTTAACATATTTCTTAATTATGGCTGCAAAGTCATTACTGGAAGAATCCCCCAAATCATAGAAAAACAGTATTTTCTGATTCACTGGTTATGAAAATGCCACAGTGAAAACACAACACACAACCTGATGGGATTTTTAGAAGTGAGAGAGTCCTGATGGAGGTCATGATCAGGTAATAAGAGTCCCCTCAATTCTAATCTTACACAGCATCTCTCCACTTTGGGTGTCTTTGTCCTACAAATCTTACAACCATTATTTTAAAATAGTGAATGTTGTCTTGGATTATTTGGGGAATTTAATGTTATTATAAATAGATAAAACATATTATTCATAGAGAGAAATAACCCTTGAGTTTTGGCTTGCTAAAAATGCCTATTAGGCTTAATGCATGTAAGATAACCTTTGTTGCTAATAATACTTCAATTAGTCTTTGTTTTCTTTGGATATCACACAGTAATATGTTATAGATTCACAGAATTATAGAAGTGAATGTGTCCTTAGGAGGCGATCTGGTTCAATTTTTTTATTTTATAGATAAGAAAGCTGAGACTCAGTGAGATTAAGTGACTTCCCCTAGGTCACTTAGCTTATTAATGGTAGAAGCAAGTCTAGATGTTTCCCTATTTCTTGACCTGAAAGTTTTCTTTGTATGATTATAAAAGTAATAAATACTCATTGTAGAAAACTTAGGGCATACAGGAGGTATAAAAACAAATTAAAATTCTGTGTAATTCCACAGTTCAGAGATTTGCATCCTTAATAATTTCTTACTGTGTACAGATATAAATTTTTTCTCTGAAATTGGAATTTAATTGCATAGTTTGGTATCCCCCTCTTTCATTCAATATTAATATATCAAACTTTCTCCCCTGTCATTAAAAACATTCTCTAGGCCATGCTTTTAATAACCAAATAATATTCGCTGTCAGCATAGCCCCACAAGTATAAATATCGTTGGTCATTGTTGAACGGGAAGAATTTCAACTCTATGTAGTTTTTAAAAACTAGCCGTATTTCTTTGCTTTGTCCATTTTTCCCCCATTTTTGAGCATATCATTATTCCTCAGTGATTTTTAAATGTTCTGTACCTATTAAGGACACTGATTCTCTTTCCTCCTACTTTCATAAATGCAGTATTAAAACATTTTAATTTTTATTATGATTCAAGGTTATAATTTTGAATTTCAGCTCTTACCATGGGCTGTATTACGGGTTAAGTAATTTGGGAAGGTCACACAACCGTGAGAGACAGACCTGTCATTATAAAGCTAATGTGTCTTACAAAAACAGCTCTTTCCCAATACACCACACTGCTTTTCTGTACAGTTGAGACCTAAAAAGCAGGGGTTATACCCAAACTACTATACAGTTAATGAGAGAATTACAATTGGTAAACCAGTCTGCCAAGAAGTAACTAGCAAATCAATATCCTATATCTTTTGTTTTTCATTTTGATTCTCTTTGATACTTGGAACTGAAAACATACCCATGCTATTCAATTTTAAGATTGGCATTTGACTAATGACTCTTCTATTTATGCCATAGAATGTCTCAAGATTAATGAACAACTTCATAACCTATTTATTATTATTATTTTTATAACCAAGCAGTCTTATAAAAAGAGAATTTTTATATGGATCTGTGCATTAATGATTTGTCTGATATTTTGAATGGAGCAATGTCTAGGAAAAGAATATACAGAAATATAATTGGGAAATAACAAATCATTCATATCCTTTTTGGAAACTTGAGTATTTCTCTTATTTCAGTATCTACAATTGTTTTAAATTTGATGTTTAGTCACAGATCTCAGTAGACAGTTTAAAAAATAATATTTAAAAGAAAGAACATGTGAAGTAGCTGTAATTTGTAATGTTATGCATTTTATTCCATAATAATTTTTGTTTTGAAAAATAAAGACAAATTGAAAAGTACTGCAGATTCATAGTTCAAAATATAAGGAGATTTTAGGAAAATTCTGATACTCATAAAATTTCCACGAATAGGGAATATTCTAAATGTTAGTTTCACCTTTAAATTTAAGTCTCAGAAATTTTGTCACATTAAATGTTAAAATCCCACCAGGTGATGGACAAATTGAATGCCTCTAAGTGTTTGTACATCTACTTTGATATATTCATAGTTTAAGCCTTTTTGTAAAATCATCTTTAACTTTAGGTGTGTAAGAATATTTACATATTCTGTCATTCACTTTTCCATTTTGATCTAGTTTCGATTAAATTCCTTCCTTTGGGAACTGGCCATATCTTTTGCAGTAATTGAACATTTTACAGTGTCCTGCATTAGACTAATTTATCTTCTCCACTACAGTAATAGGTGTCTGAAGAAAACTAATTGGGAAAATAATCAGAAGAGAACCCAAAGCTCTTGCAGCAATTGGCATTCAAGCCAGGCATGTTATGGGCTGAGAGAATATTTGTTAATTGTGGGAGACAATTTGCCCTTTACTGGAAAATGGAGTTAACATGTAGCCAAAGATGACATCTCCCCTCCCCTGTTTGAACTTCACCATCTTAAGGACACTTAGAAAACATTTGAGTTTTATACTTCTAAATGGGCAGCATCTATCTCTTTAGTGGTGATAGGAAAGTGGTGATAGATATGTTGGAAAGTAGCTCTGCTAAAATCTGTGTATTCTCCGATCATGACCATTGTTAATTTAGTAGAAAGGATATGCATCATCGTTTAATCAATTGATGGGCCTTCTTTGTGACCCCAAATGCATAAAATGGAAGAGATGTTACACTATTTGGTTTCAAAATGGTTGGGATTTAATTTTTAAATTATAAGGTTTCTGGAAACATCAGATGGTCACATGGGTATAAAGTAAGGCCTCTCCCTACCCACCCTAAATTGGTGAGAAACTAGAAAAAATTATAAATAGATGCAGACCTACTAATTTCTAATTTTTTAAAACAGTAGCAGAGGAAATTTGGGAGTTCAAAAGTTCAAACAAAATTATTTGAATAAAGTATGATGGAGGCAGTAATATAGTATGAATAACCAGAAAAGATATACACAGTCACTAAACTAAGTGACTCATGGTCTTCTTGTAATCCAGACTCTCTCCTCTCCCCACCAAGTTAATAATAATAAAAGCCCAGAGAGGAAGTATATGTCTGTGTCTCCCCAGCACAGAAGTACACAAACCAGGAAAATGTATGTGCAGTGGAACCAAAAATACTATTCTGGCTTATTCCTATGGTAGCATGGGATGTATCAGGCTACCCTGTTTCTATTCCATCAGCCATTAATCAAAATACTCACTGTGCTTTATTTCCAAGCTCATTCTCAAAAAAAAAAAAAGAAAAAGAAAAAGTAAAAAAGAAAAGCAATTTTTTTCTTACTATAACTTGCTTTTTAATGTAATTTTTCTAATAAAACCAAATGATAAGAATTATCTGCTGGGCAGTTTTATTTTTCACTGTAGTCTCTGCCAGTGAATTCAGTGAGTCTCCTGACCCTGATTTCCTCTGGCAAACTTGAATGTCTGGGAACCATGAACCCTGATCTAAATAGTGGATCATTGAATCTCACAAAAATCTTCTGGGGCAGGTGCTATTTGCTTTCACAGACCAGGGTGTTGAGGTATGGGGAGGTTAGGTAATTTGCCAAGGCCACAAGGCTAGTAAGAAGCAGATTTGTCCCAGCAGATCTGATGCCAAAGTCTGTACTTTGAGCCTCTACGAAGCCCTGCGTCCATGATGCCACAGTGTCTGTTTATGGATGGCCTACAGAGTGCCGGGCGTCATGCCAGAAGCGTGGAAGCAGTGGACAAGACTCAGGGGGTCTCCTCTCTTACAGGCTCAGGCTAACACTTCTGAATTCTGAAGGAATTAGTTTTTGAACAAATAATTATAATGTTTTTATCATGGTATAAAATCCATGTTGTCTTCCTGCCTCTGCAAAGCCATGTGCTTTTAGGGAGCAGAGCCCCAGGCACACACAGGCCCATGGCTGTGGTGCTGTTCTGAGTGAGGCTACGAAGGAGGGGGTGAAATCGCACACTCCAGGCATCTGCAGTAGAATTTGCTCTATCACGTGTTTGTGATAGAGGAACTCAGATCAAGGCAACCTGCCTAGATACGATCAGAGAGAGAGGCACATGGGATCCCCAAGGGGTAGTGTTTGCTTCATCTTGTAGCGTGGATGTGGTCTGGGATATGAACAGCAAGGAGTCCAAGAGAGCAACATCTCAGCTTGGACATTGATTGTGTTGAACCCTAGGTGTTCTTTTCTTGTTGTTGGCTTGCTGATAACGCAAGTCAATGAATCTCCCTAGGCCTCTACTCTTCTCTGATAAAGTTAAACTTGTACCATTTACCTACTAAGTGACTCAACTTGTTTATTATAAAGCATTTCTTTTTATGATTTGTATGCTAAGGAGGATCAAAGAGGCTTACATGCTAAAATGCATGTGAATTAGGACAATAAAAAAGACCAGAAGGCACATAAATAGATAGGCTGTGATGGATTAGTAAAATCAATTATAAAGCAGTTTGCCTTCATAAATTGCAAGATGAGGGTACAATACACGATCATAATCACAATAAATGATAATAGCCATCTTCAGCTGCTTTTGCCCTGTGGTTCAGGGCAAGTTCAGCTCCTCATTTTCTGTTCTCACCTGACTTACTGTATCTAGTCAGAGATAAGCACACACTGTCTTTCTGTCTGAGGGGCCTTACATTTCCATAGCGGATTAGTCAGAGCCTGTGTAGTGTAGTATTTGTGATTCACACTGGTATTATTTTCAGCATTCATTTTCAATACTTAAAAATCCTCAGTTGTAGTTCCTGTAAAATCGGGACAAAATCTACTTTCATCTTAAGTAAATTATAATGAAAAAATTGAGTCATTATCTTTAAAAAAATATTTATTTATTTTAATTGAAGGCTAATTACTTTACAATATTGTGGTGGTTTTGGCAGACATTGACATGAAACAGCCATGGGTGCACATGTGTCCCCCATCCTGAACCTCACTCCCATCTCCCTCCCCACCCCATCCCTCTGGGTTGTCGCAGAACACCAGCTTTGAGTGCCCTGCTTCATGCATCGAACTTGCACTGGTCATCTGTTTTACATATGGTAATACACATGTTTCAGTGCTCCTCTCTCATATTGTCCCACCCTTGGCCTCTCGCACATAGTCCAAAAGTCTGTTTTTTTTACATCTGTGTCTCTTGCTGTCTTGCATATAGGGTCTATCATCTTTCTAAATTCCATATATATGTGTTAATATAGTGTATTGGTGTTTTTCTTTCTGACTTCATTCTGTATAATAGCTCCAGTTTCATCCACCTCATTAGAACTGACTCAATTGTGTTCTTTTTATAGCTGAGTATGTAATATTCTATCTTTTGGGTCTCAGTTCAGTTCATTTCAGTCGCTCAGTCCTGTCCAACTCTTTGCGACCCCATGAATCGCAGCACACCAGGCCTCCCTGTTCATCACCATCTCCTGGAGTTCACTCAGGCTCACGTCCATCAAGTCAGTGATGCCATCCAGCCATCTCATCCTCTGTCGTCCCCTTCTCCTTCTGCCCCCAATCCCTCCCAGCATCAGAGTCTTTTCCAATGAGTCAACTCTTCTCATGAGGTGGCCAAAGTACTGGAGTTTCAGCTTTAGCATCATTCCTTCCAAAGAAATCCCAGGGTTGATCTCCTTCAGAATGGACTGGTTGGATCTCCTTGCAGTCCAAGGGAATCTTTTGGGTCTAGGTAATATCTAAGTTTCCTTCATGGATCGCAAAAATCCTTATAGTCAAAGCTATGGTTTTTCCAGTAGTCATGTACTGTTGTGAGAGTTGGACCATAAAGAAGGTTGAGCACAGAAGAATTGATGCTTTTGAACTGTGGTGTTGGAAAGACTCTTGAGAATCCCTTGGACTGCAAGAGGATCAAACCAGTCAATCCAAAAGGAAATCAAACCTGAATATTAATTGGAAGGACTGATGCTGAAGTTGAAACTCTAATACTTTGTCCACCTGATGCGAAGAGCCAACTCATTGGGAAAGACCCTGATGCTGAGAAAGATTGAAGACAAAAGGAGAAGGGGGCAACAGAGGATGAGATTGCTAGGTAGTATTACCAACTCAGTGGCCATGAATTTGGGCAAACTCTGGGACAGTGGAGGACAGAGGAGCCCGATGTCCTATAGTCCACGGGTTCACAAAGAATTAGACATAGAGACTGAATAACAACAGCAAAAAATATCTAAAACCTGATGTATCCGAAATTTTATTTCCAGTATTGACCTCTCTACTGAGCTCAGGTTGCTACATCTACCTACCAGGTCAGTATCTTGGCTTGCTTGTACAACAGACATCTCAGTTTATGTTCAGTCCAGAATTATTCTCTTCTTCTGACTCTATTCCTTCACGTTTCCCCCATCTGACTATATAGCATCACTATTCAAATGTCATCCATTTAGGAGTTATACATGATTTTTCTTCTTCTCATGTGTACATTTTGGGCAGACCCCAAAACATAGCCAGAATCTGAAAAAAAAATTCCCACCTCCTCTAGTCTAAGCCACCAACTTTTCTCATCTCACTTACTTTGGTTGCCTCCAAACTGGTCTCTCTGTGGAATTTCACTCTTCCCACAATGAATTCTTTGTACTGGAGTTCAAAGTCTTTAAAACTATAATTAGATCTTTAAAAACAGATCAAATCCAAAGTCTTTTTCACAGCTTTTACATCTCACTTGATCTGGCTCCTGCTCCAAGTTACTCTTCTGTGGTCTTCCTTTTCACTCATACCTCTTCAGAGACACCAGCTCGCTCTCTGGAAGTTTCTTGAGAAGGCAAACTCATTGTCATCTTTGGACTCTACTCTTGCTACCCTCTTACGTTGGAATTTTCCTCCCTAGCTATTGACATGGCTCACTTCCACTTTACCCAGGTTCTTACTCAGATGTCATCAGAGATGCCTTCCCTGCCATTCCAGATCTACCCCTCCCACCATTCGCCTCGTTTCCTGTACCTTGCTCCATTTTCCTTCATAATACCTGTCACTGCCTGCCATTATATGATGTATATATTTATTTTATTTCCTTCACTGGTATGTGAGCCCCAGAGGATAGGGTCGTTGTCTGTTTTGTTTTCTAAAGTATTCTTTGGGATTAGCAATTAGTCCTTAGTAAGAATTCAGCAAATATTTCTTGAAATAAAAAATACTAACATGCATAGATTCTCTGTGTATAGATTATGTGGGCTATGAATTAATCAAGCCAAACTCCCCTACTCGCTCGCCAGTTACTCTTCCTTCCCTAGTTATTATACTTAAAATCCACATTTTGGTCATAATACCGAGATTATGGGAGGAGAGAAAGATAGGTAACCAACGTTTGGTTATTTTGGGTGAGAACCGTTGAGGGAAGTCTGGAGGAAATGCGATTGACAGATATCTGAGCATAGTGGAAGTACCAGTTGTTAACTAGGTTCCTCTCTAGGCCCCTTTGTCTCAGATGAAACAAAGCTGGAGGGGCTCCTGCAAGACCACAGAACACTTACACCTTCCCTGTGCTTTGCTTGCCACCTGGAGCCACCTACACCCTGTCCCCTTTCTTCTGCCAGAACACACTAATTGTGAGGGGCTAAACATCACAAGGCCTCTTTAGGAGACCTAACCATCTCATAGACAGGCAGCAGGAACATAGGCACTTTTCAGGATTCAAAAAGAATCATGAAGCATTTTGTTTCTCTGCTGGCCACAGGTTACTTATAATACTAACTCTGATCCTGTTTGCCATATATTTAAAAAGATCATAAGCCCAAACCATCTTCAAGATGTAAGTGGTGCATCTTCACTTCTTTTCATGAACATTGTCAATTAAGACTTCATGCCTTCCACTTCCCCCTGGCACCCCCAGAGATTTGCTCTGATGACCATGGATTATCTAGCTCTGAGCTGGCCCCAATAATTACCAGCAATGCCTCTCAATTAAAGTGTAGAAGGGCCTTTGTCCACAGTTCTGTATAAGCCACCACTGTTTAATTCACTTAACAGTTATTTGTGAAGGATGATACATACAGAAACACACACAGGGAAGGTAACAGAATCTTCAAGATTAAATTTAGCCTCTGTTGACCTTGGCTGCCATTAGCTCAAGAATTGAAATCTGAACAGGTGATGCTAATTCTTTACAAATTTCTCAATAATTATTTTTGGTAGTCATAGGCATTATGTAGAAATAAAAATTTAAGATAAGTATTAGATAAACTGATAGATGAACTGGAGTTGATGAACATAGCTCTGAGTTAAAACTCATTGGGAATCATTGTGAAAAACTCCATTAAAAATAAACAAAGAAATATAATAATCACTAATGTGTGTAATACATTGCAAGTTACAAATCATTTTCTCATACAATTTATCTCTTATAACAATGCTATAACACAGATATTGTGCTCCATTTTGTTATGAAGAAAATGAGATTGAAAGCAATTAAGTGATTTTCCCAACATGACTCTTAGAATACCAATCACGGTCTTCTGGTAACTGCTCTCCATAGATGCACAGTCTAGGTGAAAACAGTACTCTCTGGTGGCTCAATGGTAAAGAATCTGCCTGCCAATGTAAGAGACTCGGGTTCGATACCTGGTCCAGGAAGATCCCCTGGAGGAGGACATGGCAATCCACTCCAGTACTCTTGCCTGGGAAATCCCATGGACAGAGGAGCCTGGCGAGCTACAGTCCATAGGGTTGCAAAAGGGTCAGATACAACTTAACAACTAAACGACAAGGTGAAGATATGCTGCTGCTGCTGCTGCTGCTAAGTCGCTTTAGTCATGTCCGACTGTGCGACCCCATAGACGGCAGCTCACCAGGCTCCTCCAGAGATATGTTGTACACATAATAAAAAAAATTCATGATTGATAATAAATAACAGTACAATTTTTGCTAAATGGTGTAGCAATAATTTCCATTGTTTTCCCATTTTTAGACCCCAAAAGGTTGCATTTACAAGTTAATATTATGATTTTTCCCTGTGGAATAAATACAGAGAATGCACTTAAAAAAAAACAACTGTAAATTATTGAACCACTCCTTAGGCATTTAAACTTATTTTATTTCAAAGTTTATTTTCACTTTCTTCCTGGTTATATTTTATTACCCAAGTGTAAGGACTACATTAATACTATCTTGAATTATTTCATTAGATTGCTTATGTAACAGCTTTTAAATGGCAGGCATTTTGCCAAGTATAGTAAAAACAGTTAAAAAATAGTTGCGCTTGCTGTTTATTAATGTCATAGCCAATATTATTACTTCTTTTTTAGCATTCAGGGTTTGGTGCTAATTGATGTAATGTCAATATCAAATAGGGTACAGATGGAGATAACGTGTAACCAAGATTATTGTTCTGCAGAATCCAAGCTCAGGATTAGACCATACGTGTTAACATTCATTAGACCTCATAGACCATTTGAACCGTAAATCACATTTTATTTTACTGTTACTCCTTCCCTTGAAGTATTTATGTCCTCATATATTTCCATTACCCTGCACTTCCTCTCTGTTTGTGCATATTGTTACTTATTATGTTATCATAAGGCTGGTGGGATTTAATCTGTGGAATGGCTTCTTAACACAATTAAATATATCTGACAAACTGTATGAAGTTCTAAATTCCAAGGGTTTATTTTTAACCATGACAAGATGACATATTATAATCGCTTCCTAGCTAACTCAGATGGGAAGATAGTGTCTGACAGAGAAACTATCACCGGCTGATGTGTGTGGATAACTGTAACTGAGAATGCATCATGCTGTTAAGCTCAAACAATTGGTTTGCTGCTGTTATAAATGTGGGTTATAGGTGAAAATAAGAATTCTTTTCTCAGGAGGGCTCCTCTTACCTGCTCTTTCTTATACATTTTCACACAGCTCTAACAATTTTGGAATTTTTGAGCAAAGATAGCTGTGAATGTATTGGTATACAGTTTTGGCTACTTCTTACCAAGGTTAATGATGTGTTTGGTTAACTTCCACCGAGACTGGAAAGTAGCAATTTCTTAAGACTCAGAAATTAGAAGGACATGTTATAGAGTCCTTTGATTATTGACTGTTCTATAATTCTACTTTTTTTTCAAAAGATTTTATTTATTTATTTTTTTTAGTGCTTCACTATACTAGTTTGCAAAGTACATTTAAGCCTAATAGGAGAAAAATACTAAACAGCTCCATTGTTGATGGAAAAATCATGCTGGACTGTGGTCTCCAGGCCCTTATTCGTGTAACTAACCCCTCCCCACCACCTTGATGTATACTTCCTGTTCTCTGGGAGTCCATCAGGTCCTCCTCAGTATCACCTCATCTGATTCCCCTCTTCAGTGAACCCCTGTAATTTTCTCTAACAAGCATTTGGCATGCAATTATCTCCTGCCTTCCAGGGTTACTTAGCTGCTCATACCTAGATTATGCTTTTGAAGATCACGAACCCTTTTTATGCTTTTCATGTTCTTATGCTGGCCCTTAGCATAATGCTTAGTAATTGCTCAGTTACCACTTGCTGAGTAAATGAAATTATAATGTTTGCTGTTTCTTATGTTTAAGATAAGTAATAATGGAAAGGAAAATAAGTATCTCATAATTCCAAAGAAAATGGGCTTATAATTCCGATAAGAAAACCAAGCAGGGACAGAGTTCCCTGAAGGTCAGCATTTGGCAAAAGGAAAGAGAAATGGGGGTGGGTGTGTTAGGAACTCTTTGTGATCTTGAGCATCTTTGTCTGAGATTCAGAAATTCACATACAGATTCCAGGGGATTTGTGCCTCTGGAAAATCAGGAGGTTTATTTAGGTTCCTTTCAGCCCTGTCTATGAATCAGTGCGTATTTTAATAGAAATGTCATATTGTGTATCTCTTCTATGCCATGGACTGTGGCAGAGACTTTTACAGACATTATCTCAAGGTCAGTAAAAATCAGAAGAAAGGTAACAGAGTTGAAAAGAGTTAAAATTCCTGAAAACATGGAATTATTCAGGCAAACTCAGTTCTGGTCTCAGAGATTCCCATGTGAAAATGCATAGGAAACAGCTAAAGAGCAATACCCCAGATGGCAGGACAACTTGGGGAGGGAGAGGGGATGTGCAGTAGGGTGAGACAGGAAGCATCATTCAGTCAATGACTTCTGCATATTAGGCTATATTTAGCTTCTGGGTGTTCAGTTGCTAATTAATGTCTGACTCAGCAACCTGATGGACTGCAACACACCAGGCTTCCCTATCCTTCATTATCTCCTTGAGTTTTGCTCAAACTCATGTCCACTGAGTTAGTGAAGCCATCCAATCACTTTGACCTATGTCACCTGCTTCTCCTTTTGCCTTATATCTTTCCCAGCATCAAGGTCTTTTCCAGCGAGTTGGCTCTTCACATCTGGTTGACAAAATATTGGAGTTTCAGCTTCAGCATCAGTCCTTCCAATGAATATTTAGGATTGATTTCCTTTAGGATTGACTGGTTTGGTCTCCTTACTGTCCAAAGAACTATCAAGAGTTTTCTCCAGCACCACAATTCAAAAGCATCAATTCTCTTGCGCTCAGCCTTCTTTATGCTCCACCTCTCGTATGCATACTTGACAACTGGAAGAACTATAGCTTTGATCATATAGACCTTTGTCAGCAAAGTAATATCTCTGCTTTTTAATACACTGTCTAGGTTTGTCATAGCTTTTGTTCCAAAGAGCAAATGTCTTTTATTTCATGGCTGCAGTCACCATCCCCAGTGATTTTGGAGCTCAAGAAAATAAAATCTGCTATTGTTTCCAATTTTTTTCCATCTGTTTGCCATGAAGTGATTGGGACTGGATGCCATGATCTTAGTTCTTTTTTAATGCTAAGTTTTAAGCCAGATTTTTCATTCTCCTCTTTCACCCTTGTCAAGAGGCTTTTTAGTTCGTCTTTGCTTTCTGCCATTAAAATGGTATCATCTGCATATCTGAGGTTGTTGATATTTCTCCTGGAAATCTTGATTCCAGCTTGTGATTCATCCAGCCTGGCATTTAGCATCAGGTACTCTGCATATAAGTTAAATAAGCAGGGTGACATACAGCCTTGTATTCCTTTACCAATTTTGAACCAGCCCATTGTTCCATATCCAGTTCTAACTGTTGCTTCTTGACCTGCATATAGGTTTCTCATGAGGCTGGTAAGATGGTCTGGTATTCCCATCTCTTTCAGAACTTTCCACAGTTTCTTCTGATCCACAAAGTCAAAGATGTTGGCATAGTCAATGAAACAAAGGTAGATGCTTTTTCTGGAATTTCCTTTCTTTTTCTATGATCAAACAGATGTTGGCAATTTGATCTCTGGTTTTTCTGCCTTTTCTAAATCCAACTTGTACATCTGGAAGTTCTTGCTTCATGTACCATTGAAGCCTAGCTTGAAGGATTTAGAGCATTACCTTGTAAGCATGTGCAGTGAGCACAACTGTATGGCAGTTTGAACATTCTTTGCATCGCCTTTCTTGGGACTGGAATGAAAATTGACTTTTTCCAGTCCTGTAGCCATTGCTGAGTTTTCCAAATTTGCAGACATATTGAATACAGCACTTTAACAGCATCATCTTTTAGAATTTTAAATAGCTCAGCTGGAATTCCATCACTTCGACTAGCTTTGTTCATAGTAATGCTTTCTAAGTCCCACTTGACTTCATACTCCAGGGTGTTTGGTTCTAGGTGAGTGACCACACCATTGTGGTTATCCAGGTCATTAAGATCTTTTTTTTTTGTACAGTTCTTCTGTGTATTCTTGCCACCTCTTCTTATTCTCTTTGCTTCTCTTAGGTCCTTGCCATTTCTCTCCTTTATTGTGCCCATCTTTGCAGGAAATGTTACCTTGGTATCCCCAATTTTCTTGAAGAGATCTCTAGTCTTTCCCATTCTATTGTTTTCCTCTACTTCTTTTCATTGTTTGCTTAATAAAGCTTTCTTCTCTCTCCTTGCTATTTTCTGGAAGCCTGCATTCAGTTGGATGTATCATTCCCTTTCTCTTTGCCTTTGACTTCTCTTTTCTCAGCTATTTGTAAGACCTTCTCAGACAATGACTTTGCTTTCTTGCATTTCTTTTTCTTTGTGATAGTTTTGTTAAGTGTCTCCTGTACAGTGTTATGAACCTCTATCCATAGTTTTTCAGGCACTCTGTCTCCCACAGCTAATCCCCTGAATCTATTTGTCACCTCTACTGTATAATCATAAGGGATTTGATTTAGGTACTACTTGAATGGCCTAGTGGTTTCCCCTGCTTTCTCCAATTTAAGTCTGATTTTTTTTTTAAATACCACCCTTTTATTGACATTAACTTCTTTTTTTTTTTTTTTTTACTTTACAATATTGTATTGGTTTTGCCATACATCAACATGAATCTGCCACAGGTGTACACGTGTTCCCCATCCTGAACCCCCCTTGCACCTCCCTCCCCATACCATCCCTCTGGGTCACCCCAATGCACCAGCCCCAAACATCCTGTATCCTGCATTGAACCTGGACTGGTGATTCATTTCATATATGATATTATACATGTTTCAATGCCATTCTCCAAAATCATCCCACCCTCTCCCTCTCCCACAGAGTCCAAAAGACTGTTCTATACATCTGTGTCTCTTTTGCTATCTCACATACAGGGTTATTGTTATCATCTTTCTAAATTCCATATATATGTGTTAGTATACTGTATTGGTGTTTTTCTTTCTGGCTTACTTCACTCTGTATAATAGGTTCCAGTTTTATCCACCTCATTAGAACTGATTCAAATGTATTCTTTTTGATGGCTGAGTAATACTCCATTGTGTATATGTACCACTGCTTTCTTATCCATTCATTTGCTGATGGACATCTAGGTTGCTTCCATGTCCTGGCTATTATAAACAGTGCTGCGATGAACATTGGGGTACATGTGTCTCTTTCTATTCTGGTTTCCTCGGTGTGTATGCCCAGCAGTGGGATTGCTGGGTCATAAGGCAATTCTATTTGCAATTTTTTAAGGAATCTCCACACTGTTCTCCATAGTGGCTGTACTAGTTTGCATTCCCACCAACAATGTAAAAGGGTTCCCTTTTCTCCACACCCTCTCCAGCATTTATTGCTTGCAGACTTCTGGATCGCAGCCATTCTAACTGGTGTGAAGTGGTACCTCATTGTGGTTTTGATTTGCATTTCTCTGATAATGAGTGATGTTGAGCATCTTTTCATGTGTTTGTTAGCCATCCGTATGTCTTCTTTGGAGAAATGTCTATTTAGGTCTTTGGCCCATTTTTTGATTGGGTCATTTATTTTTCTGGAATTGAGCTGCATAAGTTGCTTGTATATTTTTGAGATTAGTTGTTTGTCAGTTGCTTCATTTGCTATTATTTTCTCCCATTCAGAAGGCTGTCTTTTCACTTTGCTTATATTTTCCTTTGTTGTGCAGAAGCTTTTAATTTTGATTAGATCCCATTTATTTATTTTTGCTTTAATTTCCAGAATTCTGGGGGGTGGATCATAGAGGATCCTGCTGTGATTTATGTCAGAGAGTGTTTTGCCTATGTTCTCCTCGAGGAGTTTTATAGTTTCTGGTCTTACATTTAGATCTTTAATCCATTTTGAGTTTACTTTTGTGTGTGGTGTTAGAAAGTGATCTAGTTTCATTCTTTTACAAGTTGTTGACCAATTTTCCCAGCACCACTTGTTAAAGAGATTGTCTTTACTCCATTGTATATTTTTGCCTCCTTTATCAAAGATAAGGTGTCCATAGGTGTGTGGGTTTATCTCTGGGCTTTCTATTTTGTTCCATTGATCTATATTTCTGTCTTTGTGCCAGTACCATACTGTCTTGATGACTGTGGCTTTGTAGTAGAGCTTGAAGTCAGGCAAGTTGATTCCTCCAGCTCCATTCTTCTTTCTCAAGATTGCTTTGGCTATTCGAGGTTTTTTGTATTTCCATATAAATCTTGAAATTATTTGTTCTAGTTCTGTGAAAAATACCGCTGGTAGTTTGATAGGAATTGCATTGAACTTGTAGATTGCTTTGGGTAGTATATTCATTTTCACAATATTAATTCTTCCGATCCATGAACATGGAATATTTCTCCATCTATTAGTGTCCTCTTTGATTTCTTTCATCAGTGTTTTATAGTTTTCTATATATAGGTCTTTAGTTTCTTTAGGTAGATATATTCCTAGGTATTTTATTCTTTTCGTTGCAATGGTGAATGGAATTGTTTCCTTAATTTCTTTTTCTACTTTCTCATTATTAGTGTAAAGGAATGCAAGGGATTTCTGTGTGTTGATTTTATATCCTGCAACTTGACTATATTCGTTGATTAGCTCTAGTAATTTTCTGGTGGAGTCTTTAGGGTTTTCTATGTAGAGGATCATGTCATCTGCAAACAGTGAGAGTTTTACTTCTTCTTTTCCAATGTGGATTCCTTTTATTTCTTTTTCTGCTCTGATTGCTGTGGCCAGAACTTCCAGAACTATGTTGAATAGTAGCGGTGAGAGTGGGCACCCTTGTCTTGTTCCTGACTTTAGGGGAAATGCTTTCAATTTTTCACCATTGAGGATAATGTTTGCTGTGGGTTTGTCATATATAGCTTTTATTATGTTGAGGTATGTTCCTTCTATTCCTGCTTTCTGGAGAGTTTTTATCATAAATGGATGTTGAATTTTGTCAAAGGCTTTCTCTCCATCTGTTGAGATGATCATATGGCTTTTATTTTTCAATTTGTTAATGTGGTGTATTACATTGATTGATTTGTGGATACTGAAGAATCCTTGCATCCCTGGGATAAAGCCCACTTGGTCTTGGTGTATGATCTTTTTAATGTGTTGTTGGATTCTGATTGCTAGAATTTTATTAAGGATTTTTGCATCTATGTTCATCAGTGATATTGGCCTGTAGTTTTCTTTTTTTGTGGCATCTTTGTCAGGTTTTGGTATTAGGGTGATGGTGGCCTCATAGAATGAGTTTGGAAGTGTAATAAGTAGCTCATGATATGAGCCACAGTCAGCTCTAGGTATTGTCTTTGTTGAGTGTATCTTCTTTTTCTTTGACTGTGAAGAATATAATGAGCCTGATTTCAGTATTGACCATCTGGTAATGTCCATGTGTAGAGTCATCTCTTGTGCTGTTGGAAGAGGGTGTTTCCTGTGACTATGTTTTCTCTTGGTAAAACTTTGTTATTCTTTGCACAGTTTTATTTTGTACTCTAAGACCAATCTTGCCTGTTACTCCAGGTATATCTTGACTTTCTACTTTTGCATTCCAATCCTCTATGATGAAGAGGACATCTTTTTTGATGTTTGTACTAGAAGGTGTTGTAGGTCATCATAGAGCCATTCAACTTCAGCTTCTTTGGCATTAGTGGTTGGGGCATAGACTTGGATTACTGTGAATGCTGAATGGTTTGCTTTGGAAACGAGCCAAGACATTTCTGTGTTTTTCTGAGATTGCACCCAAATACTGCATTTTGGACTCTTTTGTTGACTATGAGGGCTCCTTCATTTCCTCTAAAGGATTCTTGCCCACAGTAGTAGATATAATGGTCATGTGAATTGAATTCACCCATTCCTGTTCATTTTAGTTCACTGATTCCTAACATTTTGATGTTCACTCTTACATTCTCCTGTTTGACCACGTCCAGTTTACCTTGATTCATGGGCCTAACATTCCAGGTTCCTCTGTAGTATTTTTCTTTCTTTCTTTCTTTTTTTTTTTTTACAGCATTGGACTTTATTGTCATGACCAGATATATCCACAACTGAGCATTGTTTCTTCTTTGACCCAGCCTCTTCATTCTTTCTGGAGCTATTTCTTTGCTCTTCTCCAGTAGCATATTGGAAACCTACTGACTTGGAGGGCTCATCTTCCTGTGTTATATCTTTTTGCCTTCTTATATTATTCATGGGGTTCTCGAGGTAAGAATACTGCAGTGGTTTACCATTGCCTTTTCCAGTGGACCACGCTTTGTCAGAACTCTCCATGATGACCCATCCATCTTCAGTGCAGTGGCCCTGCACAGCATGGCTCATATTTGAGTTACACAAGACTGTGATCCATGTGATCATTTTTATTAGCTTCCTGGGATTGTGTTTTTTGTTCTGATATCTGTGGGATTGTAGTTCTTCCTTCTTCTGTCTGGCTTCTAATGGATGAGGTTAAGAGGCTTGTACAAGCTTCCTGATGGGAGGGACTGGATTTGGGAAACCTGGGTCTTGCTCTGGTGGGCAGGGCCATGCTCAGTAAATCTTTAATCCAATTTTCTGCTGATGGGTCAGGCTGTTTGTTGTTTGACCTAGGACAGCCCTATCCTGGAGTCTATAGGCTATGGTAGGCCTGAGATGACCTCCAGAAGGACTTATTCTAATAAACATCTCTTAGGATTGCTACTGCCCATGCCCCTGTCCATGCAGTAGGCCACTGTCAACCCAGGTCTCCACAGGAGAGCCTCAAATACTCACAGGCAGGTCTAGCTCAGTCTCTTGTGGGGTCACTGCTCATTTTACCTGGTTCCTGGTGCACAGAAGGTTTTATTGTTCCCTCCAAGAGTCTCTGTTTCCCCTAGTCCTGTGGAATTTCTGTAATCAATACTGCTGTCCTTCAAAATCAGAGTCCCTGGGGATTCCTAGTCCCTTCGCTGGATCCCAAGGTTGGGAAGCCTCATGTGGGGCCTAGAAACTTCTCAACAGTGAGAGAACTTCTTTGGTATTATTTTCTCCAGTTTGTGGGTCGATTTGATTTTAATGTAATTACACTCCTCCTACCATCTTTTTGTGGCTTCTTCTTTGTCCGTGGAGGTGGGGTATCTTTCATTAGTGGGTTCCAACATCCTCCTGTTGATGATTGTCCAGCAGCTAGTTGCGATTTTGTTGTCTCAGAGGAGAAGTGAGTGCATGTCCTGCCACTACGCCATCTTGATTGAGCCTGTTAAGTTTTCTTTAAGACATTTTTTTTGCAGGATGTTAAATTTTCTTTTTTCTCTCCTGTTCCCTCTGTTGGCATCTACAGACTGAGTCAGTAGCTGCTTGCAGTCTCTGGAGAACTTGGTTTAAGTTATCTTGCATTGTTTCCCTGCACTTCAGAAGAGTATGTTCATTTGTCTCATAGGTCATATTCTTCAATTTTTCAAGAAATTGCATTTTTCGAAGGCCACGTTTTTCTTCAAATTCTGTCACAAAATAATGAGTTTTGCCTTGGATAACTGGTTTATGATCTAATAGACTTGAATGAATTTCTCCAAGATCCTTGATAATGAGGTGCACTGGCGAGCCTGTGGTTCCCAGCAAGTCCTTCTTGCCACTGCTCTTTCCTCAGGTGGCCTGGAGTGGGTAGCCATTCCCTTCTTCAGGGGATTTTTTCGACCCAGGGATCAAACTTGTGTCTCTTGCATTGTAGGCAGTTTTATTTATTTATTTGTTTTACCATCTGAGCCACCAGGGAAGCCCTGTATTTAGCTTGGAAACAATTCTGTTCCTGCCAAAAGCCATATTCAGTTCGGTTCAGTTCAGTTGCTCAGTTGTGTCTGACTCTTTGAGACCCCAGGGACTGCAGCACACCAGGCTTCCCTGTCCATCACCAACTCCCAGAGCTTGTTCAAACTCATGTCCACTGAGTTGGTGATGCCATCCAATTGTCTCATCCTCTGTTGTCCCCTTCTCCTGCCTTCAATCTTTCCCAGCATCAGGGTCTTTTCCAATGAGTCAGTTCTTTGCATCAGGTGACCAGAGTATTAGTGCTTCAGCTTCAGCATCAGTCCTTGCTATGAATATTCAGAACTAATTTCCTTTAGGATTGACTGGTTTGATCTCCTTGCAGTCCAAGGCATTCTCAAGAGTCTTCTCCAACAACACAGTTGAAAAGCATCAATTCTTCAGTGCTCAGCTTTCTTTATGGTCCAACTCTCACATCCATACATGACTACTGGAAAAACCATAGCTTTAACTGTATGGATCTTTGTCAGTAAAGTAATGTCTCTGCTTTTTAATATGCTATCTAGATTGGTCATAGTTTTTCTTTTAAGGACCAAGCATCTTTTAATTTCATGGCTGCAGTCATCATCTGCAGTGATTCTGAAATCCAAGGTAAGAAAGTCTGTTACTGTCCATAACAGCACTCCAGTCCTTCCATTCACTCTTGCAGGCAGGGCTAGCTTCACAGCCATGAGATCCATGCTGTCCCACAGGGCCTGATGTTCAGAAAGGCCCAGTACTTGTCCCCATCTTGACATTCTTAATAATTTTAAAATGAGGAACTTTGCATTTCCATTTTGCATGGGGCCTCACAAATGAGATAGCCAGTCTTCCTTGCAGGTCAGAGTAGGATTGAACAGGGATGAGAGAATAACGAGAGCAGACACAGATCAGCTCTGGAAGTCTGTCTAGCAGGTGCCAGGCATTTTTCAGGTATACTCTGCACAGTTGAGCATCTGCACAAGCCCTGACAGTAGTTAGTGGGAAGAGACAACCAGAGATATTGAAACATAGTTGAGGAAGAACCTGTACTTCATGCCTCCAATTCTGAGCCACAGCAGAAGGCAGGACAGAAAATGCTGGGCAATTAAAACAAAACCTAAGTTTCAAGAAAATAATTATTTTAACACAGATGTTGTGTATATACACTGATAATACATGAAAGAATAAGTGAGAACTACAGTGGTTAAAAAAGAGGATTTAGACAAACTGCTATATTATATCATCATTATATTTTTCTAATGAGTAAGGCATTTAAGCCACATTAAATAATTATATAATTATGTATTAGCTCTACTTATATTATTTATATTTATTTTCTNCTCTCTCTCTCTCTCTCTATATATATATATATATATATATCCATATATACACACAAAGTAAAGGTAATTGGTTCTCTCTCTCTTTTCCTTCCTCCCTCCCTCCCTCATGTCTTAGGGTAAATCCAGTCATCACATCACTCTAGCTAAGAGCTCTATGATTTTAGGCACATCACTTGAATTTCCCAGTTATTTCCTCATGTGTATCATGAGAAAATTAAATTAGATGTGTTAGGTTTAGGTTTTTATATGTGTAAAGTTTTGTTATTTTTCTCTTAGGAAGAACAGAAAATAGCAATCTTGTTTCTTTCAAAATGATGGTATTTTTAAAAATAAGAAACTCACTACAGGGAGCATAGAGAGCTGTCAGCTTAAGACCAACCTACCTAACTTTTAGTTGACAATAAGAGAATATGCACTTGGCTCCTGAACTCATGTTCCTCATGCTGGTCATCTCTCTCTTTCAATTTATGTAGAGAGCTCATGGTTGTTGAAAGGTTGTGTATTATAGATGTCTTTCCTGTTTTGACTTTGTTGTCCCATGATCTTTCTTTAATATAATGCCCTATATAACCTCCACATTCACACCACTGTTATGTTTCTGTAGCAATGCATATTTTATGCTCTCTGAATACTTGCTGTACAGTACATTTGCACTTTTATAATCTTTTTGTTCACTTTTAATAACCTCTCTGCAGTTCTATCCTGAATTATGCCCTCTAAAATATGTTCCTATTGTGGTTTTAGGAGTTTTTCTTGGCCTATTACAAAGAAATCTCATGCTTTACTTTCATTTTGCTTGTGAATTTAAACTATCTTAATCTTGAATGGGATATTTTTCTCTGAAGAACAGTAAAATGTTTGTGTATTTTTCCTAGAAGGGGGAAACAAATAGAATATGAATCTCCAGAGTCTTCTCTCTTATAAATTGCAATACTACTAAACAGTGCAG
>SJYQ01002190.1:438843-484888 GCA_006410935.1 Redunca redunca
CTCTATGTGTATATACACACACATTTATAAACACACATGTATATATACACATATTTACTACATATTTTATATATGTATGTGTACATTCTTAATTTTTATAGATAGATAACTGAGGGAAGAATTCATACCATATATATTCTGATTGTTGAATGTAGTACTAGGCCCATAGTAGGGAAAAATAAATGTTTAGTGAATGAATAATGAGTGATTAACTATCTAATCTAATCTTTAAAAAATTACTATGTTTTGGCATTTTAGCAATTCTCAAGTTTTTCATTTTGAAATAGTTGTGATATCCTGTAAGGTCATTTAACATTTTGACCCTAATGTCACCCTTCCAATCTCCCACAGACATCCTCATTGATGACAGTCTTAATATGAGAATCAAATAACATCTATGAATGTTTACCAAGAACAAGGAAATATGCCAGGGTAGAGGAACAAAGGCCTTTCCTTAGAGTTCCTATAGTTTTGTGTGAGAAAATGGGGAATAAGCAGTAAACAAGAAATAATCAAATTGTGTGTTGTATGAACCAAGTGAGTGAATTGGAAAAGAAGTAACACATATATTCAGAGTAAGAGGTTTGCGGGTGTTGGTGAAGCTTCATAGAAGAAATCTAATACTTTCGGCTAAGGAGTGGGATGCCTTGAGTGAATCTGAAAAAAACATGACTAAGTAAATCTAAACCAAGACTCTGGTGTGGAAAGCATTTCAAAACAGGCCATGGCATTTAAATTTTATATGGGCAATGAGAGGACACTAATTTTTGGGAGGTAGGATAGCTGGTAAAATTGCAATGAAGTTTGCCTTGGAAGGAAAGATAGATGACAGTAGATGGAAAGAGCTGTGGGGAATTATAAATAGTAGCATAAAATACACATTACAAAGGATCTGATGAATGGCTGTAGACAGTGGAGACCCAGGGATCTGAAGGAATATGGAGATTTCAGAAATGTCACCAAGGTGTATAAACTGAAAGAACTGAGTAAATCTGGTGAAGGAGATTATTTGATTGAATGTTTGATTTTAATAACTGTTACAGGCTAAATTATGTCCCCTCAAAAGATATGTTAAAACCCTAACCCCCAACACCTGTGAATGGGACCTTATTAGGAAATAGGGTTTCTTTGTATAATAAAGTTTAGGTGAGGTCAGTAGGGTGAGTCCTAATCCAATATGACTGGTGTCCTTAGAAGAAGAAGGAAATTTGAACTGAGATGAGAAGGCCCCATAACAAAGAAGCAGAGATTGGAGTGAAGCAGCTGCAAGCCAAGGGTTACAAAGAATTGAGGGCTATCCTTTTCAGGTGGTAAGGAATCCACCTGCCCATGCAGGAGATTGAGACATGGGTTCCATCCCTTGGTTAGGAAGATTTCCTGTAAAAGGAAATGGCAACCCACGCCAGTATTCTTGCCTGGAGAATCCCATGAACAGAGGAGCCTGGTGAGCTAAGGTCCATAGTATCAGAAAGAGTTGGACACGACTGAAGCTACTTAGCACGCATGCACACAAGGAAGGAAGAAGCAAGTGAAGGGTTCTGCCCTTAGGTTTCAGAGGGAGCATGACCCTGCTGACACCTTGATTTCAGATTTTAACCTCTAAACCTATACTGCTGCTCAGTCACTCAGTTGTATCTGGCTCTTTGTAACCCTTTGTACTGTAGCCCACCAGGCTCTGCTGTCCATGGGACTTTTCAAGTAAGAAAAAAAAAAAAAAAAGAATTACTGGAGCCAGTTCCCACCTACCTGACCCAGGGATCAAACCCACATCTGTGCCTCCCGAATTGCAGGTGAATTCTTTACCCTCATGAGCCATCAGGGAAACCCCCTCTAGAATTATGGGAGAATACATTTTTGTTGATATTGTTGTTTTAAGCCATCCAGTTTGTGACACTTTGTTATGGCAGCCCTAAGAAATATGAACAGTAATGCTGAGCCTCTGAAGGATATTTATTTGGAAACATTTATCAGGTTATTAAAGACAATAATGAAATTAATAAATGGGTTTAAGGCTAGAAGTTTTTAAGCCACTTAACTGAGGTTGACATTTTAAAAGCTGTATGTATTTAATATATATAACTCAGTAAGTTTGGAAATAAATATATATTTGTAAAACCATCATCATTACCAAGGTCAAAGTTCTATCTATCTCCTCCCCAAATTCCCTCCTATCCTTATTATTATTATTTATTATTTAATACTTTGGCTACCTGATGCGAAGAGCTGACCCATTTGAAGAGACCTTGATGCTGGGAAAGATTGAGGGCAGGAAGAGAAGGGGATGACAGTGGGTGAGATGGTTGGCTGGCATCATTGACTCGATGGACATGGGTTTGGGTGGACTCCGGGAGTTGGTGATGGACAGGGAGGCCTGGCGTGCTGCGGTTCATGGGGTCACAAAGAGTCAGACACGACTGAGCTACTGAACTGAACTGAACTAGTAGTATGTAATAAGTAAGTATGTATATAATAACTAGTAGTATGTTGTGGTAAGAACACAAGAAAAGATTTACCATCTTAGAAAATTTTAATTATACTAGTATAGCATTGTAAGCTATTGGTACTGTATGTATAATAAATCTCCAGAACTTATTTATGTTACATAACCAAAATTTTGTACACTGTGACCATCACCTTCCAATTTTCTCCATCCCAGCCTCTGGTAATCACCATTTTACTTTCGTCTTCTCTGAATTTGGCTATTTTAGGCTCCACATGCAAATGACATCATGGAGTATTTGTCTTTCTGGGTGTGGCTTACTTCACTTAATGTAACGCCCTTCANTGCTTATTTATATCAAATATCAACAGTACAGCTGTGCTCCTTAGAAAAACCGATCTACTATTTGTTTCTCCAACATGCTGTTACTTTTCTTTTTCGTTCTATACCTATTAGTGGTAAGAAGACAAAAGGACAGTGGCATTGTTTTTACATAGCTAAAATTTCTATAGTGAGTCCTATGTACTAAAATGCTTTACACAAATTATTTCATTATTCATCACATTGACACAATTGTTGACAGATTATTATTATCCTAACTTCATAGCTGAGGACAGGGGGGGTACAGAGAGTATAATAGTAGGTCCTCCCTGTCAGAACCAAGACTCATGAAAGTCTGTCAGACTCAAACTCAGATGCCTGCAGACGTGAGAGAGGGAAATACTTGAGTGGGTTTGGCCAACTGCAAGTGCCACTCTATTTCACAGAATGTTGCTGTGTAAATAAAAGCTCTGAATCACAGAACATAAGATTTTTCAAAGGAAGCCAGAAATCCAGATTTAAATGTGAATTTTCCATTTTAAAAATGTTGCTTAAGTTTTTATTATTTAAACATCTTGGTGGCCAAAAAACTGTGAGTATATGCTATCAGATTAAATTCTGTACTATATTGATTGTTCCAGTCAGCCTTACAAGAACAGTGGAGGAGGCAAGAGGAATAACAGTGGAGGAAACTTCACAGATATTAAATACATCATATGAAGTATTTTCAAAAGTCTGAAAGAGAATTTCTGTGCAAAATGTATAAAGTGCATCCTATGTGTAAAGTACATTATTATCCTTTCTGTGAATGGTGACATAAGCAGAAATGCTCTTATAGCCTTTATCTACCATTTTTGATTTGATTTCAGTTCTTTTCAGTAAATATTGATGAAAATTACCCATTTAACTCTGTGCTTTGAGCTAGGTGGNTTACCCACTTAACTCTGTGCTTTGAGCTAGGTGGTGTCTATCACTTGCCTGCTACAAATTTTCTTGACATTCCATCAACTTTCCTCTTTTCTTTCCACTACCTGCTCTTGGACTGTCAATCAAGGCAGTCAAGGTTGGTTAGAAGGCCTCTTCTGAAAGTTCTTTTTGGATGTAAGCTGTGTTTGTCCTTTTTTTTTTTTTTTTNAGGCAGTCAAGTTTGGTTAGAAGGCCTCTTCTGAAAGTTCTTTTTGGATGTAAGCTGTGTTTGTCCTTTTTTTTTTTTTTTGTCTCACCACATGCACAGCTTGTGGGATCTTAGTTTCCTAACAGGAGATCGAACCTGTGCTCCCTGAAGTGGAGTTGCAGAGTCCTAACCATTGGACCATCAGGGAATACCCTCTTCTGATCTGTAGGATACCTGGCTTCTGTCAGGGAGAAATGGTGGAAAGCACTGATAAGGTAACCTGAGGTTAGATTATAAAGGGCCATACTAAGGAATTTGGGTAGTGAGGAACCATTTAAGGATTTTAAGCAAAGGACACAGCCTTGTGAGAGCTATACTTAAGTATATACTTATACTCTGAGTCACTTTGTACAAAATACAGTGAATGAGGCTAGAGGCAGGGCTTCCAGGGATGAGGCTGTGATAGCAGTTCAGAGGGAGATAATAAAACCTAGCAGAGATAACAGCAAATAGGACCAAGAATCAAGAGAGACATATACTTAGAGTGGAACTGACACACCTGTTGGATATGGGAAATGAGGGTTGTAGTGTAACACTGCTGTTAGAGACTGAGTGTTTGTGTCCCCTGCTCCCGGAATTGGTATACTGATGCTCTAACCTCCAGTGCTTTTAGGAAGTGATACAGTTAGATGAAGTCATGAGGGTGAGAACCAGGTCTGCTGGGAGAAGTGCCCTTTAAGCAGAGACACCAGAGAGTTGGCGCTTTCTAATGTGCGTGTGCTCTGAGCAGAAGCCGTGGGCGCACACAGCAAGATGGCGGCCATCTGCAAGCCAGGAAGAGCGCTTGCGTCAGAGCCTGGCCCTGCTGGTACCCTGATCTCAGACTTCCAGCCTCCAGAACTGTGAGAAAATAAGTGTTGATTCAGCCACCCATTTGATATTTTATTATGGCAGCTAGAACAGTCTAATACAACTATGTTTAATTGCACAAATCGTTCCAACTTTAGCCATTAATGGTTGGCTCTCTTGTTTTTTTGACATACACCTCAACATTGTTTGTTTAAATCTATGGACATATTTCCTTATTTTCTGGTATTATAAGTATTCCAGGCTCAATTTGTATATTTCCTGCCTCATTCCTAGAAACGTACTATTTTTTTCCAGGACCCCTGGTTCTGCTTATTGGAGAATAGATTAGAAGCCAGTATTTGGGCATTAAATATGCTCATTTCTATGGAAGTGTCATTGCTTCAGGTCCCCTTAGCTGGCAGCAAGGAAAATATGTTTATGTAGTAACTGTGTATACGTACCTATGTATGTATATATGTGTAACTATATATATATATTTATATATGCTGCTGCTGCTGCTAAGTTGCTTCAGTCGTGTCCGACTCTGTGCGACCCCATAGACGGCAGCCGTGAGGCTCCCCCGTCCCTGGGATTCTCCAGGCAAGAACATCGGAGTGGGTTGCTGTTTCCTTCTGCAATGCATGAAAGTGAAAAGTGAAAGTGAAGTCGCTCAGTCGTGTCCGACTCTTAGCGACCCCATGGACTGCGGCCCACCAGGCTCCTCCATCCATGGAATTTTCCAAGCAAGAGTGCTGGAGTGGGGTGCCATGTATCTATATTAAGCTAAACATGAATTCATCCTGATGTCTGCAACTCTGTTCTATTAGATCATTCTAGCCTTCTTTTCTCATTAATCTGGAATCTCCCACTACAGCAGTGAGAAATGCAGATGGCTTCCACCCTCTACAGCCTTTGACTTAATTGTTCGTTTCCAGTATACATGTGTAGCAGTATTAGAATTATGAACCTGTGCTCCCATGGGAAGCAGCTTTATCAACTAAAGTACAATGCTTATGTGCAGTTTCTTTTTCTTTCAGTCTTGCAGATTCATTTTCAAAGTTACTCATTTCCAAAGTTACTTAGGTCAGCACCTTCCCCCATCCCCTTCAGTGAAGTTGTTTCATACATTTGTAATGGAGTTCATATCTCTTCTCACAAGCTGCATTCATTTCTGGGATCATGGAACCTTCAAAATATTTTTTCATACATTGAGGTTTACTCTTTATGCTCTAATGTGGTATGGGTTTCAATAAATGTGTAATTTCATGTATCTGTCATTAATATATCATAAAGGAAGGATAGTTTTGGCTGCCCAACTGGCACAGTGGTAATCTGCCTGCCAATGCAAGAGATGCAGGAGATGAACATTCAATCCCTGGGTCAGGAAGGTTCCCTGGAGGAGGGCATGGCAACTCACTCTAGTATTCTTGTCTGGAAAATTCCATGGACAGAGGAGCCTGGCAGGCTATAGTCCACAGAGTCTCAAAGAGTTGGACACGACCGAGTGACTGAGCGTATATATACACAGCTTCAAGTTTTGGTAAAATCAAGGTTTTTACATTCTTTGTTACACATCAACTAACAAGAGGTGATGGAGTGATTGTTCCAGGAACTACCTTGGATTAAACAGCTCCAAAGATACTATAATATGCAAGAGGCAAGAGTTGGCTATGTTGAATTTCTTATGGAAATACACTAATAAAAAGGTAAAACAACTAGATGCTGGAGAACTGAAATTCCTGTTGTGCTCACATACTGGTGACATGCAAGAGTTACCTCTGTTTATGATATAAATAATTCTACAATACACTGTTTTAATCCGCATTGNAAGTGTTTTGACCTCAATAATTTTTTTCTATAGTATTAAAATTTAGGGTAGTAGACATTTAATATTCTTTTGAATATTTTATATCTATGTATGGGTATATTTTTATGAAAATAATATTCCTTACATCACAATTTTCATTGTTACACAATGTGAACTTCAAAAGAACAGGAAAATTATATAAATAATTCCCTGTATTTAGCTCTACTCACTTGGAAAAGTAAATTAAGTATTTAAGTGGGAAGATCCCCAGTTGATTCATTAGAAATTGAAATTGATTTTAACTTATTTTATGGTATTATTTATGGTGCTTTCCTTCTGCTTCAACTGAGACCCTTATTTCTACCTCGTATAGCTCTTCTTTGTGAGAAAGGTGTGATTTAAATAATGGCAGTTTGCTAATAATGTGTGGATTGCCTGCACCTATTACTGGAACTACTAAGTGTTGTTCTACAACATCCAGAAGTGGTGACAAATAATATGAATTATGGTTTTTAAATAGATGCTGTACATAAAGTGGCAATGTACATAGAGTAGAAATCCATGATTAGGGTTTGAAGTAGCTAGCAAAATGCTCACGTCTCATCCATGGTGAGCCAAATGCTTATTGGGTGCTCACAAGGTTCTTGACATTATGGTCTACTTTGCCCTGACTGTTGTCTGCTCTATATTTCCAAGTCACACACTGAAAACAACCATAAAAGTATAATCTATACTTCCAGTGTAAAAATGCCTTAAGATCTTTTAAAGGCAGCCAGTTGATAAACTCTTTGTCTATATTAGAAATTCATGTGAATTGAAAACCGCATCCTAACACAGACAGTTCTGACAAAGATCCTATGAGTCTAAGGAACTCATGATACTTTTACTGGTCATTGAAAGTTTGCTCCTGATTGCATTGTTTTGCACTGTGTGTGTGTGTGTGTCTGTGTGTGTGTGTGTGTAAAGGTTGCAGGAGCAATAATCAAATACCATTAGTTACCTGGTACTTATCATGCAGGGAAAAAATGTGCATAGATCAGTGTGCTAAGAAAACCCTTCATGACTAATGAATAAAAAATGTCATTTTGAAACCTCTCAGCAGTTTTTGTAACAGAATGAGCTTGCACTGTAGCTTAAGAAATGCACCTAAGTGTCTAAATGTAAGAAATGAAACCACATCAGGACTGAAAGAAGACATGGGTAAATTGTTTTTTAACATAGGTGTAAAGAAAGGCTTTCTCTGACTCAAAATTACAGAAGGAAGAATAAAAAACTGTTAATAACTTGGCTATACAAAATTAATTTTTTCCTATCACCATGAAAAACAGTGAAAACAGTCACGACATACACGACAGACAAAAGGCTAATATTTATAACATAAAACTGAAGTCGCTCAGTCATTTCCAACTCTTTGCGACCCCATGGGCTATAGCCTACCAGGCTCCTCTATCCGTGGGATTTTCCAGGCAAGAGTACTGGAGTCGGTTGTCATTTCCTTCTCCAGGGGATCTTCCTGACCCAGGGATTGAACCTGGGTCTCTCGCATTGTAGGCAGACACTTTACCATCTGAGCCACCAGGGGTCCCTTATAACATAAAAAATTCCTAAAAATAGAGGGCAGACTCTTTATATTATAAAGAGTTTTATTGTTTATATTATTACCCCAAAGGTAACATCTTGCAAAACTGCCGTAAAATATCACATCACAACCAGGATATTGACATTGATACAATCAACTGATTTGATTCAGATCTCACCAGTTTTACTTGTACGCATTTGTGCCATTTTTTTTTTAACAGAGAACTACAGGAAAATGAAATTTTTGAGTCTCACTCTCCTCATCTATAAAATGGGGAATAATAATGCATACTTTGCTAGGCTCTTGTAGGGATAAAATGAGCTAATCACATAGCATGCTTCCTACAGTCTTGGTACACAATGACCATTCAACTATTCCCTCTTTCATCCGTCTTCATCATGACCCGACCCTCTATTTTTATTGCCCTCTTAGCCTTGTGCTTAACTCCCTCCTATTTCTTATTTCACCAAACTCTGTCCTGTTCCTCACCTCCCTGCATAAGCCTAAATCTCCAGTCTTTACTCTTTATTTCTGTGGTACCAAATATGGTTCAATGATCCCTTCCTGTCTGGAACCCCTAGAGCTGAACTAGAAGCCTGTTCACACTCAAAAAGTAGAGAGGGCTGGAGAAGGTGGCCCCTTATTGTGCTAAAGACATAGCAGAGGAAGATGTGTATCTTTCTTACCTGTTTTGAAGTTCTATAGAGAAATACATTGATGAATGTAGGTTAGAGCAAAGATACCATACTATTAGAATGATAACGTATGTGGGATAAGTAGTACACTTTTTAAAGTGTTGCCTGAGATCCATTTATTATATTCATTCTAACAACAATACTAATTTAATATTTCCTGTGTGTTCATTGTACGTGGACTTTATAGACACTGTTACGTAGATACTTTTCATAGTTATATAGGCATTATCTACTGTTATATTTATATGTTATACAGACACAGGGTAAGCTGTGATTCAAGATAGCTTCTTAGAAGAAATGCAGACAGATGATTAGCAACAGCTGGAATAAAGTGGTAAAAAAAAGTTCCTACACTCATGAAACTTCTTAGTTTTTACTTGACAAAGTGTTCTAGGGTGTAAACAACTGCTTAAGCTTTCAAAATGTAGACCCCTTGTACCCTTTAGAATACTCCTGCTTTAAAGGAACTGTCATAGCCAGGTTTGGATAAAAAAGGAAAATCAACTTGGCATATGATACCCAGGGAGATATAGGAAAATCAAGAAGTCCTTTCTTTAAAAGGAAGCTAGACTAGAACAGGGAACAAAAATATTCTAGGATGGTGAAGCCTAAGTAAGGGAAAGCACTCAAAGCTTAACATCAGAGGCTCAAGTCAGTTTGCCAGTATCTGAATTGTGACCAAGAGTTGGCTGTTTGTGGTAGTTGTGATGGGAGGGCACTCTGGGTAATTCAAAGTGAATTACATATTGACTGAACATAATGACTCATTCAGAAAAATGCATGTACCAGTAAGGGGGTCTAAGTCAAACACTATAGAGAGAAGAAAGAGAGAAGACTTCAGGCAAATGGTGGCAGAGTTTGTCAGTTGCACCAAAAATCATTCCAGTTTTATAAGAGATCCTCAACCCAAGAAGAGCATAGTTGTGAAAAGGGAGTAACTCAGCTTGGAACGGGAGGAATTTAGGGAAGATTATCCAGAAGAACAAGAAAGTAAAGCTAAAGCCAGAGTCTGTGGAAGGATTTATGGACCCAAGGGGACTATTTAAACCTAGAAGAAACTAACCCAGCAAACTCAGCTTAATTAATTCATGCATTTAGAGTTTGATTCTTTATTACATGCAACAAACTGTGTTAAACACCGAGAGATATGCATATAAATAAAACATAATCCCTATGCTTATTATATTATTAATGAACTATACCCTATCTCTGTAACAGTGTTGCAATTATTATCTAAATAAAATTGAAATAAAATGAGCAAAGGGAAGAAGCATTGAAGAAAGGCAGAGACACCCAGTAGAAGGAGAAATAACTTGAATTTTACCCTTTTGTGAAGGCACTGAATAGAGAATATGAACTATATTCTAGTAAAGATATAATCACTATCTCTGAGAGCAAAGTTTTCCACACCCAATTGGCAATTGCAGTTGTTAAACCATGATGGACAAGTTGTGGTGCCTTCCCGGGTTATGCTCTGGTTTATTTCAGTGGTTACTCCGATCAGAAAATTCTTCATCAATTTCTAAAAGCCACCTAGGGGCTTAGCATTGAAAACCTCTAGAACAGCAGACTGTTTAGCTGGAAATGATATAAACGGGAACAAAAGGCAGCCAGTCTTTCTGGCTGCCTTGGTGTTGGCTCATTGGATTCCATGGTTCAGCGACTCATATCTGAACAGTATGAAACTTTATCACAAAGAGTTTTATTCTGCTTTAAGCCTGCAGATGAAAAGTAATTTGGTTCATATGCTGCAGTGATGCAAATCAAAACCCATAACATTTTTATTAATTGCTGAAAGCAGACAGGGTTTCAGAAGCACAAAAGTATCAGCACAGAACTATAGAAACACAATAAATCTGAAGACTAGGTTTGGAAAGATGCCCAGTGTTTTGGAAGTGAAGGGTCTGCTTATACATGATTTCATAAATGTTTTACTGATGCAAAATCAGTACAAGTAGTTTAATTTTAAGAAATTCCTTGGTGTAAACTAAAGCTTCTTAATTCAAATCTGGACATTAAGCAGCTTTTAACTTATTTTTCCGTTACAGTGAAAACTGACTTTATTCCTGTTCAGCCCATGTTCCTACCTGCTGTCATTTTGGACACAATTTCATTTTAGTCCATAAGGTCTCTCATAATAAACAAGTACCTTCCCAAACAGCTAAGGTCTAAGGCACTATCTACTCTGCTTGTAGAAAACAAACCGTGCCTAGCACAGTCGTCAGTGTTAAGGACTCAAATAATCATAAAAGAACTGAAATTTCAACCCTGACTTCTGCTGCTTGAAAGAAGGGAAATCGATAAAAATAAAAATGTTTGCAGGTGCAACAGTAAGTCAGAGATCTTTATATATGTCACACACACACACACACACACACACACACACACACACACACACATCAGATGACCATAATGAAGGGGCTTATAGTTCTCCATCAATTCAGTGATGATACAGTAACATTCAGCAGCACACTGTAAAGTATCGCTCTGTGACTCAGGGGCTTCATTGTGCTTGCAGAGTTATTGTTTCTGTGTCAACTTACCTTATTCAGAGTGCAGGTGAATAGCAAGTATTCTATGCTACACAATATCTGTAGGATGGGCTAGGTGTTTTCTTCCTACATGGAGGTCCTTTTACACCACATCCATCCAAAATAGTGAGTGTTCTGCCAAAAGTCCTCAAGAGCTGAGGAACTTGTTAATGTTGCTCAGGCCCAGTTTGATTTGATATTTGATTCAGTAATCTGAATGTTTCTACTAATAATATGTGGATGAGATGATTCTAATGTATGTCATTTGCAAACCACACTTTGAAAGACTGTCTAAAATTTCAAGTATAAAAATGCTGTTTCACACCTATTAGGATGACTACTATAAAACAAGGAAGAAAGAAAATAACAAGTATTGATGAGGCTGTTGAGGATGTAGAGAAACTGGAATCCTGGTACATTCTTGATGGGAATGTAAACTGGTTTGGAAACGTGTGGCGATTACTTAAAAAATTAACAATAGAATTAAGAATATGATCTAGTAATTCCACTTGGGGGTGTATAGTCACAAGAATTGAAGACAGAATCTTAAAGAGATATCTATATACCTGTGTCCATAGTAGAATTATTCACAGTAACCAAAAGGTGGAAGCAACTCCAGTGTCTATTGACCATGAAATGGATAAATGGATAAACAAACTGTGGTATATACATACAATGAGTATTCAGTCTTAAAAAGAGAGGAAATTCTTGCATATACTACAGCTTAGATGAGCCTTGAGGACATTATGCCAAGTAAAACAAGCCACATAAATGGACAAATACTATATGATCCCACTTATATGAGGGATCTAAAGTAATCAAATTCATAGAGACAGGAAGTAGAATGGTGGTTGCCAGGAGCTGGTTGGGAGAGGAATAATGAGTTATTTTTGGGGTACAGAGTTTTAGTTTTACAGATGAAAAGAGTCCTGGAGATTGGTTACACAATGCCATGAATGTAGTTAGCACTACTGAACTATATACTTAAAGCAGTTAAGATGGTACATATTCTCTTGTATTGGCTGTGAAAGAAAAGTGAAAATGGATAGCAGTTTGAAGGTGAAAAAAGATAAAAGATTCCTTGAGTGGAAGTGTCTTGAAAAAGAAAAACTGAAAGAAAGGACTCAGTGGAGGGAGAAATGTTGATAATGCAAGGACATTAAATACAGTTTAACATATGTAAAATATATTTGTAATTCACAACTAAAATTTGGCACCTAGAAGGTTTGCAATATCCTTAATCTTTCCATGTCTACCTTGCATCAGAGAGTGAATTAGGTGAAATATTGAGGGACTCTAACTTTCTATAATTCCAAGACATAAGAGAAAGTGGGTAAGAATCATAGTAAAAATTCTCCTACTTAACCGACTGGAACTGTGCTAACATTGAAATACTAAATAGTTTATTATCAATTTCAGGTATGCCAAATGTAGAAGGAAGTTCAGTTCACTGTGCTTTCCATGCTTGAAAATGAGAGTGAAGTCGCTCAGTCGTATCCGACTCTTTGGGACCTCAGGCTCCTCCGTCCATGGGATTTTCCAGGCAAGAATACTGGAGTGGGTTGCCATTTCCTTCTCCAGGGAATCTTCCTGACCCAGGGATCAAACCCGGGTCTCCCACCTTTCAGGCAGATGCTTTACCCTTTGAGCCACCAGGGAAGCCCCATGCTTACTCCTGTTCATAAAAATGCTTTGATGATATTGATTCTTTGAACAAAATGGCGAATAATATTCCTTAACATAATAATCTTGGCAATTCCACTATATGTGAAGGAGAACGTAGAATAGAAACTTCAATATTGGGACCTGGATTTAATCTTGTCTCCTCCAGAGTCTAGAAATATTCTCATCCTGAAGCTTGTAGATCCTGCCTTTCTTCTCTCCGAGTGGAGCAACCTAGCTCTGGGCTGCACTGGGCTCCAAGGACGTGAGGTCATCTCGTGCTGTGGTGCTTCTCTGCCAACACAAAGCAGGACCAAACATCCATTTTTTAGTCTGAATGGCCAGCCTCTCAGGTCTTTACTAATGGTGCCTAGAGCACCATTGGAACACTGGGAAATACATGCTAATTCCACTAAAAATTTCAAAATATGCTTGACACAGAGCTGAGGAGTGTTTGAAAGGTAGCAATTTAGATATTTTAAGATTCCAAATAAGCCTGTTTTGGCACACGTTTAAATTATTTAAACCATGCATATATCTTTTTCTCATTATAATTTGTTCCACTTAATTTGCCATAGCTTACAATTAATTGATCTACCTTCCTGTATTTAATGGGAAGCAACAACAATGAACTTGTCAGTTGTTGGTCGAGGTGAGAGAGCCCCAAGTGAGTCCTGTGAATCATCAAGAGGACTAAAATTTCCTGACAGCTGTGTTGGTCTTTGCAAAAAGTCGAAACGCTCCACCCATCTATTACTATAGAAGACTCTGACACATGGTCCTTGTGCTGCTTAATTACACATTTCTTTTCCACTCCAGTTAACATATTTCACTTATTTGTCATTTCTAATATTTTAGCTAAAAGTATGCCATTTTCTTCCTTTCACTTTGACTGATAGCAGGAATTTTGATTGCCAGGAAAAAAATAATTCAGTCCTCTAAAGTAAAAATGAGGATCTAATCAGCAAAAAGTCCTGAAAGAATCTGACATTCTCTTTAGGAGATGATTGGCTACCCATAGACCAGAGTGTGTGTGGGAAACTTGCTTAAGTCTCTGTTATTTGATTAACTTGTAAAGGCTAAGATCAACTGACAAATTCAATTATACATTCAAATTATATTTCTAAATTGGCTTAATTTTTTAAAGTGATGAATGAACCGTAGGGGAAAAATTCCATTACATTGTGAATGAGAAGGAATAAGTCCCAACATTAATAGTATGCCAGTGCACAAGACTTCTCTATTTCTCTTGATTAGCTGGATGGGTTTAATAAACAGGTTTATAAGTTTATTGGTCAACTGTGGTGTTTACTTTCTAGGAAGAGAAAGCTCTTTAGGGTACAAAAGAGAGAAAAAAGTGATGGTGTCCTTGGAAAAGTAATAAAAGTCCTTGAGCTGATTTTATCTTAGTAAAGCAGATCATAAATAGAAAAAACTATTTGTCTACAGATTGTCTTGAAAGGTACAGAATTTGCTAATGATTGCCTAGGAGGAGCAATTCAGGAAGAAGTCATTGCTGATTGCAAGAGACATTTCTGAGTTAGATTTTAATACAGTCACATAGTGATAAGTAATGTGTTGCTAAACATTTGCCCCCTCTGGAGTTTTAATGTACCATAGACAGGAAAAAAGAGAGAAATACTCTTCATATACTCTCCTATTAAAGTTTGAATGATTGTCAGCACTTGAATATAGTAAATTCCAGTTTTATGGAATAGGTTGTGACCAAGACTGTTACATAAAAATTGATTTTTACACAAAATGGAAATTAGTTATTTATCCCAAGAATGTTATTGAAAAAAATAGTCTATTTGGTTAATGACAGATGATAAAGCATACTACTATTTTTTCGTTTTCCTTCTATGCTGATAAATTAGCACACACACACACAAAATCAATAAAATTATAGTTAAACTCATAACTATTATTTAAATCTTCTTTCCTAGGCAGTCATTTTTGCCCATCAAAAAGGGCACCTTCAATTGAATTTTTACTCCATTAACAAATATTATGGATTGAGGCTTATTATTTTTTATTCTTTTTTTACCTGTAAAAATTAGATGATTTAAATTGACTTCAAAAGAGAGCACTTCCCAACCAGCCACCTGTGAAGGTAGTTGTGAAGACAGGCAGGATACAATTTTGGGAACTTTTTTGTTTCTTGCATACATATCACTTTTGAGTACTTATTTTCTGCTAAGACATGTTGCAGATGAGGAAACAGGGGCTAGAGAAGTTAAACACGTGCTAAACCATACAGCACATCGGAGTCTGAATGCTAGATGGTATAGTTGCCAAGTTTATGAATTTTCTCAATATATTAAAAAGACAATGAGCAAAAAGTATACATGACAGTTCATAGCTGCATTATTCATAGTAGCCAAAAAGTAGGGCCACCCAAATGTCCATCAGCTGAGGAATGAAAAACAAAATGTGGCACATTCTACCATGGAACATATTTGACCATAAAAGTGAAGTAATGATGCATGCTACAACATGGATGAACCCTTAAAAACTTTATGCTAAAAATAAGTCAGTCCCCAAAGACCACATATTCTATGACCACCCTTACATAAAATATCCAGAATAGGCAAACCTGTAGAGACAGAATGTAGACTTCCAGTTTGCAGGGGCTGGAGGAGGCTGGGTTGGGGAGTGGCTGCTAATGTGTTCCAGACCTCTATTTAGAGTGGTAACAGTGTTCTAAGCTTAAATCGTTCTAGGGTTGCACAACTGGGATTAGACTAAAAGTCACTGAATTGTATCCTTGAAATGGATTACTTTCCTGGTATATGAATTATGTCTCAATTTGTTGTTAAAATTAATTTGTTTATTCAATGTCACAATGATCCCATGCCTTTTCTTCATTTTACAATATTCAATGGATGTGTCCTCAGAGATAAAATCATGTAACTCAGAGATCATTTTGAATATGCCTGGAAATCACACCTCTCCTAATATTCTGAATTGTCAGCATATCTCCTCACTCCCCTTTGCTCTTTCATTTTACAGAAAAAATTCCAGCTTAACCCTCTGTCAGTAGAACAGGCACATTGCTTCATCAGTGGCCAGAATAGGAGCATGTTAATGATACATACAAATCCCAGAACACACAATAAATTCATAAATATAGGCTTTTAATAGTAGAATTCCAGTTATCTTGGTGAGAGAGATATACTTTTTAATATTAATATAATGTGGCTGAATTAGCGCTATTTCTTTCCAAGCAGTTACCAAGAGTGGATCACTACATGCTCTGAATGTTTATTGACTTAAATGCTTATTTTTATTACAGTGCTTGTTATTGTCACCTTGGAATTATTTTAGAAAATTTTGACACCTTCTCTTCAACAGTGGAAATTAATTCTTTGGGGCTGAATTTTATTTTTGAGATATGACAAAGCAAATTTAATATGACCAGCAATCACATTGAGTAATGCCATGGGGGGCTTCAAAAATCAATATCCATCTTGCTTCTCCAAAAGATGAATTTCAAATTATTTTGAGTAATTGCTGTGCAATTCATTTGATACATTACATGTATTTATTGAATCTCAACAGTTTCCTTAAACGCTGGGAAAATGTCCTGTTATATAAGGTGGCATCAATGAAGAGATGAGTAATGAACATTTACTATCTCTGCAATTTATGAAATGATTTTTACAATTTAGCTCAAAAATTTGAAGAACAGCTGCAAGTTTTCTATCCTGTTCTAATTGAATGCAAGGAATTTGAATAATAATGAGAAAGTGATAGAGCAGGAATCAAAACTAGATGTGTATACAATAGTTCTGGACCTTCCTTTTTAATTAGGATGTTGCATTACAGTTTTAAAACACTTATTTAGCTAACACACAAACACATAATGGTATTCACCCATTCATTCATTCACTTGCACAGAAAACATTTATTGAAGGTCTGCTATGAGGCAGGCACTCTTATAAGCCAAGAATAAAGACAACCCAGACTCCCTGCTTTCACGGAGGTTTATCACCAAACAGAGAAGATGACTGTACACAAGATAAATTAGCAAAACATGTAGTATGTTAGATGGCATAGGTGCTGTGGAGAAAAATAAAGCAAGATGTGAGGGAGAAAGCCCTGGGGGCTTCCAGAAGAGTTCTAGGCAGAACTCTCGGAAGTTCCAGAAGAGCCTAGGATGATCATGGAGAAGTGGTCAGCTGATGATGGCGATGTAGATGTAGATGGCTGAATTTGGCTTTGGCTGTAACTAAATGACAAGGGGGAGCCACTGCAAGCTTTTGAGGAGAGGAGTGATATAATAAAACTCTTGTTTTAAAAGGATGCCCATGCTCTTGTGTTTAGACTGAAATGGGGCAAAGGCGTGTTTCTTAAGGACCCATCTCACTACTCTAGATTCACAGCAGATATTCTCAGACTTGGCATCGTTAGTGTTCTTCACACCACAGCTTGGAAACATGTGTCTTTTGCTTTGCCCATTCAGAAAGCTCCTCTCCAGCTTCCTTACTGTAGGGAATAGTATAAAAAAGATTGCATAGGAAACCCAAGGTGGAAACTACCCTGTAATTCCTATACCTTGTGGCTACAGAAGATATGAACAGAAGTCAAAATAATGTCTATTACCTAAATATTAGTCTTGAACTATGGTCACAAAGCAAGATGAAATATTAATTATACAGGTTTCTAGATTCTTTTATTATCTTAATGTTATCTCTGTGTTCGTGGTTTAGAAAATAACCTTTGTTTACCAATAGACCCCAGATCCCTAGTGTCAGAGCCCATTGCCATGAAAAGAGCGAACAAAAAGAAACTTCATCAGGGTGATTAAAAAAAAAAAAACAACCCAAAGAATAGCTCAAACAAGCAACCTACTTGTAGACATTGCTCATTTTCTAAGGAAACAAATCTGTAGTGGAATTATTTTAGGGCACATATCCTTTAAAAACTGCAATCCCTTAACCTAGACAAATATTTAGCACTGGGACAACAGATTTAGCCAGAACCTAGATTTAGCCAGAATCAATTCTATTTTGCCTCTGGTTCATGTATGTTGGTGGAGGAGGGTTGAGGGGTACAGAAGAGAGAGAGGGAAGGAAACCAGGTGGCAGCTTTGTGAAGCTGGCCGGAAGCAGTGAGGAGGGGAAGGGATTGATGGCAATGGGCTGTCGCCTGTATGGGCGACTAGGAATATGTGTTATGACTTGATTCTTTGGACAGATCCTGCTCAGTGCCTCTTATGTGGTCATTCTGCTGGCTGCCTTGGGTGTGACCGTGGCCCAGTGGTGTCAAAACAGCCTGATTTAGGAAAGGGCACATTTAAGGCCTCTTCTTGGATTCTTCCTAGATTTGCCTACAGAGTAATGATGGTGGTGGGGGGGCGATGAGGGATTCATGGCAATAGAAGGTGGTCATAGCTCAAGACGGACCTTCTTGCTCTGACAGTACAGGGAAGGGAGAAGGGATGGAACATCAGAGCGAGAGTGGGCAAGGTGGTGGGGCAGCCCACTCTACTTTGACCTTTTACCCTTTGACCTTTCATCTCCCACTCCACCCCCTTACTCAAAGAGCCGGGCAGGCGTCTATGGGATCCCCAACCCAAACCTGTCACACCTTGTTCTGGAGTGTGGAGGGCTAGACTCTACAGCTGATTCTCATTCCTCACAAATACCGACTAGGGAGAGCAGCACTGTGACCCGGCTAAGAGAAAAGAGCGTGGAAAATGTGCTCCGGAGGGCTCCTCACGTGAAGAACACAAGGCGGGCTGGGCTGAAATCCACTCTTCCACTTAATTTGCAGGAAGTGGATGGCCTTCACAGGGTTAAACTGCCTCATGGATTCTGTTGCCTGGGCGCTCAGCCCCCTGCACCATTCTGTTTTCTCAAGGTTCTTGGAATGGATGGCTGGCCGGCAGTGCTCCTCCGACATGAATAAATGCCACCTGCCACAACTGGGTTCTGGCTCTCCCCGTTGAAATGAGGAGCCTCCCATTACTCAGTCAGCCATACCCACTTCCTGCTTCAGAGCCTCCGTTTCGTGGAAATAACCTGTCAGGTCCCATCTGCTTCATGAAGCTGCCAGTCCCCCGAGAGGAGGACCTCCACTCTGCTCGCCTGTCACATGCTGGGAACCCAGAAGGGAATAATCCTTCCCGTCTGCCAGAAATTGCTTTTGTGATACCAAGGCCTGCCTCGGGAAAGCACAATATTCTATACTCAGATGAAAATTAGATTTGTAAGTACACCGCTTTCTTCCCTGGGTGGCTTGCAAAAGTTCTTCTCACCTTTGTTTGTAGGAAAGAACTGCAAGGGCTTTAAATTTATAGCCATTAATAAGCCGGAGTCTGACTAACGCAATTATTGTTTTCCTATATCAGGCAGGTGTGGAGAAAGCCACAGAATAGACAAAAGTCTTTTCATCGGTGAAAAATGAACGTTAAACTTGCACGTCAGCTCCAAGCAGGCAGTGGATTATAGCAGGTGCAATTAATTGCCACTACATTTATTGGAACCTTGAAAACAATTAGCAAGTGTCCTAGTTGATATGACAGACTCATTAATCATTTAATACATTCCTGCAAATTGATTTATCAATCAAATAGCTACCCCTGGTTGAATAACTCATGACTGTGCTTATGGCTCTATTCATAATTCTGGTCTGTTTTGTAAAGGAAACCAAAAGGCCTTAGCTCAATTTAGATCCTTCAGTCTCAGTAGCTATACAGACTGCACCTCAGTCTCGTAAAGGTAGGACCACTACTGCAATAGGAGGGATTCACGAAGCAGACATTTGAGAGGGTGTTAGGAGCAGCAGAGGGTGTTAGAAACAATGTGTTAGCAGCAGCAGCAGCAGCAGCAGCATACATCCTTCAGGGGAAGAAGCGACATTGACAGAAAGGACTTATTTGGGGGGAATGTGTTGAGGACAATGCAGCTGGGCCCTAGGAACAACTAGACCTTGGCCAAGCCAATTCTGAAGTTGCTAAATGAGCAAAAAAGGATTCTTGGAGACCTTACTACTCAAGGTCACTTACTCACCCTTCTTATCTCTGCTAACATTTCCTTGAATTTCTATATTGATGGCGTGTTCAGTGGCATTATATTTTGGAATAGTTTTGATTATCAGAACTATTTTTTATTCAGAGTAAAATTTTACCTTCTACCTCTGGAACTACACAGAGTAAACCTTATGCTTCTTTCCGGTGACAGCCACTCTAATATTTGAAAATAGCCATCCTACCCTCTTGAGTTTATTTGGCTCAAGAATGTGATTTTCCATGTATGATGGCTCTAAAATATTATCCATGTCTATATTTTTTAGATGCATTTCCATTTTCTAAAGTTTCACCTGGCACATGATGTTCAGAAGTGACCACAGTCCTCCACTGTGGAGGCGTGAGTTCTAACCAGCCCCATTGTTTGAAATTCTGAAACCTTTTAATGCAACTTAAGCCTGTTTTGTCTTTATTTGAAACTTTCCGCGCTTCACTGACTCCTGATGAGCTGATTGTCAATTAAAAAAATTGTGAGACATTTTCCTGTGGTCTCTGCTAAATCGTGTACATCCTATCCTGAACTCTATTTGAGGCTATCCTTCAGACTTTCTTAGGAGGGAATAAAGCTTAATGCCAGTTTATTATGGTGATTAAAGGAAAGAGGCTTCTGGATTTGAAAATTTGCTCCTCTGCTTAATAGCCACGACCGGATACAAGGAATTAAATCTTTCTGAGCCTCAATTTCTAACATATAATAGGAATCACAATAACACCTATATCTAAAGATTGCTGTGAGATTAAATGAGCTTTATAAAGTGTTTCTTTAGAGTGCTTGATACACAGGAATCATTCCATAAAATGTGCACTATTGTTATTATTGTAAATATTCCCTCTGTTATGTATCATATTGGGTTTTTTTCTCCTGTCATTACTATTTCTTTATATAAAGCTGAGATGAGTATTTTTAAGTATAACTAAGACAAAAACACTATAACTTAAGATCTAAGCCTCTTTTTTACTACCTACAATAAAACCTGATCTCTCCTCTTATACGGTTAGATATAATGCTATTCTGTTTAACAAGTAGAGCTACTTAAAATAAAACAAGGTATAAAAAACTTCCTTTAATAAGTTCAGTTATTTTATTAATTGAATTGAACTTTTTTTCAGTTGGGAACTCATCAGTTCCCAGGGAAAGAGCTAGGACCAGCTGAAGATTATTGCCGCGTGGTTGTGGTAGCTACCTGGAGTGCCTTGATGCTCTTTAGCCGCTCAGTTATATTGACGGTTTCCTAACTTCTGCCACTATCCTTATTCCTGCATCCAGCTTCTTTTGGTCTGAATTTCTTTGGCCTTGTCAGTTTATTCATTTTGTTCTCTAGAATTTGATATCTTCCAATATCTCTCCCTGAATTTCCTGCCATTCATTCTTTTTTCCTTGGGACTTTCATAGATTCTTTACCAGCTGAGCTACCAGGGAAGCCCCCTTAGAGACAAAATACACACACAAAACCAAAACAAAAACCAATGACCTCAGCTGCCCAATGATCAGGTTTCCGTTAGAATGGAATATTGTTCAATAGCATATAAGATAAAATTTTGTTGTTCAGTTGCTAAGTCATGTTTGACTCTTTGCAACTGCATGGACTGCAGCATGCCAGGCTCCTCTGTCCTTCACTATCTTCTAGAGTTGGTTCAAATTCACGTCCTTTTGAGTTGGTGATGCTATCTAACCATTTCATCCTCTGCTGCTCCCTTCTCCTTTGGCCTTCAATCTTTCCCAGCATCAGGGTCTTTTCTAATGAGTCAGCTCTTCGCATCAGAGTATGTGAAGTATGGCCAAAGTATCAGGTGAGTTTCAGCATCAGTCCTTCCAATGCATAATTAGTGCTGATTTTCTTTGGGATTGACTGGTTTGATCCTGACAGTTCAGAAGACTCTCAAGAGTCTTCTCCAATACCACAATTCAAAAACATCCATTTTCAGTGCCCAGCCCTCTTTATGGTCCCACTCTCATATCCATACATGACTACTGGGAAAATCATAGCTGCACCTATATAGACCTTTGCCATCCAAGTGATGTCTCTACTTTTTAATACACTGTCTAGATTTGTCTTAGCTTTCCTTCCAAGGAGCAAGCACATCTTTTAATTTTTTCACTTAATCACTGTCAGCAGTGATTTTGGAGCCCAAGACAATAAAACCTGTCACGGCTTCCACTTTTTTCTTTTCTATTTGCCAGGAAGTGATGGGACCAGGTGCATGATCTTCATTTTTTTGAATGTTGAGTTTTAAGCTAGCTTTTTCACTCTCCTCTTTCACCCTCATCAAGGGTCTTATTAGTTCCTCTTCCCTTTCTGCCATTAGAGTGGTATTATTTGCATATCTGAGGTTGTTGATATTAAAAGCTTAAGCCTTTTATTCAGATGGCTTTGAATTTGAATTAGAACATCACCACTTATAGGAGTAACCTTGGACTTCCTAGGTGGCCCAGTTGGTAAAGAATCCGCCTGCCAGCAAAGGTGATGCAAGAGAGGCAGGTTTGAGTCCTGGATCAGGAAGATCCTCTGGAGTAGGAAATGGCAACCCATTCCAGTATTCTTGCCTGGAATATTCCACGGACAGAATAGTCTGGCGGGCTACAGACGGTGGGGTCACAGAGACAAGAGCACACATACACACTTGGCTAAGGACATGACTAAGCCTCTTTTCCTCATCCATGAAGCAGGGATAACGGTATTGCTTCAATGTTAAAGGCTTGTTTTGATGATGAAGTGACATAAAGCATTGTAAGATATTTAGACAGTTCCTGAGCCAAGTTGTTATTAGCTACCATTCAATTAAGTTAAAATATATTGATGTCCCACTAAGTACCAGGTAATAGACCAACCACACCAGTGGACAAAAAAATGGTCCCTGCCCTCAGGAACTCATGGATCAATGGTGCTATCACTGTCATGATCATCATCATTGTTGTCGTGGGTATTTTTGCCTTGTGTTTGTTATCATCCTTAATCTTTCTAAAGACCCAAGGGCCATCAGCAGTACACATGGAAGAATCTGTAGGTACCTTAATTTATTGAATCCACATTCTCTCTAAGCTTTCCTCTTTTGCATCACAGTTTTTAATGCTATTTTGACTTTTTTCTTTTTTTCTTTTACATGTGTGTTTAGTTGCTTAGGTGTGTCCTGCTCTTTTGCGACCCCATGGACTATAGCCCGCCAAGCTCTTCTGTCCATGGAATTCTCTAGGCAAGAATACTGGAGTGGGGAATCTTCCTGACCCAGGAACTGAACCCGAGTCTCTTCCATTGCAGATGGATTCTTTACCAACTGAGCTATGAGGGAAGTCTGCTTATACATAACACACACTTAACTTATTTCCATTAACTATTTTCCAGCCCTCCTCTTTTGAGCCTTAGTCATTTCTGTCTCCATTAGGTGTTCAACATTTTAGGTTTAATAGTATGTCTTATGACTTTACTGTGACTCTAAAGCTTATTTGTCTTTTTTTTTCCCTTGAGAAATCTTTATATGCCTTTTGAAAATCAGTATATAATTTACCTGTTTCTATTTGTCCAGTGCTTACATCTTTGTAATTCCCCCCAAAGTTACTGAGAGCATCTCAGCAATCTTATTCACAAACTTTCCCAATACCCTGGGATGCAGTTTTACTAAGTAAGAAACTTGAATCCATGTATAGTTTCCAGGTATTCTTTTTTCGACTTAAGGTTCAATTCTGTCTTACCAATGTTCTTTCTCCTCCTAACAGTCCATGACAAAGAAGATATGAGCAAACAATGCTGCTGGGAACTTCAGCATTTTCTGTGTCATCTGCTACCATTTTGTCAACAATCTTAACAGCAGGTTATTCCTCCCTTATCTGTATCTTATTCTAAACATACTAAAATTTATTTTTACTATTCTATTTATCCTTCAAAGTCTTCACTTGCTCTAGTTAATAATAAGTAAATTACCTCCAATCTTTTGTATATGTATTCCTTTCAGTGAGAGCTCACAGAGAACTGTCTGCATCCAGATTTAATCATCTTCTAAGTTGACTCTTTCTGCTGTTATCTAACTTGTTTTTGTATGATTAGGATTTTGTTCTGAGGTACATCTATTATAATAGTTTCTTTCTGAGCAATATTTGTTTGAGAGATTTTGGCCATTGACTCCTCTCTATCTTTTAGCAGAAACGTCTTATTTTTAAAAGCAGAGAACATATTTGTGATTAAATCTAGCATTTCCTTCCATGACTGTTATAAACATTAAGATAATATTATCACATCTGCAGAGAGTTGCCATGTTTCCATTTTACTGTTAATTAGTTCTTCTTGGGTGGTTAAAATTAAGCGCAGATAAAACTCACTCCCCCTATTGATTCCTCTGTCTGCTAAGAGGCAAAATCATCAGGAAGGTAAATAGAGAATTTCTCAGATGCCCTGATTCAATCAGGATATAAGCCATAGTAGCTGTCCAGATAATGAAATGCTGTCAGAATTAAGATATGTATATATATATATATACATATGTATATATTATCACACACACACACATGCATACACATATGCATGAATACTCAGTTATTTGTTTCTCACTTTTTAAATCTTTTTTTTTTTTGGTCCAGAGATTCTACTTTAAAATGGTAGAGATAAGAATTGTACTTATGTACTCCAAAGTCTTTTTCTTTCCTATATGACACTGAATTTTCAAATCTAGATATGTTTTGGCATTTTCCAGATTTCCCTGCAAACTATCAGAAGTAAACATTTGTTAGTGAATCTTATACTTCTTGGCAGATTCTCAATTATGTCTCACATTTGTATCCTGGCACGATAGCTTATCTCCCAATAGACATGTCCGAGCTAGTGTGGGGTCACCTCCTTACTTCTCAGCTAAAGGCATAAACCTTCATGACTAGTCTTGTACTCTTGGGACTAATAACTATTTTCTGTGCATTTGTCAGAGCAGCCAGTTTTAAGGTATACAATCTTCTAGTGTTTTTATTTTTATCTTACTACAGTACCACAGGTTAAGGTAGAGTTTAGTGCATGAATTAATGTAGTTATGAAAACATGATGTGAAAAGTGAAAGAAATGTGTGTTAACCCAACAAAATAGAATTTTCCACTATACAAAGTCATCATAGGCAAATAACTTCCAAAGTTGTCAAAGAAAGGAAAGGATGATGAGGAATTTTTGGTGCTTGTGGTTCAAGAATTATGCTGATTTTTTGAGGTCTGGAAGAAACTTTCCCACACAGAAAATTTCCTTTCTTTTTCCTTTTTTTTTAGTTCTCACTCTGGAAGAGTTATACCTACCTTTGAAGATTCCCACAGTCTTGAAGGATCATTGCTTTGTTCCAGAAAGCAGTTTTTGTCGTTTTGTGACAGTACATTTGGGAAAGGCTTCTGACTTTGCTGACAGAGTACTGGCTGAATTTGAATTTAAATACACCCAGTTGAATGATGGAAACAAATAGTAATGCCCTTTTCTTGATGCAACATTTACCCTACCCAGCACAGGAGCTTGAGATGACTTCTAACCCACAGAGTTTATTTTTATTTCATTTTTAAATAAAAATGTTATCATGTGAGTAAAGCAGTGAGCCAGATTCAACTTTATGAAACCATACATTTAAGGAACATATTCGATTTGGAAAATTACCCACAGAACATAGAGATAATCTAACTGTATTTTCAGTGCCGTGTTTACATTTTTAATGACTAAAGACACTGTCTATCTTTGGGGTACAAAGATATAATGACTGGTATCACAGCATTTGTGTGTCAGGTTAGCTGTTGAAATTTTACATTTTGTTGCTCCCAGAAAGCTAATAAGCATTGGTAAGTTAACAGAGCATCAAGACAGGTAAACAGGGAGTTTGACGAACATGGAAGTCAGAAAGCATCATGAGTTTAATTTTTACTTCTTCTATACATTTCTTGGCCACATACTGCCTTTTTCTGACACTTGACTTAAGTTCTGTAATGTATCTAGAGAAGTCACATTGGAAAGAAAATGAAAACAATGTTGGCAGGAATTTGCTGGCTCTTCATGTTAGCCAGATATGAGATTCATGACAGTTCACAGTGCTTACTAATCATTCAGGTCAACAGAAGGGGTCTTTTTGTTGTTTGTCCTTATATATTTAAGTGCAAATATGTCACACTCCAAAACTTTGAACTTCTATATCTATAATTTATAAGGTGAATATTTTCATGAAATTCCATGCATATATTTTTGGTTATCCACCAGAAATAAATATTCAATATTCAGAAAGGATTCTGAAGCAGTTCAGCATGTTTTGTTTGTCTGATTTTGATATTTTATGGCATTTTAATCATGTTTATTTGGTCTATAGGCAGATATGAATATATAGCTATACTTGCATCTGTTTGTATCTGTCAGTTAAATGTAACCCAATTTTATACTATTCTCTGAGTTGGAATGCTTTAAAGATATGGACAGAGCAAACTGTATAGCCATGTCCAGGGTTTTTGAATCTCTATATCTGGCCTGTGTGGGTTCACTTTAGTTCCAGAGGTCAGTATGACTCTCTCGCCCAATTGAGGATGGAGGGACAGAGCTAATATCATTTCCAAAGCATCCTAAAATGGTGTGACATCTTTATTTGGATATGTTCTATTATTGCATATCAGAGTTATAGAATAGTTCTGATAAATATGTAAAACTAAATGACCCTCATGGCAGAACTGCTGATGGGTCAAAAACAATTCCAAAAATGTTTAGATTGTTAATGTGAAAAATGCAAGATTCAGACTTTGGTAATGACACACAAAACCCAACACCCATGAATCTATGTTAATACTGATTAGAAAAAGGAAAGTTTGTTTACATTTCTTATGTTTCTTTTCCCTCCAAGAAACTATTATTAAATCAGTGATATAGGTAATAGATTCCACTTAACAAATTACATCTACTTGCTTCTCTGTTTCCTTTAATTAACTGCTTTTCCATTAAGTTTTTGATGGTATTATGTTGTGTGACTTCCCTGGTGTCTCAGCCATTAAGGAATCTGCCTACAATGCAGGAGACCTGAGTTTGATTCCTGGGTTGGGAGTATCCCCTGGAGGAGGGCATGGCAACCCACTTCAATATTCTTGCCTGAAGAATCCCATGGACAGAGGAGCCTTGTGGGCTACAGTCCATGGGGTCGAAAACAGTCGGACACAACTGAGTGACTAAGCACATTATGTTGTGTTATTTGATTTTTATAAAGCTTTCTCAGATTTTTAGTAGACAGAGAACAAATCATAAAAAGTACATACATAAATAACCTGAGTGTATTTCAACTTATCTATAAGACCCATATGGATAGGTGTTTGAACTTAAGCAGCTCAAACAAAGGAAGTCATAGTGAACTGGCCTTCAGAAACCTTGTTGCCCAGGTTTTTTTTTTTTTTTTTAATAAGTATATGGTCTGGTTGATACATGTGTCTGTCCTTAGTTTAATCAACCAGGGTTTTATTTTCTATGCCAAAAATTCTAGATTACAGTACTCTATGAGTAAATAAAATAATTTACCATAAGTTTAGTTTTGAAAGCTTTACAAGACTTACTCTTCACAGTTTCAAAATTCTAAAACATGATTTAAAAAGTATTCTAATTTCAGTATTTATATATCAGAAAAGAGATGATTTCTGGAAGAGCCTGATCTAGTGTATTATTTTTCCTTGGAATCCAAGGAAATCACCCTAATATTGCATTGTCTGAGGTTGGGAATGAACTGTTAGGACACAAACATTTTTTAAGGTGCATTTTTTCCTCTAGATTTAGTTTCTGTCCCGTGTCTAATGTTTCACTTACTCTAAATGCCTGCAAGCCAGCTTCTAGGTAAACATCACTGAGCTGACTTGTAATGGTTTTAGGAGGCACTATCATTTACCTAAATTATTAGTTCATCTTTGAAGAAGTCAGATAGAAAGAAGAATATCATGCCAACCATTTGCAAACTGAGGCCATAGTTAATTATCTGACATTTACAAGAGGCTGAACTGTGTATTGAATATAAAGTCTTCCACCTTGTGACTATAATTTCTAAGCTGTGATAAACCTCTTGCTTTTGGAAGAGAGTTACTGATGTAACTCAATACCTTGGGTTTTTATTAACGAGATGCTGAGTGAACAAAAGTAATACTAATCAATTCAGAGGGAAGTATATTTTTAAGTGTTCTTTCCCACATCTTGGTGAGATCCCTTTAAAATACTTAATGCATGGGTTATATTCCCTTGTGACTTCCATGATTTTGCCTGATTTTTCATCTATTTCCCATAATGTTCATCTGTAGAACAATGATTAGAGTCACTCACATAAAAGAGTGAAAATAGGTTATTCTGAATATTAGTAATGAGATGTGTTAGAAGGCATCAAAATGTGAAATTAAAAATATATCAGTGAGTCATCTTTATAAACTCACATTCCTTTTAGTATTTGCTGCAAGCAAAGAATCCTGCTAGATTCTAAATCTTAAGTAGCAAGGGGCAAGAAAAAGAAAAGAAAACTTAAAATTTCCCTCTATTTGTTTTTAGATCTAATACCAATAAAACTGTACTCTATTGGTATGGTTTATTTTCATTTATTTTTTGCAGTATTTTTGACTATAAGACTAAGATTGTGTATATTACATTGAATTCTTTCTTTTTTTTAAGCAATGTGAAATTCAAGATAAAAATACTATGCTTTGGGCTGAGAGCTGTTTCAATTTTTAAAAATATGATCATCTTGTCATCACTTATGAGATTTTATCCACCGCTGGAATTGACCCTTTGCAGAACTCACCCTACACGCTGTCACTAGTCGTCATGGCTAGAGGCAACGAACTACAGCCAGAAGGGCACAGAAGGATGGCATTGACTCAGCAATATAGAAAGCGGCTCCTTATGAGGAAGTATTCCACAACCCATAAACTATGAAGAATACAAACAGAGTGAATAATTACATATTCACTCAGGCCTGAAAAATCAGTAAATATTTCTTTTCCCTTGTCTGCAAGAGTAGGTACATGTTGTAAATGTTAATTTTCAAATATTGGAAAGACAAGATCATAGTTACAAATAACAGGGAGGATAAAGATACCAGGACACAATGCCAAACATTCCAGGTTCTGGGGGATCATATTAATAGACAACATTTATTGAGGGCTTAAGATATGTCAGGCACTGTTCTAAATATTTGCTTAGTTTTGTTAACTCATATAGTCCTCCCTTAAACCTTATGAGGTAGACACTATAATTATTATCCTGTGGAAGATCTTATTGCCAAATATGATTGCAGTGACCTCTCTCAGCCCACAAAGTGCTTTGTCACTCTCTCCATCAGGATGGGGCTTCCCATGTGGCTAGTGGTAAAGAACTCACCTGCCAATGCTGGAGATGTAAGAGACTATAGATTTAGTCCCTGGGTCAGGAAGATCCCCCAGAGGAGGGCATGGCAACCCACTGCAGTATTCTTGCCTAGAGAATCCATGGACAGAGGAGCCTGGTAGGTTGCAGTCTATCAGGTCACAGAGTCGGCCATGACTTGGCGCGCACACCATCAGGATAGGGAGTCTAATTCTTCACTTCATGAAGCTGGGGCTTCTAAGTCTGGTTCATAAAAGCCTCTCAGCTTTCTCTTGGGTCTCACAGGAGGAAGCCTCCTGGAAAACTCTTGCCCTCCACAGTAAACTTCCATGCTAGAAGTCCAGGTACGTGGAGAGGTACGTGGTACAGGGTACATGGGTAGGCATTCTGGCTCACCCTGGAGTGAGCGAGCCCCCAGGGGCAGCTGGCATCAACTGCCGCCCAGGAGAATGAGCCTTCCTGGATGCTCAGTTCAGACAACTCCAGCCGCAGCCCTTGACATCATCTGCTGGAGCTCCCCAAACCAGGCCCGTGTGGCTGAGCTCGGGCAACCCATAGGACCCCGAGAGATAGAAAACTGTTCTGTAAACCCCTAACCTTGAGGGTCCACATATAATAACAGTCAACTAGATTGTACTCCCATTTTACAGACAGGAAAGCTGAAGCACCAAAAAACGTTTAAAAAGTTACCCAGTATCCCATAGTTAAAAAGTGGAGTTGCTAGGACTGAAACGTAGGTAACAACATGTAATCTTTATCCTATACTGCCCCTACACTATTCTAGAAAATACTCTGTGTTTTCCTGGCCGTGACAGAGCTATGGACTGCATGGATGACTCTGATGACCTTTTGTGGCAATTCTTCTGTTCCAAAATCATGTCCCTTCCTCTTTTCTACCGACAATGACTTTTTCTTTTCCTGCTGAAACATTGGAGTCGGACAGGGAAATTAAAATGGCAAATTTGATACAGCTTTGAAAAATACAGTACATAAATTACTATCACATTAAGATGATTACAGCGTAGAAATGACAGTCAAAAGTAATGAGAAAAGGACCTCTTTTCTAGAGAGCAAAGCAATTATCCTGCATGACTGTAAGTTGGTTGTAAATCTAAGATACACTGTCTGCCTGTTTCTTAACACAGATCTGGTGTTTCTATGTCATTGTTATGTTACTTAATGATACCAATTATTTAAAAATTAAGCACAGGGTCCTTCATGACATGCTATTTATTAGATCTAAGTGGAGGTGATTTCAGCTTTTCTTCAGGGTAGTGCAGTCGTTCATGCCTCCTTCCCATGCCTTTCCCATTTTCCCCGAAGCCGTACTTTTTTTTTTAATGCTAACACTTAGTGGAAATTTCTGGCATAAAAAATTAAAAAGGTCAATTTTATGATGAAGCACAGCCGCTTAGATATTCTAAATGGCACCCTAGACTCAAGAAGCTAATTGCTTTTTCACAGCACAACTCTCTCAAGTGCCCACACTGCAGACTGGCCTAGACAGACACCAGGAAGTATCTCGCTTCTGTTTCAAGGTCCACTGGGATGAGCGAGATGAGTGAAGCCATTAAAAAAAAAAATAGAAATCACCTGGAACCTGTGGAAATTATAATCGAGTAAAACTTATAGTTATGGCAGTCTTAATCCATCTGTCACTGTGTATTTGCCTCATGTTTCATCACCTGTTTGGCCACAGGTGTACTTTTAATCAAATCAGAGATGGCACAACCCCACCAAACCAAGGCTTCCGAGTGTAGGACACACAGATGTCATTTCTGGCCTGTTTAGGTTGTTCAGTTGCAGAGCTGGGTTACAAGTCCACGTGCTGTCAGGGTGTATGATACAGGAATTCAAAGGGCACAAACTGAGGGCCTGAGCTCTTCCCCAAGGAAGTGTTTTTTGAAATAATCTTGTTCTGATGTCTGTTAGTACAGATAGAACTGTCTGCATGGTTGTTCAGTCACTTAAGCTGTGTCTGACTCGTTGCAACCCCACGAACTGTAGCATGCCAGGCTTCCCTGTCCTGCACTGTCTCCTGGAATTTGCTCAAATTCATGTCCATTTGGTGATGCTATCTAACCATCTCACCCTCTGCCACGCCGTTCTTCTTTTGCTTTCAGTCTTTTCCATGCTATCTCTATACTTTATAGGAATAATAAAATTTAGCAATTTGGGGTAGAAACAGTACAGGTAGGAAAAGTTAGCTTAAGGGCTGTAATAACAAATGCTTCTCAACCTACATTTATTTCGTGGGTCTGAAATCCCACATTGGCTTTTGCCAATGGTGTGGGCTCATAAAAGTATTGTTTATGCAGAGTAAGTATTAAAGTGTCATAATGTTTACCATTAAGAAGAGCTCTAGTGTAATAGAGACATATAAGTGTACTTATAACTAGTGCAATATAAAAAATAATAAATATTTCATATGATGGAACAAATTATGAGCTAAAAACTCAGGATCTATGTTAGGTATTAGATGGCTAATGAGCCATTAGATTAAAAATCTGTTCAATAACCAAGGAGTAAGCCAAAGACATTATCTAATTAATTTAATGATATTTATCAATGCAAGGCATTTTTTCCTTATTTTCCTTCTGATTCCCACACATTCTGCCACGACTTTTTTTTAATCATTTATTGCCTTTGAACAGTTACGTTTGTGTGCATTCTGAAGTCTAGTTGGTTTGCTTTGGTCATTATAAGGCCTGGGGATTCCTCAGAAGCTCAGGTTACATGTTCTGACTATTAGACTTAGTTATTTTATTTTACTTTAATTTTAAAATGCTTTTTAAGACTTATGAAAACTCTGGGAGAAAACTGATTAATATGATTTCTAGTTTATATTGGAGGTAACAGAAGTGATGTGGAAATAACTCACTGAAGGTTGTGCAGTGAGTCAGTAGAAAAGATGCCTTTTCTTTTTCTTTAAAGCCTTGTTTGCTTACTGAGACACTTACTAAGTCCCAAGTGAACTTATTTGGAACCCACATTCATAAAAGTGACAACGAAAAAACAGTGGCCTAAAGAAGTCCTGCTTCTCTCTGCTGTTGAACAAGTTAGCTATGTTGTTTTATTTCAGTCTTCTTGATTGGTACAGCTATTGCTAGTTTTCTTCCTGAATAGAATAGACTCTTTTACATACACACACACACACAAACACACACTTCCCTGGTCGCTCAGACCATAAAGAATCTGCCTCCAATGCAGGAGGTCTGGGTTCAATCCCCGGGTTGGGAGGATCCCTTGGAGAAGGGAACAGCAATCCACAGCAGTATTCTTGCCTGGAGAATTCCAGGGACAGTGGATCCTGGTGGGCTGCAGTCCATGGGGTCACAAAGAGTTGGACATGACTCAGTGAGCAGCACATCTACATATATATGTATAATTGAGCCCATGAGAGAACATGAGAGTTTCTGTCATTCTCTAGAAGGGACCTAAGCGTGGTTGCAGTTTCCGCAGTTTAAAGTGGTGAGGTGGCAGAGAGAGTTAAATGTTTGCCTCTGTTGCCAGGGCTTTATTTGGTTTCCCTTGATGGGTTTGGATCAGACAGTAAAGGATCTGCCTGCAATGCGGGAGACCTGGGTTTGATCCCTGAGTCAGGAAGATCCCCTGGAGAAGGAAATGGCAACCCACTCCAGTATTCCTGCTTGGATAATTCCATGGACAGAAGATAATTCCATGGACAGAGGAGCCTAGCAGGCTACAGTCCATGGGGTCGCAAAGAGTCGGACAGGACTGAGCAACGAACACACACACACACACACACACACACACACACACACCCCACACCCATGATGATAGCCTAAGAAAGCCCTGGTATTAGGTAGGAATGTAGAACCCCCATTATGTTTTCTGGAAGACAGAACATCTGGGGGCATATTTTCAATCCCATAGGGCACTGGAGATAGCTCGTGGCTTCAACACAGTGTGGGGAGAAAACTTGCTCCAACACCGTATAGGGAGAAAACTCTGAAGAAAATCAATCTGTCTTTGGCTTACTTTCCTATATGAGCCCATGTGTTCTTTGAGCCCTCCTACTTTATCAACATTTGCCCTCCATTTTTATTTTCTTTTAATATGACTTTACAATGGGATATTTAGTATGCATCATCGTCTTCTGGAAATAAATTTCCCCTTAAGTCACAAGGCAGATTGCCCAGTATCCTCTAGGACTTTTGGTTTAAGATGGACAAGGTCTAGAATTTGGTCATCAAGATGGGACTACTGTACTTCATAAATGCGCAGAACAACATTTAACCCTCCTGAACTTTTCACAAATCACACCAATAGGTGGGACTGCATTAAAAATATTTATAGGTGAGTGATGGAATACTTATGTTTATATGAGATTTATCCCATTGTGCAAATAAGACTAGACTTGCTCCAGAAAATGCTGTAGTGAGTTTAGGAAGCCGGGATTCTGGGCTGACAGCATATGTATATATCTCAGTCTTCTGCAGGATAAATTATTTTGAGAAGCAAGAGTAAAGAGGGCAGTTTATTAATTTTCGACAGACCACAAGTTATTGACTATATTAACAATCTTTTTTTCCTGGGCAGGCTATAGTAGCAGTAAATCTTCTTAATCTGGTCAAAGTCAAATCAAGACATTAAGAGAAACAGAGAACAGTCCTTCTGTGCATCACTGAAAGAACACCACCCAAAACTGGAAGTGGGTAGAGAGGTTTAAAGGCAGGTACTGTATATTACAAAGTTCTACTGGAGTAAGAACAAAGTAAACAAACCTAACAAAAAAACAAAAAAAAAAAGATGAAAGTTCTATTCACCTATTCATATACTTCAACTGAAACAAAATTCAAATGTTTTTCTTAAAACTACTAGCACTCTTAGCTGACTGCGCAAATATAGTCTTCACTTCTGTCAATAAATATTCATGTTAATTTTCTGGGTAAAAAAATAAATTTCATGCTAGCAGGAATACAGTGGAAAGTGGTTAGATTAAACTTTGGCTTCTGGCTACATGTTTCCAGCACCAAAAATAACCATATGGCATTGAGTGTGTGCAGGTCACTCTGGAGATTTACTGTAATTATGTCATGATGTGCTTATTGTTATGGATTCAACAGCCTTTCTTGCCTCTCTACCTGCTTTGTTCAAGAGCAGCTGCTGGCTTCAAGCTGTTGTCTGTTTCCAGCACAGAGGCTGAATGAAGAAGTGCTTTCTAGGGAAGTCATGTTCCAAAGTAAGAACAGCAACAATAAACGGATTCAATAGGGGGACATAAAGTTCATTGGGCAAAAGTCTAGTCATCAGCCAGTGCTAATTTAATGCTGCCAGTTCCAATTGGTAAATAACCCTGCCTATGCAATTTATTCAGAGATGAAAGGGATGCGAGATATATTTAATGGACAGAAGAACAGAGTACTGCTCTGCAGAATGCCTGATTGTGATGGTTTCATTTAAATGATTGCATGAGTGAGCTTCAGCTACTATTCCTACTCCCCATGTGTGCCAGGACAGAATTGTGGATGCCAGGGTACAGAACATTTCATAATTTTTTTGCTGCAGATAATGCTCAATAAATATTATATATATATAATCACACACATTTTTTAACTACATATCATATATTAAGTGTTCCTATATGCAAATAGAAGTGCTTTTAAGCAAATGCTTAAAACACTTGATAGAATGATGTATGTGAGATGCAGATTTACGTTTTAGATTCTGACTTTATGGCTATAGTATATGCCCCCCCTTTTGTTTCTTTAATGTGTTCTGAAAATGGCTTTTAAAATGTGCCTTTATTCATGCAGTTTACAAGGAAATAAGTAGGACTGAAACCGATGCAACCTGGGGACATTATTTCTCCCAACAGGCTCATCCCGCAGGGCCTGAGACCGGAAGTGCACTAGTAATGGGTATTACAAGGAGTGATGTGCCCGTGCATCCAGGCTCAGTGTGTCTGGACCCTTCTGGCTTCTCCTGGTGCCTCTGCTTCAGAGCACGTCCTACGCTCCAGTCACACAAACGCTGGCCTTTCTCTTCCCCCTCGACTTGCTGCTCTTAGATAACCCTTCTCATCTTCAAGACCGAGTCAGGGGGACCTTCCCCCTGCTTTCCTAATCTCAAGTGGGCTAACTCTTCCTTATCTGGGTTCCTCTGTTTTCTGGGCTTTTCTCAGGTTCTCTGATACCTCTGATTGTCACACCATCTTGTGATTTATTTACCTACAACCTGGAATATACTCCTGAGAGCAGTATATTGATATACAAAATGACCTTGAAGATTCACAAATGGACGCTTCTCTATGAATGTGACTTGAGAGAGATGTGTAGTGTAAAGTGTAGGCTAGATGGCCACCTGTGAAATGGACATGAATTGTGAAATGGACCCCTCATTGTAATGATTTCAAATTACACTAAGGTCTCCAACTTATAGGATGGCTATTTAAAACCATAAAAGAATAATGGTTCCCATATCAAAGGCATGGTTTATCTTATCATCACTGGAGTCTGCTCCACTTGACTGACTTTTTCATAATTAGTGATTAAAATATATGAAGTCCCTAGGGCCTTCATCATAATCATTAAAAATCTTAGTTTCTATGAGAAAAATATCCACCTTAAAAAAAATTACTTTATTTCATTCCCACTTAATTCACTTATGTAAAGTTTACATAAGTAAACTTTATGTTTACTTCATGTTTTTTTTTAGATTGTAATATGGGAGTGGGTTGAATAGCACCTTTATGAGAATATGTATACTTTAACTCAGTGGCTGTTATCTACAAGTTTGAAGTTCTTTATGTAAAAGTCTATGAAAAATAGAAAATAAATTTTTGCATATTCCTTCCACTCTACTCTTATCCCTCATGAAAATATTGAAAAGTAAAGCGGGCATGGAATATTGTCTTATGGATTAGTAAATTATAGTTTACTAGTCGTAATAGGAGTTAAGCCAGTATTTCAAAGAAAGCCAAATGTCTTAGTAGATGTATTACATTTTATATCAGAGGTGGTTTTAGATCTCTTTAGTAACAGGTGAATCCTCAGTTTTGTCCAAATAACACTTTGCAAATTTTTATCCTGGACATTTCAATTTCAAAATATAACTAACTGCATTTTGGTCATCTGATGACTCTTGAAAAATCATAGTACACCAGACATAGAAAGCAGATTATAAAGGAGTGGGCTGAGTCCTTTAAGATTTATATTCAAAAGGGAAAACTATAAAGCACACTTGAATTTTAACCATGTGCTTTTTTCCACTCTGTGTTTCCTGAGTGTTCTTGTTCCATGTTACAAGAGGAGGTGAATATCTCAGAGTTAAAAAATCAGATAGGTCAAGTTTTTTGATGGATAATGCTGAGTGTGTAATTTTCCCCATTCCTTGTGTGGTCAGGGTGGATGTTCTGAAGGGGTAGACATGAAAAGGAAGCTTGCATAATGCAGAAGGAAAAAATAATTGTTAAGTTTAGGGAGCTGATGTAGGAACCAGTGTCTACACAACCTGAAAAGAAGGGACAAAGATGGAAACACAATAAGAGGCCATGGCCCAGGGTTTGCCTGAACTTCCAGTGTAGACATTCATCTGAGAGGCCAAAAAGATGAATTGTGAAAAATTTGAATTCTGTACAGGACTGGCAGGGAGCAAACACAGAATCTGGGGACTGGCAGGCAATAAAGCTGGTTTTGGCAGCAGTATTTTCTACTGATTAGGAAGGAGATAGATTGAGAGCAGTGAGGTTAAATAGAAATTAAGTTGAAGCAGTTGAGTGTAATGATGAGAGTGAAGATCACCATCTGATCAGTGGGGATGGGAGGGGATATGTCTACCTATTGGTAAAAGTCATTTGGGATTTTGGGACAATCTGAAGTACAAAAATATGGAAGTAAAGACAAGCATAATTCCATGTTGGAATAAAAGTAACATTTCCTATAGTGCAATTTGGAAAGGGAGGAGGTTTAAAGGGAAATATAAAATGATAGAAGTTAATCTGCAGCCTTTTATGCGTTCTTTTCCTTTGTAAGAAATTGAGACAGGAGGATGAGGTAAATAGATAGGGCATCTTGAATATTTGATTCTGAAATGACGGGCAAAAGGAAGTTATGTGTCAGTAAGAACATAGTTCTTAGGAGGAAAAGGGCGACTACAATGTATAGAATAACAGAACAGAAGATGGTGCTGGAGTCAGTAACTTTGAAAAGAAAGCGGTTAAAACCACCCAAGTGAGATGAGATGAGACAGCAAGCATGGCAACGGGGAGGAAGGCACAACCTGAGATGCATTGTAGATGAAGAAGAGGTAGGAGGAGCCCAGCTGGAGCAAAAAGGGACAGGGAGGAATTCTCTTAAGTTTAAGAGGGCCTGAGGAATCAGAAAAAGGTGTGGCTCAGAAAGACATTCAAATGTAAAGATACAGAGATGTAAAGGATATAAATATAAAAATCTGTTGAGATAAAGTACTGGAGATGGTAAAAGAATGACACTTGGCTATATTGTTACTTTTATTTACATTTGGAAAATCGCAGGAAACAAATACCCAGAAAATCCGTGACATCATTAAAGGAAACAATGGAAGCCCTCGGTCCTATGTTCACACAGAACTGAGTTCTGTCAGCGGCCTCGCTCAGCTTGTAAATGAATCCTTCCCCGGCCCATCTTCAGATGAGACCACAGCCCGGGCCAAAACCTTGTTTGTCACCTTGTGAGAAAGTGAAGTGGAGGATGCAGCCAAACTGTACCAGAATTCTTCCCCACAGATACTCTTAGATAATAAATGCATGTTGTTTTAAGCTGCTAAATTTGTGGGAAAGTGACATAGCAGCAATAGATGATTATTATAGACACCAGGATCTGATAAAGAAGTTTTTGGCTTGATGAGAACAAAATTGCATGTTGGTAGTCAGGGTGCTTAACCTTTCCAGGTCATGGCTTGTCTTATTCACGAAGTGAGGGAGTTGGCTTAGACTATCTCTCATGTCCTTTCCAGCCTGAATTTGATTTAAATGAAGAATTTTCACATCTTCATGTAAATATGAAAGACAAACCATGACTTGGAAATGTAAAGTACCTTGATTGCCAAAATACAATTCTCTTCTCACCAGGTTAGAAACTTCATTATAGCTTGGTGTTGTCTGTAATAATCATCTATTCTTGCTTTGTTACTTGCCTGGAAATTTAGCAGCTTTTAAAACACAACCTGAATTTGGGGTAGGGGGTGGTGAGATGACTTGGGAGAGTGGCACTGACATATATACACTACCATATACTGTAAAATAGATAGCTGTTGGGAACCTGCCATAAAGCACAGACAGCTCAGCTCGGCGATTTGCGATGACCTAAAGAAGTGGGCTTGGAGAAGGAAATGGCAGCCTACTCCAGTATTCTTGCCTGGAGAATCCCAGGGACAGGGGAGCCTATTGGGTGCTGTCTATGGGGTCAGACACGACTGACGTGACTTAGCAGCAGCAGCAGCAAAGAAGTGGGCTTACTCCTTGGAAGGAAAGTTATGACCAACATAGATAGCATATTCAAAAGCAGAGACATTACTTTGCCAACAAAGGTCCTCTAGTCAAGGCTATGGTTTTTCCAGTGGTCATGTATGGATGTGAGAGTTGGACTGTGAAGAAAGCTGAGCGCCAAAGAATTGATGCTTTTGAACTGTGGAGTTGGAGAAGACTCTTGAGAGTCCCTTGGACTGCAAGGAGATCCAACCAGTCCATCCTAAAGGAGATCAGTCCTGGGTGTTCATTGGAAGGACTGATGCTGAAGCTGAAACTCCAATACTTTGGCCACCTCATGTGAAGAGTTGACTCATTGGAAAAGACTCCGATGCTGGGAGGGATTGGGGGCAGGAGTAGAAGGGGACGACAGAGGATGAGATGGCTGGATGGCATCACTGACTCGATGGATGTGAGTCTGAGTGAACTCCAGGAGTTGGTCATGGACAGGGAGGCCTGGCGTGCTGCAGTTAATGGGGTCACAAAGAGTCGGACACGGCTGAGTGACTGAACTGAGCTGAACTGAACTGAAAGAGGTGGGATGAGTGGCAGATGGGAGAGAGGTCTAAGAAGGAAGGGGATATTTGTACACTTACTGGTTAAAAAAAGAATTTTCAGGGTAAGGAACTTTTATTATAATAATCTGTATAAGAATTTTAAAAATTGTGTATTTGTATCTTTTACTGGGCACAATGATAATCACTTTCCATGCATTTTTCACTTGATTTCCCTTAATTCTTTATTATTACCCCCATTCTAAGAAATGGGAATCCTAATGTTAGGGGATATTCATATTTAATAAATACACAGAGCTAGTGCATGTCAGAGCTATGATTTGTATCCAGATTTGTCTGATTACAAAGTCCATACTATTAACTGACAGTCTCTATGATTCCCTGGTGGCTCAGACGATTAAGCTTCTGCCTACAATGCGTGAGACCCTGGTTCGATCCCTGGGTTGGGAAGATACCCTGGAGAAGGAAATGGCAACCCACTCTAGTACCCTTGCCTGGAAAATCCCACGGACAGAGGAGCCTGGTAGGTTACAGTCCATGGAGTTGCAAAGACTCGGACACCAGTGAGCAACTTCACTTTCTTTCTTTTCTTTCTAGGAGAAGATACTGTGACTGGAGAATAGTTCGGGCTCCAGTAGACTTTGCCTTTATAAATTCCTGAGGAATCCAGGGCCAAGTAGACCTGAGAATAGAGTCTATGAATTTTACACGTAATCAACGTGAAACATTGAAATTCCTAGAGGACACTGAACTCATGTGTATCTCCTGTACCTGTTTCTAGTTTATTTGATCAAGGCTCTAGTAATTCTTTTGTTGCTGTTGTTGTTATGTGGCTATGTGGCTTGAGGGATCTTAGTTCTCTGACCAGGAATTGAACCCAGGCTCTCTGCAGTGAGACCACAGAATCCTAACCACTGGAATGCCAGGGAATTCCCTCGAGTAAGTCTTTAAGTCATCTCAGTTTAGGAGATGGTAAATGTACCAGTTTATTCTCCTTATTTTGGCTTTTTTTGAAAGGTATTCTTTTTGAAATCACTTCACTTCCATAGTGAGTTGACCAGAAAATTCTCTAAAATCTCAATTTTTATGGCTTACGTTGTATGATTCAGTTGATTTGGCTTGCATAACAGCTTGTAAACAATTTCAAATATAAAATGATTTACAGTTCTTTAGTGTTCCATTTTGAACAATAACAAATTGACCATACTTTGAGAAACCACTGGATTAAGCAATCACCTTTCATATTTAATGTATGTTTTAGGGCTAATTATAATTGTTCTTTGCCTTTTAGCAAAAAGTTGAATCCTTCACCTCCCCACAGGACCCAAAATAGGCAGAACTTTTCTGTTTCTTAGCTCTCTATAGCAGCCTTCCATATGTTGAAACCTTCAAGTCACTTGTGCGACATGAGAAATATTCCAAGTACCTAATTATTGACTTAATTTGCCAGTCTATCATCTTCAGAAGCCCTGCAACACAGTGGATTTTAAACCTCTAAACAGATGTGTCCAAACGTCAGGAACTCAGAAACATGGTTAAGTGACTGGCTGATGAGAAAGATTGAATAGATAGGTAGCATATTGTGAAGACAGTTCTGTGTCTGACTAGGGAACTTGTATTTTCACCCTCTTTGCTAGAAGAAACCCATGGCAAGGATTAAACTTGTCAGATTTTCTTTCTGGTTTCTCTTTGATGGGTTTTGAATGTCTTTATGCAATTTCTTTCTAGTCACTCCTCCCCCAGATGTTTCAAAACAAAATACAATAGGAACTGTTTTGATTTTGCTAAGGCAGTGGTTGTCAAACTGTACTGTACAGCAGCATCACCTGAAGGAGTTGTTAAAGAAGGTTGCTGGGCCCTGTCACACCATTTCTGATTAATGGTCTGGGGAGGGTTCTGAGAATTTGCATTTTTAACAAGTTCCCATGTGCTGCTGAGGGCTTCCCTGGTGGCTCAGTGGTAAAGAATCTGCCTGCCAATGCAGGAGATGTGGATTTGATCCCTGGGCAGAGGAAGATCCTCTGGAGAAGGAAATGATAACCCACTCTAGTATTCTTGCCTGGAGAATTCCATGGACAGAGGAGGCTGAAGGGCTACAGTCCACGGGATTGCAAGAGTCAGACATTATTTAGCGACTAAAAAGGACGCTCCGCTACAAGTTGTAAGGCTGTTGACTGCAATTCTGTGGTTTTTAAAATGTAAAATATTTTCAGTAGATTTATGCAAATATAAAATTTCAAGCAGACTTATGTTGTTGTAGTTCAGTCACTCAGTCATGTCCAATTCTTTGTGACCCCATGGACTGTAGCATGCCAGGCTTCCCAGCCCTTCACTATCTCCCTGAGCTTGCGCAAACTCATGTCCGTTGAGCAAGCCTTTTCATACTGTTCATGGGGTTCTCAAGGCAAGAATGTTGAAATGGATTGCCATTCCCTTCTCCAGTGGATCCCATTTGGTCAGAACTCTCCACCATGACCCATCTGTCTTGAGTGGTCCTACATGGCATAGCTCATAGTTTTATTGAGCTGGACAAGGCTGTGATCCATCAAGCAGAGTTATAGTTATTATCTTATTACCTTTGAAGTAATAAGATTGCAAGTATAACCAATTTTATGAAAAAACTGATACATTCCTAAAACTTTATTCATATGTTGAACTCCATTATACATCATTAAGAAAAACAAAACTTTGGTTGAATCCTCAAGAGAGAAAAAACATTTTATGATATAAATAGAAATCCCTAATTTACTGGTTTGTATGTTTTCATCGTTTTGAAACATAATGGCTTCTTACATGGGGACTCAGGAAATGGCAACCCACTGCAGTATTCTTGCATGAAAAATCCCACAGACAGAGGAGCCTGGAGGGCTATGGTCCTTGGGGATGCAAAGAGTTGGACATGACAGAGCACGCATGCCTGTGCATACACACCTATAAAGAGCCCATTCTTCTTTAGAAGTGCAATGATTTCTGTTGTATCACAGGGGTCCCCAACTTTCTGTAAAACTCTCAGAATCCCACATAAAGGAGCCAGAACCTTGTGGGCTTCATCATTTCCTGGCCGAGTCCCAGACCTTTCTGTACAGTGACTATTTTTCCCACTTGCTGTGAAGCAGGATAGCCGCCTTTTTTTCTTTGCTCTTGAAGCCAGTGCATATGCTTGAGTGGTTGAACAGAGGCCCGTGTTGACTTTTTGTGTGCTAAAACAGGAGGGAGATCAAATCTGATGCATACCCTCTGGTCAAACACCGCCTCCCACAAGGCTGATTCCAGTGTGTGATGGGCTGCCGCCCTGCTCTCTCTGACACCACCCTCTAGATAGGGTTCCTAGCTCTCTGAGCCTTTCATGTGAATTCCGCTTGGTAGATGCATCACCAAATTCCTTTCTTCCAGTGAACTCTATGCCAAAAACAAGAAAAGAAAAAAAGGGAAAATAGCTTCTCTGAATGGGGGAAATATTGACCTCTGGGCAGTACAGGAGTGACAGAGATTCAGATCTGGACAAAGAGATAATTCAGACATATATAGGTAATGTAAAGCAGTCTCATTAAAAAGTCCACATTGAAATACCTGGACTTATCCTGGTGGCTCAGCAGTAAAGAATCCACCTGGCAATGCAGGAGATGAAGGTTTGATCCCTGGGTCAGGAAGATCCCATGGAGAAGGCAATGGCAACCCACTCCAATATTCTTGCCTGGAAAATCCCTTGGACAGAGAAGCCTGGCAGGCTACAGTCCATGGGGTTGCAAAGAGTCGGATACAACTTAGTGACTTAAACAGCAACATCAGCATCCTGTCACCCACAGACACAGAAGTTTCTGTTTACCGCGATGACATTAAATGGGACAGGAACATATGATCCTTTTTCTGCTAATGGAATGTGACTGCCATAGTGAATTAACACTGTCTTCTTACGCTGCATTCTGATTCAGTAAATGGCAGAAATGATATGTCACCTGTCGAGTGTTTACTGATGTTTGTTCTAAAATGCGTATGAGGAAGAGGGTGAGTGGGGAATCAAGGCTGATGTTGATCAGAGAACAGTGTGTATTCCCTGCTCAGAGCGGAACGCTTATCATGACACATGCTGGCTACACAGTCAAAACTTATCACCACCCACAACTTCAGAAGCACGACAGGATAGCTTTGTGGCGGGCTGCTTCCTTGGCAGACGCAGTTTGATACGTCAAGTGCAGGACCTTGTAAAATGGAGGAAACAAAATTTTAAATAAAATAAAAATTTAGCTGGGTCCTCTGTGTGTGGAAGAAGCTTTGATTGGAGAAGCTCTCTGATTGGAGAAGCTTTATTAATCTTGCTTCATAAAATTTTTTTAAAAAGCATTATTTTATCCAGTTCATAGTTCTCTGATGAGAATCAGTCATACTTTCAAGTGGGAGCATATCCGTCTTTATGTTAGAGAACACTGATTTATGTTGCCTTTAAAATGTAGCTTAAGAGGAGAAATTTCATTTAAGTCAGCACATTGTGTTTATATTTTATCACAGGTGTTGGGAGTCTTTTTCCCTCTGGATTGACATGACTTTAAATACTGTTTGGCATACACAATTCTTTAAAGACTTAGTTCTGATTTGACACAATAATGTCCTATGGTTGGGAGTTCTTACAAAGATATTGGCCTCTGCTTATAAGAACTTTGTGTTGCATTAGCGTAAAGTTAAAAAATTTCAGCTAATAAAAGGTTTTTAATATTTACACCTCTAGTCAAACATTGTGACCCTTTTATAAATCATAAACAAATTAATACTGTGACCACTTTCATGTGGATGGTATCAGCATCTCTTTCAAATTACCTTTTTCGAAGTTTTCTAACAAATCCTTAGCATTCATGGTACCTCTCTGATCATAGCTCTCTGGCTATTTAATGATTAGCCATCTCTTGATAATTTGTCTTTTGAATCTGTTCCCCATTTTATTTAAGTGGGTTACTGAGCATTTTTATTTCTGAAAGAAAACTTGGATTACTACACGAACATCAATGCTTTGGGGACTGAAGTATAAATCTTAGCTTTCTTGTAGGATATGCACGAGGTGTTCTTTGCCAGTGTTTGCTCTTCTCTTTGCATTTTTTTTGACATTTCCCTTGCCTTACCTGTCATTGTTCTCCTCTCTCTGTTTCTTTCTTTCACTGTGTTTCTCTTTCCTGCAAGTTTGTCAGCTTCACTGGTGCTCAAGACATCAAGGCTGAATTTCAATGATCTTTCAAGATTTTATTTCTATTTCTGGTTCCTCACCTGTTTATAGGCGAGAGTGCTTAGAAGGATAGAATTACAAGAAAAATAGAAGCTTTTCTCACATGGAAAGGAAGTCAGGGGGAATCTACATTTTATCCAATTATAGACTTTCTAAGCATTCATTTTCTCTATCCCCATATGTCTCAATCTCCTCTCTTGCTTCCCATCTACAGCAGCAGAACATACACTATGTATATACCATGGCCATATGCAAAGTAACCAGAAAGGAACAACATCAATAATGTAACTACCCCCCTGAAAATGACATCATTCTACACAGCTGCCATCAGTCAAAGGCTGCGAAGATCTTTATCTGAAAATACCAATTTAAATTACCAAATTAACAATAAATCAACATGATGCATCAAATTATTCTATGAACTTAGAAGATTTGAGCAACATATAATCTATATTCATTCAGAAATTTTTTTTCCTAAATAACATTTTCTCAGAAAGGAAGTACAAGACAGTTCAGTGATGTGATCTTTATTAAACAAGATGATATTAGTGGGAGGTGGGAAGGCTGGAAAAAGGATGTTAAAACAAATTGTTACTGCTTTATAGTTGGTCTTGAAAATAAATAATATGTAAATAGGGCTCTAGGTCTTATTTCTTATGGTGTTAATAGAATAGTAAGTGAATAACAGAGACAGTGCAATGATTTGGAAAGCATATAGGGCTTAGAATATGACTGAGTTCTAGCTTAGTCTTAACCACTAACTGATGGGCCAGCAAAATGAAGGTTTTTCATAGATATGCAGCAAGGATATATATACTGTTGGGTTCTTATTTCTATACATAAACACCTCAGTTCAGTTCAGTTCAATCTAGTCGCTCAGTCGTGTCCGACTCTTTGCGACCCCATGAATCGCAGCACACCAGGCCTCCCTGTCCATCACCAACTCCCGGAGTTCACCCAAACTCATGTCCATTGAGTCAGTGATGCCATCCAGCCATCTCATCCTCTGTCGTCCCCTTCTCCTCCTGCCCCCAATCCCTCCCAGCTTACTCTTAAATTGCTTCTTAGTCAAAGTTATTAACTAAAATATAGTCACAAATCAGGAAGCCTGCAAATACACTTCAGCATCTAAAACATTTCACCAGTCTTATGTATTTTGTTCATGGGGGTGGGGGGGGGCCTTCATTCTGTGACCCAGAAATGAATTACTGTTTTTTAAAATAATTCTAATAGTCTCAGTTTTCCTATCCACAGAAGACTGAAAATAAGATATAGAAGCTGGAGAAACAGTAAAAGATAATTTTGATCAAATGAAGCAGACATAAGTCAAAAGAAAAAATGAATTATGACCAACCCATTGGAAAAGAACAGACAAAAATATAGATAGCATATATAAGAAAAAATTTTTTTTATCTATATCTATGTGATTTAAGAAAAATATTCCAACACATTCTCAATAGGTCTTGATTATGTTGTCATATTTCAAAATGATTCACTAAATAACTAATGT
>SJYQ01002190.1:484918-496978 GCA_006410935.1 Redunca redunca
CTACTATGTAGTATTTAGTTGCTTAATAAATGTTACTTTTAATTATTAAATAATATTTATGAATAGTATATAAATATTTTAAGGTTAATATAATACAGTTCATATTGAAGATGCAGAAACTGGGAACTGTGCAGTTATTTGCTCAAGTGGCAAGAGGCAAGTGGCAGAGATGAACCTAGCGGTCTCAAAAACAGCACTTTTCTCCTTTATCTGGCTTGAAAACAATTTTTTTGAAAGATAAGAATTATATCCACTTTTCTCTGTTTAATAAATCATGAAAATATGTCATGTATTTTAGAACCATTCCTACCAAAATCATTACAGTCACTTATNCACTTATAAGAGTCTTCTAGTCAGTATAGTAAATGGAACATAAACAGGAATTCCCTCAGGCAAAGTATAATTAAAATGAAAGTCATTTCTAAGTTTAAAAGACAAAGAGAAAACTTCACCTTCAGTGAACAAAATGGAATTAAAACCAGGACAACGAATGGAGCTGAAATTGTAATCTTTCGATGTGTAGATATTTAATATGCACCCTAAGAAGAAGAGTTTTACTATGCAACTGGGATCAGAAGACTCAGACATGTGTCTTTCTCTTTTCTTCCAAAAAGAGAAAGGAAATGGAAAGTGGCAGTTTTGATCATGAATGGGAACTGACTGAAAGAGTGTCCTTGAATTATAGGTAGATAAAGCCAAGCACCATGAAGGAACACATATTTTCAGAATTTAAATAACCAACCCAGGGATTGAACTCAGGGCTCCCGCCTTGCAGGCAGACACTTTAACCTCTGAGCCACCAGGGAAGCCCAAACAATTTTTAGAAAAATATAAATGATCAATTTCTGTAATCTCAAGAAGCAATAGAAAATATGACAGTCTACATAACAATTGTTGTTGTTTAGTCACTAAGTCACGTCCATCCCTTTTGTGATCCCATGGTCTGTAGCCCACCAGGCTCCTCTGTCCATGGGATTTCCCAGGCAGGAATATTGGAATGGGTTGCCATCTTCTCGAGCCAGGTATCAAACCTGCACTTCCTGCTTGACAGGCAGATGCTTTACCACTACCTAGACATATTAAATTCATAGTCAGAAATCTGTGCCTTTATTTCATTTCCAACACAGGTAGTGGGTCAAAATTTTTTTTCAGGTGATTTCAATAAACTTTGAATATACAGAAATTATCTCTGTGATATGAACTCTTGCAGGTTATTGAAAAAGAAGAAGTACAGTCTAATGCTTTTTGAGACTCTAGTATGGCCTAACCACTAGTGCCACCTGGGGAGCTGTTAATACTAAGATTAATGACAAATTGTACAATTATAGAAAATCATAGTTTAATTTATAAACAGATTAAATATCCAAAGTAAAGCATCAAAGTTAATCTATGTATTGATAACAAGAGAACAACAGTATGAAAACATTTGATTCTTCTGTGGAATGCAAGGAGAGTTCAATTTAGAAAGTTTGTCCTAATTAGCCACATTAAAGATTCAAGGAAAAAAATTATATGATCATCAAAATAAATGGAAATGTTTAATAATTTTCTGTATACTCTTAACAAAGAAGGAAGAGAAGGAAACTTGATGTATAATATAGAACAAAAGCAGAACAAGCCCAGCAAATATCACCCTTAATATTAAAATATAGAGCATTTACAATTAAATCCAGAACAAGATGAACATGCCAGATTCCTGCTATTAGATGTATAATTTATTATCATGTTAGCAGATACAAGAAGATCACAAAGATATAAGGTCAAAGGAAAAGGTAGGAGACATTACCACAATTTGCATATGATAACCCACCTGCACTGAAAATCCAAGAAAACTTACAGGCATGCTTTCAGAACAACTGAGTTCAGCAAGGTTGCTGGACACAAAATAAAAATTATTCCTAAATCTCAGTATATATGGTAGGAGAAAGTAATAAAATTAAAAAAATAAAATCAAGCTCATAGTTGTAATTATACATCAGGTACCTAGAGATGTTTTCTAGGTACAGTAAGAGCTGTGCTAGCCTTTAATGGAGATAATTATTAAATTTATTGTATAATATATAGGAAGAATTGAAAAGTATAGACCTGTGACATTTTTAGTTGGAATAATCAAAATGACAAAAATAATTTCTCTCTGCTCCACATTGTAAGATATTGTTTATTCCTTAATTAAGTTTTAAAGTTAGTGCAATTTGCAATAGTGTTTTTCATAGAACTTGATCACTAATTTAAAATTCATATGGAAGAATCAAAGCCTATGAAGAGACACTCGATTCTGAAGAAGAAACAGGAAGTGAGCACTTCCTTGATCAGATATCAAAGCATAGTACAAAGCTGTAATAATTAAAGAAGTCAAGCATAAATATAAGAATAGTCAAAAAATCAGTAGAACAGCATGGAGAGCCTGAAAACAGACCAGGCATGTAGGTAAACAAAAACAACAGAATTAACGACCAGGGGAGAAATAAAGGATTGTTCACTAAATGATGTTAGGACAACTTTCCAATCTTATAGGAAACAATGAATTAGGTATTGTTCCAACATCACACTAATAAAGAAAAGTAAATGTAAAATGAAGAGGTAAATGTGAAAAGCTGATGCTTAGAATATTTGTTTTAGAACAAATATGAGTTGTGTTTTTGAGATACCTAGGTGGGTAAAATCTTCCTTAAGTAGTGTTTATTTTATTTATTTATTTATTTATTTTTTCTTTTAAAATTTTTATTTTAACTTTAGTTTACTTTACATTACTGTATTGGTTTTGCCAAACATTGACATGAATTCACCACGAGTGCACAAACGTTCCCAAACATGAATCCCCTCCCACCTCCCACCCCATGCCATCCCTCTGNATATCTCTTGTCTCCTGTATTGGCAAGCGGGTTCTTTATCACGCTTGCACCACCTGGGAAACCATGATGGAAGTCGAAACAGAGCTAAAAGAGAAGGGAAAGACTGGAGTAACAATACCCTTAAAAAATGCTTTTCAGAATATTTTTAAACTAGCAAATATTTCTCAAAACTTGAAAAACAAAGGTAAGACTAGAGAGTTCATAGGAAGTAAAACTTATATTTCTGCAAAGCATATGGAAAGATCCCCATGTTTCTGAGTAATTAAGGAAATACTCCTTGGAAGGAAAATTATGACAACCTAGACAGCATATTAAAAAGCAGAGACATTACTATGCCAACAAAGGTTCGTCTAGTCAAGGCTATGGTTTTTCCAGTGGTCATGTATGGATGTGAGAGTTGGACTGTGAAGAAAGCTGAGCGCCAAAGAATTGATGCTTTTGAACTGTGGAGTTGGAGAAGACTCTTGAGAGTCCCTTGGACTGCAAGGAGATCCAACCAGTCCATCCTAAAGGAGATCAGTCCTGGGTGTTCATTGGAAGGACTGATGCTGAAGCTGAAACTCCAATACTTTGGCCACCTCATGCAAAGAGCTGACTCATTGGAAAAGACCCTGATGTTGGGAGGGATTGGGGGCAGGAGGAGAAGGGGACGACAGAAGATAAGATGGCTGGATGGCATCCCGACTCAATGGACATGAGTTTGAGTGAACTCCAGGAGTTGGTGATAGACAGGGAGGCCTGGCCTGCTGAAATTCATGCTGTCACGAAGAGTCAGACATGACTGAGCGACTGAACTGAAATAAAGGAAATACACATTGAAACAGGGTGACAATGCCCACCTCCAGATTACTGAAAAATTTGAAAGTCTAACTTTTCTTAGTTTTTGACGGGAAGAGAGCTATATTAGGATTCACCTTGGTTTTGATCATTGCCTAATTGACCAGTAGGCATTTAGAGGCATCTGCCAGCGGCAGTACATGTTAGGGGCTGAGGGTAAAAGGACAAATGGAAAAAGCAGATGGGAGCGGTGATTCAGGGGATGAACCAGAAACTGGGAAGGAAAGATGCCAGTGCTGGCCTATTTTTTAGAAAATGGACCTGATATAAAGCTAGCACCAGATGTATAAAGATTTTTTCTTCTGAAATGACCTGAAGAATGACTGGTGTTTTTAATAAGCACAATCACTGCAGATGGTGACTGTAGCCATGAAATCAGAAGACGATTGGTTCTTGGCAGGAAAGCTATGACAAACTTAGACAGTGTGTTGAAAAGCAGAGCCATTACTCTGCCAACAAAGGTCTGTACAGTCAAGTCCCCCGTGGTCAGGGACGATTGTGAGAGCTGGACTGTCAAGAAGGCAGAGTGCCAAGGAATTGATGCCTTATAACTATGGTGCTGGAGAGGACTCCTAAGAGGCCCTTGGTCAGCAAGGAGATCAAACCAGTCAATCTTAAGGGAGATCAACCCCGAATATTCACTGGCAGGACTGATGCTGAAGCTGAAGCTCTAATATTTTGTTCACCTGATGTGAACCTCTGACTCACTGGAGAAGTCCCTGATGCTGAGAAAGATTGAGGGCAGAAGGAGAGGACAACAGAAGATGAGGTGGCTGGATGGCATCCCCAATGTGGTAGACATGAACTTGGGCAAACTTTGAGAGATGGTGAGGGACAGGGAGGCCTGGCGTGCTGCAGTCCATGGAGTCGCAAAGAGTTGTACATGACTGGGCGACTGAACAACAACACTCAAATCTTGCTGAATTCTTCCCAAGATCTCTACATACTGAAAACAAATGATTAATATAGAGAGCATCTTCTAGTTGGAGGTCACTTTTAAAAATTGCTTTTGACTCTTGTTTCTTACCTATAAAAACTTGCTCTTTGATTACAAAATAAAGCAAAATGAAAGTGAAATGGGGTTACATCATGGGTGGAATTTGTAATCAAATTTGTATCATGGGCCTTCAATCTCACCCTGGACAGAGGATATAAAGGATCATTGTCGTTTTTCCCTTTTGCTGAATTGGAGCTTGGGCAAACCTGCTGAGAGAGGGGTTGAGGAAATAATCTTCATTTTTCTTCCAGCCAGAGTGAACAGTTCCATCTCTGGAATGTGGGAGCAAAGCCCTCAGCCAAATGGAGATACCTAAGATTGGCCTGAGACATTATGATAAAAGTAACCTTTGAATGTGTTGAACTCTTCAGCTAGTTTCTGTTTTTGGTGTTTTGCAATGTCCATAGATTTTCAATTATAATTGAAGTACTGTCTGATGCAGAGAGGACTTTTTAAGATTGGCAGACTAAAATCCAGTTAGTTGGACACACTTGCAGAGTTGTATTTATTATTGGATAAGGCTGTCATATTTAAACTGCTGACTGTACAGAGATAAGACTCGGCAGTCATGAAGGCTTATGCTCTTTTCTTTTAATATTCCCCAGAGACCCCTGAAGAATATTGGTATATTGTAACAACTCATTAAAGATCAGTCTAACTGACTCTTAGTTCTGTAGCATGTAAGTATGCTTCAACTAAAGAGCCTCTTTTACTCTTTGGAACTAGAGACATTTCCCTTCCTTCTTCCAAAGTTGCAAGGATATAGAGTTAAAAGCACTGTCCCATAGTCAGAAATTAGAAAGTTGACTGAAAAGGATTCAGAAGTTGAGATAATTTAATAAAATCCAGTCTGGGAGTTATTTTCCAGAAAATTACCTTTAATATGTTAGAAACGTGAAAGAGATGGAAGCAGTTCCTACATTAAACATTCTTAGAGACACTATTGGGCAGGAATTTATTTTGTGCCCTGTAGTCTTAAAAGCCATCATCTTAATGATGAAGATGGAGATAACAAAGGAAACGGAAGTTTCCTGACTCACAAGATCTGATTTCCTGTATTAGCTGGAAGCATGCATCATTGCAAATCTGTAATTCCTTCATCTCACTTCTCTGAATCCTGAAGCAATAGTTACCAGTCTTACCAAAGAGTCCTAATGAGCCACAAAAAGATGGTTAACAAACTTTTCTCCTATAGATTAAGGAACTAGTCAGTGGTAGATGAGTTAAGAATGGTATTCTAGTTCACCTCTTAAATATTTAGGAGTCCCCCTCACCTTAAAATATGTTCATCGTCAAGACAGAAGCAAAATTGTTGTATAATTCTTGGTGACCAATCTAATACTAAAGGTAACTGTCGCTCTCTGTACTTAAAATGACCTCCATTTGTAACTACCTGGATTGCCTCCAGAATCATCTATAATTTAATTCTATTTTTCCCAGCTCACCTAGAAGAACTCAAAATGAAATGGTGACTTTGGTTTGTGAGGTCAGAATCAATAGCCATTAAGAGAATGAGGAGATTTTTAAATCTAGGGGAAAAGCAAGTACTTAAAATATCCCTTGCATCAGCCTCAAAATTCTCGGTACTGAGACAATGCAGACATGGCAGACTTCATCATGAGGCAACAGCTTTTGGCTTCCCAGGTGGTGCTGGTGGTAAAGAAGCCACCTGTCTACTCAGGAGACCTATAAGAGATGTGGGTTCAGACCCTGGGCTGGGGAGATCCCCTGGAGGAGGAAATGGCAACCCACACTGGTGTTCTTACCTGGAGAATCCCATGGACAGAGGAGCCTTGTGGGCTACAGTCCATAGGGTCGCAAAGAGTTGGACATGACTGAAGCGACTTAGCACGCACACATACAGCTTTAAGGCCTGGAGAGATAGGAGTTAATACACGAACTGACTGTCAGTCAAAATAAGAGCTAACGTTCAGCTTTCAGAGTGTTTCAGACTTGTGTGGGGCAGTGGGAGAAGCCCAGAGACCCTGCAGAACGACTGAAATGGATGAAAGCTGACGAGAAGAAGAGAATTCTGTGTAAGCTAAGTGTATGAGTTTCTCTAATCATGTCATTGGCATCATGTAAATGCCAGACACCATTTATATACAGCTTAGATACAGCAGATGTTGGCATTTAAGTATAGGTTGCTCTGAGAGAAAATTGCCCTTGAATGGAAGAGGAAGTGTACTGTCAGAGAAAAATGATTTTCTCAGTTAACAGTTATAACCCCAATAACAGAATTGTTGTCAACCAGAGGTTGTGGGGTGGGACAGGAGGAAAGAGGTAATGATACCTCAATTCCAATCGAAAAAGGAAAATCAGCTTCAGTTTAAATTGCGGATATGTGGGTTGTATACATAGAACCTTCTCCTCCCTCTCTCCTCAAACCTCAAGGCTTCATGTTAAATGGAACAAATCACATCCTTCGTGGTTCTGCTCTGTTTGGTACAGCTGCCTGCTGCAGGTGGTGCCCTAAAAATATATTGTTTGTTTATTTTGCAATAGAGCAGTCTGCAGGGTGGTACCTAAAAGTGCAGCAGCTCCCTTCTCTTTCTGTCAGTGAACCAAATGATGAAAGGCTAAGACCCCTGTCAGCCTAGAAGAAAGGACCCAAATAAGAGGCACAGGTACTGCCTGAGGCTCTGCTCCTGATAAGTTCCATTTCCTTTGGATTCATGAAGCAAAGCTGACAAGCAGACTGTCTGTCATCAGAGGCTCTGACTGGGTTTCAGGGAAATAAAACTAAGCAACACACCACCATTGTTGGGAGAATCGTATTTCTCTGGAAATTAATATCTGTAAGCATATGGGGTCTAAAGGGAAGAAAAAAAACGTGTAATGGGTCACAAAAGGAAAATAAAAGCACAGATTAATCTTAGGTCAGTGTTCACATAGATGCCTTTCAATGGAGCCTTCAGTGCTTTTTTACTCATTAATTTAAATGATCAAATAATTGTCACAGCCAGACTGACAGGGCACTCAGTTTACTGTTTACCGTTGTTGAACACAATGCAATAACTTCTATTTGAAAATGTTTTACACGTGAGAGTTAAAATAATGATACACAAAATCATATTTTCCTTAATATTATTCCAGACTTTCCCCATTGAATGAAACTGTAAAAAGACATTCACCAAAGTTTCAAGGTTTGCATGAATTAACTGGCATGGAGGGGTCACTGGTGATAATGAGTCATGTCAATCCAACTTTGGCACAGTCTGATGGATAATAAAGTAAAATGTTATACTAGAAGGGATTTACTAGAAAAAGCTTGAAAACTATTGACTTAAACAATCAAATATTTCTCTAAACTTCAGTGATATGGAAACGCCCTGGATTATTAACAGGGATGGAGCCATATTTGCAGTTAGCATTAATCCAAACAGTCACATGGGAAAGAACTCCTTCATTAAGTATAACACAATACTATGAATAGTTAGGAGAAGAATAGAAGTGAGAAATATATTGCATGAGAATATAGTGCATGGTTTCGACTCATTGGGTTACCGCTTTCGAGAAATTTAACAATGGGTGGGAGTTGGCACAGATGTAGCCAGGGAGCCACAAGGACAGGCCTAGGCATGAAAATAATGACTGGAAATTGTACACCCAGTGTGGAGGACTGTGTGGGCTGAGAACAGTAGGGTTTAAAATCCTATTTGTAGGACTGGTAAAAGCAAAGGGTGTGGAGAGACTGTCACAGATGGTTCTTTTTCTACTGTGTAAACAATATTTAGCTTAAGTGTGTTTGCCCATATATTTATTCTTTTTCACTCAAGTATAACACACTAACCAACAAATTATCTCTTGTATTATAGGTATCATTATAAATCATTTTTACATCCTTCTTTTGAGATGACTTGGTGTTATTTAACAACTATAATGCATTCTACTATTATTAATTCTATCACTGTGTGTAGAAGTTTCTGTGAAGAAGAAATTTCCATCGAAGATGTGTTTCTCAAAAATGTGTATCATAATAATTGATCATGCCTGGAAAGACATCTTAAAGGCAATGATATTATATATGACCAAGGAAGATGGTAGCCTTTGTTGAAGTTCAACAGCTTATCATGTTTTCTAAAATACTCCATTTTACTATATTTTTACATACTTATTTCTTTCTGAAATAATTTATGACTATAAAGTTAAATACAAGAAATGGGATTCTATAGGGTTTACTGTATAATACTCTATGGTGGTAATTTCAACTTTAATATTATTCAAGAAAACCCAATTATTATTGGTTTGTCATAGGCTATAATCTTTTCTACCATGTTAAATGTATTGGTATTTTTATTTCATGGTGTTTCTAAGCATTCTGATAGATCAAGTGATATAATGTGATAAATCCAGTGATATTATGCTTTGGGAGTAAGCAAGTGCTTCAAACATTACATATAGAAGCAGACACTGTAATCTGATGATAATGGTTATGTGGGATAAAACTTGCCCCGTGTAGGCTGGTCTGTTGTTACACTAAATAGTATCACACTGGCTTTAAGAATCATGGTTGTATCTGGGGAGTAAGTAAGCTTAGTGGGATTCAGTTCATTTTTGCACACCACTGTGAGTGAACCTGACAAAATAGTAGTGTTCTCCACAGCAGTGGAAGAAACTGAGCTAAGGAGAAAATAAATATACCACCTTTATTGTTTTCAAGGCAATTTCTTAGACATTATCTCATCTAGTTCATAATTACAAAATAGTTTATTATACAGCTGGGTGTAAAATTTAAGGATTGTTACTCCCAGACTGTGAATATTTTACCTGATAGTTCTGAACTTGCATGTAGGGAATACTAGTGGATATTAAAGGCAAGAAAAAAAACCTTAGATTTAATTTGACTTTAGAGACTGTTCAAGTTCTTGTGCTCTGTTTGTTCACAGACTCAAGAAACTGCTCACCAATATACAAGGATACCTTTCAGGAATAAAGCAAAATAAAATAAACGGTGTGATAACTGATTGTTCAGGGTTTATTTTTACCAAAACTTGATTGACATCTGTGGATAAGACGTGAAGGTGTTATGCTCTGAAGTGATTAGGTTCAAATGAATTTGTTAATTTCTAGAGAAATTGAGAGTAGATTAGAAATTTAAACATGTGACCATTTCAGAAGTATCCATTGGTCTCAATATTTCTTACTATCAGGGGTAAATCCAGTTGGGGTTCTAAACTTGGTTTGTAGAACATCATTTATGTGTTTTGGAACACTCAGTTGTACCAAAAAATGCCCTTTCCCAATTCTATTTAGGTCTTCCCTGGTGGCTCAGATGGTAAAGAATCTGCCTGAAATGTGGAAGAGACCTGGGACTGATCCCTGGGTTGGGAAGATCCTGTGGAGGACGGCACAGAATACTGGGCACCCACTCCAGTATTCTTGCCTGGAGAATCCCCGTGGAGAGAGGAGTCTGGCGGGCTGCAGTCCATGGGGTTGCAAAGAGCCGGACACAACTGAGTGACTAAGCACAATTCTATTTACCACCTTCATTCTCCTAATTAAGCAACTTTGTCCATTGGAAAAAATCCCCTGTTTACAATTGAAATTTGATTCTTCTTCCCATATATTTATGATGATTTGTATAAACTATTCTGATGTTACAGAAAGACAAATCACATTTATTTCCTTTACTGACAAGCAGGTCTCTGTATCTGAATACCTGGGAGAACGGGAGTTGAAACAGTGTGTTTAGTATTTGAAGCCAAGCAGCAAAGCTGTCGAACCATTCTGGGAGCTAGGAAAAAAACTGAGTGCTTGTCATTCTGTCCATTTCCATCACACGCAAGAAGCAGTTTTGTGCTAAGAACTTTTTGAACAGTTTTGGACATTGAACTAGAATCAGAAGTTCTACACCAGCTCACTGTTCAGTGTGGAGGTATGGTAAACAGTGTTTAAGTACATGAATTCAGTATTTGACCATAGGTTAGTTATGTGAGTAACTCTTCCCTGTAGCTCGAATGGTAAAGTATCTGCCTGAGATGCAGGAGACTAGGGTTTGATCCCAGGGTCAGGAAAATCCTCTGGAAAAGGGAATGGCAATCCACTCCAGTATTCTTTTTTTTTTTTTAATTAATTGATTTTAATTGGAGTCTAATTACTTTACAATATTATGGTGGTTTTTGCCATACGTTGACATAAATCAGCCACCACTCCAGTATTCTTGCCTGGAGAAGTCCATGGACAGAGAAGCCTGGTGGGCTACAGTTCGTGGGGTCGCAAAGAGTCAGACACGACTGAGCGACTAACATACACAGCTAGTCATATAACTTATGTGTTTGACCCGGCAGTACAGGAAGGGAAGTGACCCTTAAGGCCCAGAAAGGAATTGGTAGAACAACCAGAACTGTGGTACCATCTTGGCATATAAAATCATCTGCCTGACCAAGCGCCTTGCTTTTCTATGCAATTCATATTTGAGGAATCAGCAATAAACGGAAAGGGATGGGATTGATATTTCTGGAGAAACTTTTGAAAAATATACCCACCTCTGCCCTACCTCAGATAAAAGGACAAAACATTTCTAGAAGTATATTATGTTTATAGTACTCTTTTAAACAGCTAGGTAAGTAATTCCTAGTCTCAACTAGCGTTAGCAATCTGGGCTTTAGGGGAATGGATGGGGGTTCCAAGACCGCCCTCTCAGCACTACGTGACAATTAAACGCCTGCTTCTTGCGCTCTGGCTCAGCCTGTAGGGACTGAGGAAGGAAGGAAGGAAAGAAGGAGCAGAAGGAGAGAAGGAAGAAACCACTGCTTTAGATTAATGGCCTCCAAACATTTTGGCTCCTGCTGCTGCTGCTGCTAAGTCACTTCGGTCGTGTCCGACTCTGTGCAACCCCATAGATGGCAGCCCACCAGGCTCCCCCGTCCCTGGGATTCTCCAGGCAAGAACACTGGAGTGGGTTGCCAGTTCCTTCTCCGTTGCAGGAAAGTGAAAAGTGAAAGTGAAGTCGCTCAGTTGTGTTTCACTCAGCAACACCATGGACTGCAGCCCACCAGGCTCCTCTGTCCATGGGGTTTTCCAGGCGAGAGTACTGGAGTGGGGTGCCACTGCCTTCTCCTACACACCCTGAAATAAATTTTTAAAAATTTCACTTGAAATTATGTGGGCTTGAAACTATCTACATTTGAAATTCATATTTGATATTTTTCATCATTTGTATAAATGGCTTCGAAAGCACTTTATTTTGGTATAGCATACATATCAATATATTTTAAAGGTATATTATTTGCTCTTAAATATCCAGTGGAATTTGAATACTGCTATGATGTGTTCCCTTTCTTTAAGAGCACATGTACACACTTCTGTATTGATCATTATGTAAAAAATAAAATTTCATTTGATGTACATTTTTGATTACTACTAGAATGG
>SJYQ01002190.1:507343-574335 GCA_006410935.1 Redunca redunca
ATGTTATATTTGCTTTAAGACATTTTTAAATAAAATTTTATACATATAAATGATGCCTCATCTGAGGTCTTCCTAAATATGATTTCCCTCTCTCTCTCTCCACAGATAATAACTATCTTGATTTTAGTGTTATTATTCTCATGAAAGTTTTTTTGTGGTTTCACTGAATATTTACATATTTATTAATAACATAAAATGAAGGTTTTTTAGGTTTTAAAGTATTTATGTACTCCGTCATATATTTTGGTTCCATGTTATATTTTTAAGGTTTATTGATATAAAAAATTTTTTAGCTTCAAATTCTAAACTTCAGGAAGACAGTATCTTGATGAGTTTGTTTTTCACTTAGTTTGTAGAGCATCTGGAGGGTCTTTCCATCCAAGAGCCATTTACTTTCCTTTTAGAAGACAACCTACATTATACCTTTAGTGGTTCCCTCCCCTCGAATTTTTCTGTTACTGCAGGAAATTCCTTTCAGACAAATTCCTTTCTGTCTTCCGGGATTGAGCTCTCACATTCTTATTTTTTCTTTCCTATTGTTCATCTTACATTTCTCTTTAGTCTCTTGGAGATTTTCTTTACCAAGTCTTCCCAAACTTATAGAACTGTATTTTTAATTTTTAATACTTTGAACTTTCAAGAGCTAATTCTTCTCCAATTATTGATTTTATATAGTTAATATTGTTGAATTGTTTTCTGTCTATAAATTTTCTTATCTTCTGCATACTTAATCTTTTAAATTGTGTTTCCTACATTGTTTTAGATTTATCAAAGTTACTTATTTTTACTAAATAAGTAATCAGATAAGTAAATAACATTAACTATTAAGGATCTATCATGTGCCCTAGGCAATGTTCCTACCTTCATGAGTGTTAATTTTGCAGTGGGTGAAATTGATAACAAATGTATAAATGTATGAAAATATCTATGTAATGATTAATATATGCAGAAATATAAACTCAAGAAATAGAGTAACAAAGAATTGGGTGCTGGTCGGGGAGTGTAATGCAATATTACATGTATTAGTAAGAAAAGATGTCTCATTATTTTGTATTTGCACAGGGCTCTGAATGAAGTGTAGGAGTAAAGACAGAAGGTATGGGAAGAGCATTCCAAGCAGAAGGAAGAGCCAGTGAGAACACCCTGAAGACTTTCAATGTTTATTTTTTTTCTGACTTTCCTGTTTGAGCTGTTCCTTAGAACTCTCTCATAAAAGTTCATACCAGAGAGAGACTAAAACTTGCCTGGCATTTTGTCATGCATCAGTGGGCTAATCAGCTGGTGTCTTTCACACATGATTACTGGGCACCGCCTTCCAAGCGCTCCGTTTGTAGAGATCGGTATAACTTTGTTCTGGGTCTTCCAGTTTACCTATGGCTACACACCAGACCACAGACTTCCTGGGTTGAATGGAGAGGAACTGATGGTTTTGCTACAAAATATGCAGGCTTTTTTTTCACTATACAGTCTTTAATTTAATGCTCATGTATTCAGAAGCTTAGCTTGTACCTCCAGTATTCTCACCTAGAAAATCTCATGGACAGAGGAACCTGGTGGGCTATAGTCTAGGAGATCGCCAAGAGTCCCACAGGATTTAGCAACTAAACAATAGCTACCTGTGCTTCAAAGGTGTAACCTATTCAGAGAAGTATGGTTGCACAGACTAAAGGAAGAGCCTTGGGGCAATCTAACTTTCTCTTGAACAGATCATTCAGTTCTTCCCATTTTCAATCCTGGACCTCACATACTCCTCCTCCTTCTAAATCCTGACTTTCCAAAGGGTTCCATGCACACTGGAACCCACTGCATGATCATAAGTTTTAGGTTTTTCCACTTTTCTAAGTACCTGGCTAATCCTCTGTCTGCTTTCTGTCTTCCAAAAACTGTTGACGCTTCTTGTCCATTCTCTTTTTACTGTGTGTTTATCATTTTTTTATTCTTTAGTATCATTTGGTGGAATTTCAGGATGAAATGTCAGTGCGTATATTCAACCAGCAATCATTAATTGGATAGTTTCTAGAATTAGCTTATTTTCTTATTCATTTTCATGTAGACATTTACACAAAAGGTCTCTGTGTTTGTTGTGTATGTGTACATTATTTTAGTCACAAAATATAAATTCCTGCTTGTAAAACAGACAATAGAAAGGCCCCCTTGAAGTCCCTTTACGTGCAACAGAAATTCCTGAGGTGTGAATGGCTGCTCCATGCATAATCGATAGCTTATTCAGTTCCCGTATGCTTTGTAATTTTGTGTTCAAAGTTATAAGGACTTTTGAGACAAAGAATGAGTCTTGATAGCACAAAATAAGGCATAAAATCACAACCAATCCTTACAACCAAATTTTCTATGGATTCACACTGAAAAACATATTAGATAGGTTCAGAATTATAAGATTCAAAAATTTTTTTTAATCTAAAAAGACTTTAATAATTATATGTTCAGATCAGTATAGTGACAAAAATTTCTATCAGTATATTTATTCATCTCTCTTAGTAACTCTTCAAAAAGTTCAGATTAAAGGACCTCATTATGGTCATGTCATTTTTCAAAGTAGCAGGGTCTGATGTGTTGCATGAAAGCTGTTATTAGGCTTATAAAGTTGTTTCTGATGGGGTTGTATGTATTCAGGGCAATGTAAGAAGCCTAACTGCTCAACAAAAAATAAGCAAGCATTTGATAATTAAAAATAAAAAAAGGTTGACAAGTAAATGAGAAAATGCTACTAGTAATGTCTAAGAATTTCAACGTAAAGCTAAAATTTGCTTTCATAATTTATGGCATTTGATGCATAATCCATTCTAATTGTAAGGAACTGATTCTATATTGCAGGAGTTAGAAGGAGAAGGTCAGAGTGATAAGCTTTGAGTTGTAGTTTAAAAAGCCAGAAATATTTTCTTAGATTTTTGGACTTTTCTTACTTAGTTCTTCTTTTTGAATAATAATATTGAAATTTGATTCTCTCCCTGCTGTAGATTGCTTAGTTAATGTCTGGAAGTCTAGTTATCAGTATTCCAGTTCCAGTTCCAGTTCAGTTGCTCAGTCGTGTCTGACTCTTTGTGACCCCATGAAGCGCAGCACGCCAGGCCTCCCTGTCCATCACCAACTCCCAGAGTTTACTCAAACTCATGTCCATCGAGTCGGTGTCAGTATAGTTACTAACAAATATTAATTGTTCATATACTATATGCAAAATACTCTACCAGGCCATGACAAACAGAAGAGATATAAAACTGCAGTCTCTAACATTACAGGGCTTATTTTGGAGGATGAGATATATGGGGATAAAATATAACAATAAAAAGAATAATTTGATAAGTGAGAGATGTGGACCATCCGTGTCTGGGAACTCAGAGGGTGTGTTGCCTGTGGGCTCTGGTGGGACAGACTCAGAGATGGGAATGCTAGCTGGGGTCTAAAACAGGATCCAGGTTAGAAAGATCCACAACCTGGGGGAAAAAGACCATTTTAGGTAGCATGCTGCTGCTGCTGCTAAGTCACTTCAGTCCTGTCCAACTCTGTGCGACTCCATAGATGGCAGCCCACTAGGCTCCTCTGTCCCTGGGATTCTCCAGGCAAGAATACTGGAGTGGGTTGCCATTTCCTTCTCCAATGCATGAAAGTGAAAAGTGAAAGTGAAATTGCTCAGTCGTGCCCAACTCTTAGCAACCCCATGGACTGCAGCCCACCAGGCTCCTCTGATAGGTAGCATAGACCAAATAATAAAAATTGTAGAGCTAAGAATACTTGTGTATTTAAGGACAAGTAGCCTTATTTTGGGGGTTTCCCAGGTGGCTCAGGGGGTAAAGAATCTGCCTTCAGGGCAGGAGACGCAGGATACTTGGGTTTGATCCCTGGGTTGGGAAGATTCCCCTGGAGGAGGGCATGGCAGCCCATTCCAGTACTGTTGCCTGGAGAATCTCATGGACAGAGAAGCCTGACGGGCTATGGTCACTGGGGTCGCAAAGAGTTGGACACGACTGAGCATAAGGGTGAGCCGTATCTTCATGAGGTGAGCGTTTCTAAGGAGTAGTATAAAAGTATTTCAGAAAGATACACTGGAGACAGACTGGGGAGTGACTTAGTGCCAAACCAAATACCCTGGCTTATCGAAAGACTATTGATCAGCGACAGGACATTGGCACTATCAAGCATGAACAGAGAGAGATTACAGTAAACATAATCAAGTCCCCTTCAGGACTGGGGTGGACAGTGCAGGAAACACGGTAAGACCAGTGCAGGTGCTGTGTTAAAAGTAGTCATGATGGAGTGATCACACGGATGCTATGAAACCCAAATGCTTCACCTTAGTTACCCCACACTATTCTGCTGTGTTCCCTAAGAGTCCAGGTAGGTGCGACCAGGACCACCTCAGAGTAATACTTAAGTGACACTTTAATACTCTCAGAGTCAGAATGGGAAATAGTCTAAATTACATTAAAACATACTTCTCGTGATGATATTAGAGGAATGCCAAACAAGCACATTTAATGGTATGAAGCAAACTTTAACAACAATAAAAATATTCTGGAAGGTCAAAATATTTATATTAATAAAAGCATATATATTTAGATGTTAGGGCTAAGAGAAGTAGTTAGGATTGAACCTGTGATTTGAATGGCATTGGTAATTAGCTGAGGATATGGAGTTGGGATAGTGGGAAAGGCTATATTTGACACCAAGAATCACTTATTCTCAAAGAACTCATTTTTTACAACCAATACACACTGAGTTAAAGTTTATAAGTTCATCAGAAAGAACTGTGTTATATCTCATTGCCAGTATCTACATGTGGATACTAATTCATAGGAAACTGAAAAATTCATTCAAATTATGATTATTGATTGCTTATTTTCAGCTGGTGAACTGAATATTCTAACCCTAAATATAACTGTTTTCTTCTGTTAGTTATACAGTCTGTTCTTTTGTTAAATATACAGTCCATAGTATTCTCTCAGCCAGAATACTAAAGTGGGTGGCCTTTCCCTTCTCCAGGGGATCTCCCCAACTCAGGGATTGAACCCAGGTCTCCCGCATTGAAGGCAGATTCTTTACCAGCTGAGCCACACAAGGGAAACCCAAGAATACTGGAGTGGGTAGCCTATCCCTTCTCCAGCAGATCTTCCTGACCCAGGAATTGAACCAGGGTCTCCGCATTGCAGGCAGATTCTTTACCAAATGAGCTATCAGGGAAGCCCTTAAATATAGCTGTTTTCTTCTGTGAATATATACTGAAATCTATGCAAACCTGCTTATACATATAAAAACTCTATTGCTAAATTTATCCTGGTAACACAAGAATCTGAAAACAAATAATTATTGTTTGAGATTCCAGGAAGAAGGAGCTAAGAAAATAGGGCTTTGAGAAGATACTCAAAATTACAGATGCATTTTATTAACAAGTTGAATGAATGTTGCACACATAGGAATGTAGCCCAGAACAGAAGGAAGTTCGTTATCAACCAACTCCAAAATCCAAAGATGTAATTCATCCTACTGTGATAAACTGAAGTAGATGGAACATCAAATGTACATCTGTGCCCCATTATGGATCATAATTCAGTATGATACCATTGATATTGCTAGCTCCAGTTCTTGGCTCCTGTCTTCAGTTATTCAAGGAAAGATTAAGAATTTTCCTGTGAGCATGAAAAACATTACAAACACCACTATAAAATCAAATGAGGAAAATCTGATATTTGGATTTCTAATATAGAATGTTTAAAGTTCATCGCCATTATATGTTTTCATTGTTTCTTCCCTGGAAACAGGTTTCTCATGTCTGTGTTGCAATAAAGGCCATTACTTCACTTTTCTAAACCCTATTCTAATTGCTACCTTGGTCCAGATAAATGTTTTATGTTACCCCACAACTGGTCTGCACCCTCTGCACTGTGTGAGCATTGTTGCAAACATTTTAATGAGATCCTCCTCAGTACTTCCTTTTAGAGATTCCCTGCTGGTAAAGAATCTCCCTGCAATGCAGGAGACCCTAGTTCAATTCCTGGGTCTGGAAGATCCCCTGGAGAAGCGAATAGCTACCCACTCCAGTATTCTGGCCCGGAGAATTCCATGGACTGTACAGTCCATGGGGTCACAAAGAGTCAGACACAACTGAGCGACTTTCACTCACTTCCTATTAACATCCTGCACTTACCTCTGCATTTTTTCCCCTTTAAATTATTTTTCATTAGAGTGTAGTTGCTTTGCAGTGTTGTGTTAGTTTCTACTGTACAACAAAATGAATGAGCCACACATATACATATATCCCCTCTCTTTTGGACTTCCTTCCTGTTCAGGTCATCACAGTGAATTATATAGAGTTCCCTCTGCTAGACAGCGTGTTCTTGTCGGGTATCTATATTACATATAGTATCAATAGTGTATTTAAATTAATTCTTTGGGCTACCCCTTCTAACAGCTTTTCTTGATTAATTCCTTTTCTTTTTCAAGATCATAATGTTATACTTGCTGTGTGTGTGTATATATATATATATATATATATGATGAGCAAAATCATCTTGGAACATTGTTTTCTTCTTGTGGGTAAAGGGGTATGTTAAATCCCAATACAGTCACTGTTCCTGCTCAAGAAATGCATATTAACTTTTAGCTAGAGAAGAAAGTCTGCATTTGGAATATAAAGAATTTTGTTTCAATGTGGTCCTTGTATGTTGTGAGTGTGCTGTAAAGAAGGAAGGGAGAGAAGGAGGGAGGGAAAGGAAAGGAAAAGATTGCAAGGAAAAGAAAGAAAGAATTCAGGAAGCTGCCATACTATGTTAAAGTTAATTGTACCCCCAGGCTCAGAATTCTTGTTTATTTTTTTACTTCCAAAGTTAGGACTTAACAGCAATGAGTGGGATCTAAGTTTGGCAAAATGAGTCTTGTCTCTTTCACACCCTTCCTAACAGATGCTAGAGGCAGAATTTTCTCAGCTGGTTACAATTATGAAAGATCAACTTCTCACTGACTTTATAGTTTTCCATGTACTGAAACCTCTTCAGGCAGCTTTTCCTGCTGTTTTTTCACTTTCTCGTTTGTTCCCTCCCTGCAGGTATCTTTTCCCATTTTGTGAGTGTTCCTTTCCCGTCTAAGAGCTTTGTAAAGTGATCTGCATTCACTCTAGGGGATCAGGGAGGCAAAGGACGGGTTAGCTATTTCAATAGATGTCACTGCCATTTTGGCACTCATCTGAAAGCCACCACTTTCTTTGTTTTTAAAGCACGTGTATGTGGATTTTTAATTGGCACAAAGGCTGATGATACTGAAGGCGTGGTGACATTCAGGAAATGTCCTCCTCAGTGGTCCCCCACCATCACTGGCCGTCATTATCCCACCTAGATAGATGTACAGTCCACCCCCAGTACTTACATCACCATTTTTCCAAAGTTGGAAATGCTGGCTTGGATAGTATCTATGCTTGCCTCCAAAGATTTTAACTTATCAATGGAATTGAATTGGGAGGACAATCGCATTTTGATCCACAGTTCAAAGTGTCTCTTAGTTAAATTTGTTACCAGAAATGCTAATAAAGTTTTATGTCCTTTCCTTTCTTTGTTCATTCTCTGGGAGAGAATAATTCATGGGAATATGACCAAAGAATGGTAGCAAGATGGACAGGAGCCAAGTGCTAATGTTATTAATGCTTAAGTTTATGTAGTCATTTTTTTCAGTTACTGAGAAGGACTATAACTAGAAATGAAATGAAGTACTAATGAATATAAAATTTGTAAAATCTTTGTAAATCTGTTCATTTCAAATATAAATATCTCCTAGTTCATTACAAATTCTTCAGCTTATTGTTAAGTTTGAGAAAATATATATGCTGCAGAAAGAGAGGAAAACTATGGATTTATTACCTAGTATATGCCTCAACAACATTTAGAAGTAGAGATTACCATCTTTATTTAACAGAAGAAAAAAAATGAGGCCTGGAGGGCATATATAATTGCATGAAGTTATTTTTATGAAAGATGAAAGTAGGTTTCAAACATATTTTTGTCCAACTTCATGCCTTCCGCTGGACCTTTCTGCATCTTAAATTCTTTTTACCTCCAAATCAGTCATCTCTAAAATACCATATTTGGTACTCTTTAGGAGAAAGTTGTAGAGTAAAATCAGTGGACTCATAATTCATACCATTTATTGAAAAAACTTCTAAATGCTATTCAGAAGCCTACACAGCACTATAAAAGACCTTGACATGTCCTCTTAGGTGGTTTGCCAACACTAATCCAAAATTCATTGTACCCTGCATTTACAGTAGAGGTATATCAGCCATGCATTTGGATGAAGAAGCTTTTAAAGATATTTTAGTTGTACTTTATTCACATGAGAGAATTTTTTTTTAAGTGGTAAGATTTGTCTCTTGTCTTGTTTTACCCCGGCAAGTACATAGATCAATACCGCTTAGAATTTGTGGAGACAAATATAAATAAACCTCTAGGTCTAAATAAAATACCTCTTAAGTATATGTACCTATTTTCTTTGGATGGCTTCCAAAGAGCTCTTTGCAGCTTTTGTAATGCACAAGACCAAGAGGCTACTGGTGGAAAAGTCACGGTCTAGACGAAAACACCGAGAAACAGAAAAAGGCTCATTACTTTTCTATAGGGAAGCATGCAGTTCCTTACTCTCCTTTATAAAGAGGGGATATCCTTCCCAGAAGTCTGAGAGAACATAGAAGTGGAAGCTGGGGACACAAATATGAGGAAAGAAATGATCCGGTAATTTTGTTGCAGAGGTGAAAAGGAAGAGGTAAGGCAGTGGACCAGAGAGTAGTTCGTTCCAGAAATGGTGCTGATATTGCCACAGCATCAGTCACAACCTAGTCCTTATTTAAAAAAGATGCGCTTCCTTCCAACTCACCCTTTTCCTTCACACTCCTACAGAAAGCTATCATTCTCTGTCAAATGTTCTTTTCTACTTATTGGTGATTCTCTTCTCAAGAGTATCAAAAGTGACCTGAGAAGTCTTGTGAAAAGTAAGCTTAATAATTCCCCATTCAAAAAGCTCAGATTCAGAAACCAAGAGGGAATTTGAATTTACATCGTACACGTTAGCTTGTCCAAAATGGAGTTGGAAATCCCATTGAGAAAAAAAGTTGTGAACAATTTTAAGTTATAGATGGATTTTATTAAGCTACCTCAATAAAGGAATAATAAAGTAACTGCTAGTTTCCTGCAGTGGACATAGGGATTATGTGACGCCCAACCTTCTCATTCACCTGAGGGATCTTCTGCAGTCTCTTGGTCAGACTGTTTTAGAGTTTGCATCTGAAGACAGACACTGACAAAACTACGTTCTCTGTCTAAAGTAGTTGTAGGGTCTAAAAACAATGTCTTATGAGGCATTTTGAGAGAATTTGGGTTGAATTGTTTGGAAAAGACTAAAAGGGATTCTTATAATTGTCTTCAAATATTTAAAGAAATATAAGAAAAACAGAGGGATCAGAGTCATTTATGTTTAACTTTAGGGAGAAGCCAAAGATTCAAGCCAATGAATTTATCTGGGAGGTAAGGCAGACAATGCTCAAAGGATTAGAAATGCTCCCAAATAGAATGAATGGTATTGTGAGTAGTGAATCCCTGTAGCTAGTGGTATCCAAGCAAAGGCTGGGTCCTCCTTCAAGAGTGAGAGTTACACTCAAAATTTGCACAATCTCTTCCCTTAAAATGATTCTGTGATTATTTGAGTAGAGAGAAACTAAAGATCATATATGACATGATTATCTATTACCTAGGTTTACTCAGTATCACTGAAATAGACAGGGAATGTAAACTACAGAGCATATCACTCAGTCTAGTTCATATGAAATGACTTAGAAAAATAAGCTATAATTTAAAATCTATAAATGACTAGTTTATGCCCAACTGTTAATAATCTGCTTCTATTGACAACTACTCATTTTAGCTCTTAAATATACTGCACTATGCTGTAGTTGACAATGATTATATATAAATTCTCAGCACCAGGCACTTAGAGAATCTCTTTAGGAGTATCAAAATCACTTAAACACTCTTGTGAAAAGGAGCAATTTTAATCATTTTTCACCAATCAGTGATTGTTCACAGAACCGAGAGAGTGGCTCGAATTTACCCAATGAATCTGAAAAGGTTCCTACAAAATTGAAGCAATTTAAGAATTTAACCTAGTTAGAATATCATAAAGGTTACTCACTGTTATAGAATATAGCAACATGGGTTTTTTAATTAAAAATTATTACTGAAAAATGCTCACCAATATCTGCTCCTTCAGCAAGTTGCAATCATTTTACAATAGTGACATCAAAGACCACTGATCGCCACAACAGATACCATCATAGTGAAAACGATTGAAATATTGTGAGACTTACCAAAATTCTCAGAGACAGGACATTAACAAAAATGGTGCCAACAGACTTACTCCGTGCAGGCTTGCCACAAATGTTCAATTTGTAAATAATGCCCTATCTCTGAAGCACCATAAAGCAAAGCACAATAAAACAAGGTATGCCTGTAATTAAAGCCCCATGTATTTTGCCGGTTTTGTGTCTTACACTTGTGTTCATATTTAAAACAAAATTCTGTTTTTGTCAAACAGACCCCACTAGGCAACCAGCTTTGCTTTTGTTAACTTTGTTTTTCCCCTCGGAGAATATCTCTTCACAAGCAAGGGCACCAAGTAGCACTTCTTTTTGGTGAATCTCTTGAAAATATATCAGAGAGAATTTGCAAGCACATATTGTGAACTGACCCCTCCTGGCATTCATGGTATTTCTGCTTGTCAGTATCAAAACATTATTATCCTACACACGCTGAATGATTCCTCAACATTGACAAAACTTTGCCACGGAATGTTATCGTGGAACTTTGTTGATCACTAAGCATGTTTTATTACTTATTATTTTACATTATTTCTCTACTGGGTTTTCTTCTCTCTGTAAACAGGCTTTGGTCTTCACTAGCTCTTTAAAACCACCGCTATCAAGCTCACTTATAAAGATCGTCTTTGGCCACAGATGCCCTCCCTCTCCACCATGCCTTCAATAGACTTCACTGCAGTGAGCGGTGCATCAGAACCACGTGGAGGGCTGGTCGAATCACAGGCTGCAGGCACCACCCCCAGTTTCTGATTGGTAAGTCTGGAGCAGGGCCGAGAACTTACATGTCCTAACACGTTCCCAGGTGATGCTGACACGGGCTGATCCGAGAACTCTGAGACTCAGGGCTCTACCAGCCATGCCTCCTGCGTCGTACTGGCAGTTTTCACAGCTAGAGCCATTTAACTCACATGTGTTGATTGTGCCTCGTGCACGTAGGAAGGAATACATGCTTTTCATTGGTTCAGTACGATGTAAGGCTACAGCAGATTTGATGTGGGCAGTAAAGCTGAGCCTTTAACTGAGTTTTCTAGCTCCCTTACTTCATTCCTTCCTGGACAGGCTACTTTTTCTAGGACTAGGACACTTTGATTTCCCTCAGCCAGTTCCTTCTGGAAGCTGAAGATCAGCAGGTAAGTGCGTTTCCCATATCTGGGAATCTACCTGCTTGCATTCTGGACATTTGTGACCCTGTGCTTGCTCTGACGTTTTTGGTTTGCCTGCACTGATTTCTTTTCATTGCTTGTTGTTGAGACGTTGAAGTTTGCCTTTTCTGTGCCAGGTAAGTCTGGTGTCCTGGAGGTAGCATTTCTGGTCCTGATTTTGAATACCTCAGGCTGCCTTCTTTGCTTTTCACATGTGGGTTTTTTATTCAATTGAATAACATCATTTCTCTTTCAGTGACTGCTGCCTAGTCTTTCCCTCTCTTGATTCCTCATTGTGCTTCCAGTCCTCTCAACCCCATCTCCTGCACACTCTTAGCTCTGAGAATCGGTGCTGGCTTGGTTTTTTACCTCTATGAATAATTGCTTTTCTGGTAAGATCATGTGACTTGGCTGGAAGCTTTATGGACACCTACATGCATGGCTTAGATTCTGGTAAGTCAGTTGTATTATTTCCTTTTTAAACCTGCATCAAGGAGGTCTGTGGGCTTCTGCAAAGTGTAGTCTGAGAATCAGTGGTTTTCAGCCTGTTAAGGGTGCTTGTTATAAATGCAGAGCCTCAGGCTCTGCCTCAGATGTCTGGAGTTGAGAGTCCAGGGTGTAACAAGACCCCAGGTGATTTTCATGTGCATTGTGAAGAACTGATGTATGGTATAGCACCTATACAATGAATTGCCACCACCTGAGACTAATTGTCTCAACATCACCAGTCATGACTTTTTTCAACTTTATCACACTGATGTAATTTTACAAACCTGTGTTATAGATGAATTTCCCGCTGACAATGTGAACCCAGGATTCAGTGGAAACCTAGAGTCTCTCTGTGTACATCTGACATTTGTTGTTTCTTGGTATTTCTCTTGCATAAGGACTTTTCTACTATGTCAACATACCAAAGGAATATTTGTTAATGCTTGTGGCCATGATGTGATGTGGGCTTGGATGATAGGCAACCTGAGGGTCCAGGATGGATGAATACTAGTCAAGTTCAACCATAAATTTAAGTACTTAAGGTAATGCTGGCCTATAGCAGGTGACCAAACATCTCTCATCAGCAGTTATTATGGCGGAGGTATTGAAGGTAGATCAGGCTGGGTGAACCAACTATAACCTAGCGTTTCTGTGTGGATGGAGCCAGCAGTGCTGGCCTGAACAGTGACCATGCATGGCCTCGTAGTCATGAAGCCATCCATGAAGGAGCAACGCTCCAGGCTAATAAGACAATGTTCAGAGAGTGTCAAAGCCTCGGTCAAGACTGCCTACCTTCAGGATAGGGCTACACCCCAAGAGGAGGAAATGGCCATGTTAACCTAGAGACCCAGGTGGACAAGCCCTTATTCATAAACAGTGCCACAGAAAGAACATGGGTTCTAGAATCCAGGTTGGGTTTGTGTGAATTTGAGTAACTCTAACCTCAGATGGTCTTCCTAGGCAAATTAAAGTGCATGTCCAGGGTCTAATAGAGGACACAGGTATAGTAGATGCTTAATTCAGTGGCCGATACTATTATGTTTATTATAGAGGAAATCATACTCAATGTGAGTCTAGGAACCTCAGGGCTACTCCAGGTTCTTTGAATTCTAACCAGATTGGTTGGAGGGTTGGGTGGCTATGGAAGTACCTTATTTAGGATCTGAGCAAAAGGAAGCATGCATGCTTGAAGCACAAGAACTTAGCTGGGTGTTTTGGAGGACTTTTTTCCTCCCACTTTCCTTTGTAATTTGATGAACATCTTATAGTGTTGTGTTTGGGTGCCTTTTTGTGTGTATATTGATCATAGATTTTTGGTTCACGGTTACAATGAGGTTTTGGTATAGCAGCCTATGTATATGTAATTGTTTTAAGTTGCTGATTGCTTAATTTCAAATGCATTCTAAATATTCTTCCTGTGTCCTCTCCTCCTTTCATGATTGCTGGTTTTGATATTTTACATTTAATTCTTTTGTGTATCCCTTAACTGCTTATTGTGAATACAAATGATTTTATTACTTTTGTCTTCTAAATTCCCTACTGGTTTGTGTGTGGCTGATTTCCTACCTTTACTATAGGTTTGCCTTTACACATGAATATTCCCATTTTGTAATTTTCTTGTTTTTAGTTGTGACCGTTCCCACCTAAAGAAGTTCCCTTAGCATTTGTTGTGAAGCTGGTTTGGTGGCGCTGAATTCTTTTAGCTTTTGCATGTCTGTAAAGCTTTTGATTTCTCCATCATATCTGAAAGGGTGAAATAGTCTTCTTATTGGAGTATAATTGCTTTAGAATGTTAGTTTCTGCCATAAAACAAAGTGAATCACCTGCATGTACACAGATGTCCCCTCCCTCCTACACTTCCCTCCCTGCCCTATCACACATATAGGTCATCACAGAACATCGAGCTGAGCTCCTTGTGATTCCCACTAGCAATCAATTATACACACAGTAGTGTATACATGTTAATCCCAGTCACCCAATTCATCCCATCCCCCGTTTTCCCCTTGGTACCCCCATATGTTTGTTCCCTACATCTGGGTTTCTATTTCTGCTTTGTAAATAAGATCTACACTGATTTTTTCAGATTCCTCATATATGCATTAATATGCAATATTTGTTTTTTCTCTTTCTGACTTCACTCTGTGCGACAGTCTGTAGTCCATCCTTATCTGCATAGAAGACCCAGTTTCTTTCCTTTTTATGGCTGAGTTATGTCCCATTGTCATACATGCCACATCTTTACCCACTCCTCTGTTGATGGACATTTAGATTGCTTTCACAGCCTGGCTATTGTAAACAGTGCTGCGGTTAACACTGAGGTGCGTGTGTCTTTGAATTATGGGTTTTTCTGGGTATATACCCAGGAGTGGGATTGCTGGGTCACATAGCAGTTCTATTTGTAGTTTTCTAAGGAGCCTCCATACTGCTCTCCATAGTGGCTGTGTCAGTTTACATTCCCAGCAACAGTGCAAGAGGGTTTGTCCACACCCTCTCCAGCATTTATTGCTTGTAGACTTTTTGATAATAGCCATTCTGCCCAGTGTGAGATGACATCTCATTGTAGTTTTGATTTGAATTTCTCTAATAATCAGTGATGTTGAGCAGCTTTCATGTTTGTTGGCCATCTGTATGTCTTCTTTAAAGTGTGTGCTCATCATGTCTGACTCTTTGCAACCCCATGGAATTTTCCAGGCAAGAATACTGGATGGATTGCCGTTTCCTCCTCCAGGGGATCTTCCCAACCCAGGGATAGAACCTGCATCTCCTGCATTGGCAGGTAAATTCTTTACCAATGCACCTCCCGGGAAGCCCTATGTCATCTTTGCAGAAATGCTTATTTATATCTTCAGCCCATTTTTTTCACTGGATTTTTTTTTTTAATATATATTGAGCTGCATGCTGCTGCTGCTAAGTCGCTTCAGTCATGTCTGACTCTGTGCGACCCCATAGACGGAAGCCCACCAGGCTCCCCTGTCTTTGGGATTCTCCAGGCAAGAACACTGGAGCAGGGGAGCTATTTGTATATTTTGGAGATTAATCCTTTGTCAGTTGCTTCATTTGCAAATATTTTTCTTCCATTCTGAGGGTTGTGTTTTCATCTTGTTTATGGTTTCCTTTGCAGTGCAAAAGCTTTTAAGTTTAGCTAGGTCCCATTTGTTTAGTTTTTCTTTTTATTCTTATTACTCTAGGAGGTGGATCAAAAAAGATCTTGCTGTGATTTATGTCAAAGAGTGTCCTATGTTTTCCTCTAAGAGTTTTATAGTATCTGGTCTTACATTTAGCTCTTTAGCCCATCTTGTTTATTTCTGTGTGTGGTTTTAGGGAGTGTTCAAGTTTTATTCTTTACATGTGGCTATCCAGATTTTCTAGCACCACTTATTGAAAAGACTGTCTTTTTTCCATTGTATGTTCTTGCCTCCACTGTCATAGATTAGGTAGCTATAGGTGCCTGGGTTAATCTCTGTGTTTTCGGTCCTGTACTATATATTTATATTTCTGTTTTTAATGCCAGTAACATACTGTCTTGATTACTGTGGTTTTGTAGTATAGTCTGACGTCAGGGAGCATGATTTCTCCAGCTCCATTTTTCTTTCTTGGTTGTAGGTTTATTCCTTTCATAACTTTAAATATATTGTAGCTGTCCCTTTTGTCCTGCAGAGCCTTATGGAAGTTCCCTTGTATATTATTTATTGCTTTTCTCTTGTTGCTTTTAAAATTTTCTCTGTAACTTTAATTTTTGTCAGATTGGTTACCATGTATCTTAATGTGTTCCTCCTTGGCTTAATCCTTCACGGGATTCTCTGTGCTTCCTGGGTTTGGATGACTGTTTTCTTTCCCATGTTAGGGAAGTTTTCAGCTATTATCTCTTCACATGTTTTCTTAGGCATGTTCTCTCTTGCTTCTCCCCATGGGACTCCTATAATGTAAATGTTAGTACATTGGACATTGTCCCAGAGGTCTCTTGAACTATCCTCAGTTCTTTTCATTCCTTTTTCTTCTGTTCCAGTCTGTCTTCAGCACATTCTTACTTCTGCCTCATTTAGTTTTGCCATTAATTCCTTCTAATGTATTTTTCATTTCAGTTATTGTATTCTTTAACTCTATTCTTTATATTTTATAATTGTTGAATACTTTGTGCATCCATTGATTTCCTGAGTTATTGGATTATCTTTTCAGTCATTATTCTGAACGCTTTCCCAAATAAACTGCCTATCTCCATTTCATGTAGATGTTCTTCCAAGGTTTCATATGTTCCTTTGTCTGGATCATACTCCTTTGGCATCTCATTTTCTTTAAATTTTTATTTGTATTTTCTTTCTGTGGTAGGTTAGTTACATTTCTCCACCTTGGACAAGTGACCCTCTTAGGGGGTTCTGTGAGTCCCAGCAGTACAGTGCCCTCTTGTTACTTAAGAGTCAGGACCAGGGTAGCTTTTGACTTGCATTTACAAACTCAGTTCTGCAGGCTGCAAGATTTTAGCTTTCTGGCCTCTGGTTTCTTCTCCCTCCTGGTGAGTAAGGCTAGTCTAAGAGGCTTATGCCAGTTTCTTAGTGGGAGGGGCTGGGTGGAGCTGGGTCTTGGCCCTCCAGTGGCCAGGCCTATGTTAAGAGGCACGTCTAGAGGTGGCTGTATGTTCAGGAAGTCTTTAGGCAGCTTGTTTGTTGATTAGGGTAGGGGGCTGTGTTCCTGTCCTTTTGGGTTTTTTGCCTGAGGCTTACCAACACTGAAGCCTATGGCCTGTTGGGTGAGGCAAGGTGTTGGTGCTTATGACCCAGGTAAGATGTCTGCCTTCAGTGAGAGTTTATATAGATGACACTCGCCAATATCTACACCTCCACCAGTGTCCACATCCCCAGGGTGAGCTACAGCTGTCCCCAGTCTCCCCAGGAGACCCTCTAAGACCAGCAGGTAGGTCTGGCCCAGGCTCCTATGAAGTCACTGCTTGTTCCCTGGGCCAGTGCATGTGAGACCTTGTGCACACTTTCCAAGAGTAGAATCTCTTTTTCCCCAGTCCTGCGTAGCTCTTGCACTCAAGCCCCGATTGCCTCCCAAGCTAGTTGCTCTGGAGACTTCTCCTCCCAATGTCAGACCCCTAGGCTAGGGATTTTGACCCGGGGCTCAGAACCCTCACTCTTGTGGGGGAACTTCTGCCAACAGTTGTTCTCCAGTTTGGGTTGTCCACCTAGGTGGTATGGAATTTGATTAAATCGTGAGTGCACTCCCTCTCCTACTGTCTGTGGTTTCTTATTTGTGTCTTTGGATGTAGAATATCTTTTTCATCGACGGTTGTTCAGCAGTTACTTGTGATTTTGGTGTTTTTGTGGGTGCAGGTGAGCTCAAGGTCCTTCTCTACCATCTTGTCCCTCTGGGCCCCACATTTCCTGTTTTCCCTTAGGTTTCTTGTAATTTCTCCAGGAAAGTCTGAAGCAGACTGGATGACCTAGGCTTCTTGCCTGACAGTGCAGTTCCGGGGTCACATGGCAGCTTTGCTCCAGTTATCTTGGTAGTCCTCGTGGTGCTGGAGCCAGCAGCACCAGTGATGAGTGACTCCACACTCTCTAGCTTCCAGGGTCAGTAAGAAATGGAAGGCTTAAGGTTTCTAGAGTCCAAGGTTCTCTTTTATTTTCCCACAATTCTCCCAGAAATCATGAATTGAAGTCTGCGAAAGAAAATTCTTTAGATGGCTTGTATGATGAAATAGATTTTTGTTCAGTTACAGTAGGTCAGAATGGAGCAAACCCCTTGCCTGACAGCAGTTTTCCAACAGCCAAATGAAGAGATGCGTAGCACGAGATCCCAAAGACAGGAGCTTCTGTCCTTGCAGAGTTTGGGAAACAGCATAGAGGCATGCCAGGGCTTTCCAGGTGGTGCTGGTGGTAAAGAACCCCCCTGCCAGTGCAAGAGACCTAAGAGCCAGGGGTGCATTCCTGGGTCAGGAAGGTCCCCTGGAGGGGGGTGGGGTATGGCAATCTACTTCAGTATTCTTGCCTGGAGAGTCCCATGGACAGAGGTGCCTGGTGGATTGCAGTCCACAGGGTTGCACAGTCAGACACGACTGAAATGTCTTAGGACGCACAAAATGACATGCAGAAGCATTCTGGTTCCCCAACATGGAAACCTGCATGGTTTTCAGTAACTTTGTGCTTTAAAAAATTCAGTCACAAAAGAACTAAAATTTACTGTAAGATCCTAAGGCTAAATTCAAACCCGACATATCTGACTCCTTTCACTCTAAAATGCAGTAATTAATTTTTCCTGGTGCTGTATTGTCACTTAGCATGAATTGAAGCTTTAGTTTTTATTAACTGTATAATTTGATTTCTCCCTAGTTGAGTCTATGTTAATCATTTGCCATAAAGAGAGATGTATGTGTCTGTCTGAGATCACTGACAATGAGGAAAACGTAAAGAGTAAAATTATTTCATGTTCAGGAAAATGTGAAAGAGCTCATACACATCGTAACAATCGCTTTTTCTTCTCGTGGTCTAAATTATCCAGGTAACTATGCAATTTCTCTGCTCTATTTACCAGTGGGAACTAAGCTTTCAGGGCTGGTGGGAAAAGTAAAAGATGGTGAATAAAAAAACTGAACTCATGCCCATGGGCATCATGCTCTACATTGCTTTCTCATTCTGTAGTACAGAGGAGATAACAACCTTCCCTTTCCAGATAACAAGGACCAGAGAAGTATAATGGGAATTGTTACCTTGAATGAGGATGAATTTGGTCTTAGTGGTAAGACTTTGCAGGATATTGACATAATGAGATTTCTGACAGTTTGTAATAATTAACCATTTTTTGTCTGAAGAATCCTACCAATAACTGTGGTTTCACACACAGCTGAGAAAATGTTCCAGCACTTTAAGATGTTTCCCTCTACAGTAAGGAACAGTCTTGATGTGGTCTTTCGGTATCAGTGCCCAGATTCTGTTCCCTGGTTACTCAGTTTGTGTATGGAACTCCCCCCTCACCCAGTCCTGACCTCTGCCTTTGTGTAAAGAGCCTGCATTTGCCTGTATGTATTTCTAAACACAATATTGGCTTATCCACCCTGCTCTAAACCTTCTCTCCACTCTGACCTAACAGCTCAGACTCTATACACAGAATCATGGTACCTACATGGCACCTCTTCCTATGCTAGTTGTATTCATGCCTGTAACTTCCCATCAGCATGGGTTGGATTGACATCCTGGGCCTGACAGTTCTGTACTTGACTGCTTTCTGAGACCCAGTATGTAGTGCACATCAGCATAGAACCTAGAGTCTAAATATGTTCAATAACTAATTGGCATAAATGTGTCTTAGATATGGCAAGTATCCAAGAAATACAGCTTCTGAATTGACATTGAGTCAATAGGTTTCACGTACTTAAAATGAATGTGGCGATGTGCGCTCTGTCTCTATAATTTGGCTTAACCTTTCCTTTTGACTAAAATGGATTTTTGGACAGTATATAATTTTGTTGCAATATTTTAATGTTGTAAAAGGTTTTGATGTTTGTCATTTTTAAACCATAAGCAAAGCAGCTAAAGGAAATGAATAAGAAACTTGTGTTCAATGATCTCAAGTAGACATAGCTTTTCTTATACTCCAAGGTACTTTTCTTCATTGTAAACAGAAGACAGTATTTCTCCTGTGCACATGGGCAAGGTATTTCTTGCTGTGAGCCAAAATGAATTCTAAAAAGTTTTGATACACTAATTTTGGGGGCATTATTTGAGATAGGAAATAGGATAGACTATGAATTTGGGGACTAGTGGAATCTGAGAAATCATTTCAGAGCCTCTAGACATAAAGGATAAACTGTCTGACAGTGTCTGGGGAAATTAGTTTGTGGAGGAATGTTCTGATTGACTTCTGATGCCCACTCCTCTCAGAATTATTATATCTCTGGGACTTACTTTTTAGACTCAATAAATTAGGAGAAAAGTACTCATTTCCCATTCCTCAGGTTTTCACAAATGGAAAAAAAAAAAATTCCATTTCATTCCTCCTCAGGGAAAAGGATGGGAGAAATCTCTCTCTCATGTCTCTCTTTCTTGGCACTTAGCCCCACCACCTTCATGAAGAGTGACTTATTTGATGGGCCAGTTTGGAAAACGGCCTGAGCATGCTCAGTTTAGTCACACCACTCTTATTTGGAGCCTGCCTGTCTGCAGAACGCATGCAGTCTTTGTAACCCCACAGGATGGAATCAGAGGTGTGTGGTGTGTCCTCACAATAATATCCATATGGAAATAACACTTTCATGCTGTTCTCCCTTATAAATATATGCAAATCAACTGCATTTATGCCTGAAAGTTGAGTGATTCAATACTAGAGAATGGAGCATGAATATAGGAAGCCCAGTGAAAGTATTGGAAAGAAGTCTATAATACTCAAAGGCCCATAGCCCACTTTTGAGGAATTCTGAGTTTAGGACCACAAACCCATAACCTCTGTCTGGTTGGATTACAAATGAAAATCTTATACTAGACATAGAAGAGAACTAGTTAGATCCTGTCTCTTTCCTAGATTGAATATAGTGCATTGAGGTAAAATTAGCTATATATCATTAAAATATCCATCCTCAAGTTATTTGTATTCTAAATACATCTTGGTTCCTGGGAACCTGAAAGGGCCTATTTCAGGAAAATTAACTAAGATTACAGTTCTTCAAGATAATGAAGGCCATCACTGTGAAGGATAAAATATAAATAAGGCATGATTATAGCCTTCAAAGACTGTATGACCCGATATCCAGTCAAACAACAAGAGGAATTATATCATAAGGTAGAACATGGCTGTAACCTTAGGAAAGAGGAAGAAAAAAACACTTTTGAAGTTAAGAAGGTCACATCTGGTTGAGTTATCATGAAAGGCATAATAGAGAAGTTGGTACTTTAGACCTTAAAGAACAGAGAATATTAAAGTAAGAAGGGAATTATGGACAAAGGTATAAAGTGAACAAGATAATTTAGAAAGGAAGTAAATGGTGAGTTGGTCTGTGAGGCTACAGTCATTTTCTTCTGCATGTGTGTATGTGTGTGATTATGTGTGGGCACAAGTGTATAAAATGTATGTGAGTGTGCACATGTGATGGGTTTAGTTGCTAAGTCATATTTGACCCTTGTGGCCTCATGGACTGTAGTTGCCAGGCTCCTCTGTCCATGAGATTTCCCAGGCAAGAACACTGGAGTGGGTTGCCATTTTCTTCTCCCGTGCACACGTGCTGCTGCTGCTGTTGCTTCAGTCATGCCTGACTCTGCGACCCCATGGACGGCAGCCCACCAGGCTCCTCTGCCCATGGGATTCTCCAGGCAAGAACACTGGAGAGGGTTGCCATTTCCTCCTCTAATGCATGCATGCATGCTACCGTTTCAGTTGTGTCTGACTCTGAGACCCCATGGACAGCAGCCCACCAGGCTCCTCTGCCCATGGGATTCTCCAGGCAAGAACACTGGAGAGGGTTGCCATTGCCTTCTCTGAGTACACATGTGACATGAATGTAAATGTGTGAATGTATGTGTGAGCATGAGTGTGTGTGTATACACACATGTCCCGGGGAAAGGCACTGTAAGGGTACTGAGGCAGTGAGTGGAGTGTAATATAGGAAAGATGAGAATCATAGAACACTAAAGCAGAAGTATCTAGGAATCCTGATGGAGCATCCTATCGAATGTGGTACCCACAAGTACCTGGGATTTTTAGTTTACACAGCCTCGAGTGCTAGCCTGGATGACTGAGGATTTGGACTTGCGCTGAATAAAGAAAAGTGATGGATGGAAACCGACATCTGTTGACACCTTTATAAACATTATCTCATCTCATCCTCACTACAGTCCTTTGGCAAGAGCATTCTTATATAGAATGAGAGAAAAGGGACGCTAAGTGATTAAGTGACTTGCTAAAGTACAACTAGGACCTGGACTTAGCTCCTACTTATCTTATTCCAAAGCTGATGTATTCTCCCTGATACAGTGATTTTCAAATGTTGGATGTTTACATATTATCTTCCTTGGTTTGCCCTATTACTACTTGTAATTTCTGAATGTTTTCTTGTAATTTAGTTATACATAATTCATTTTGAAAAGGAAATTAATATCACTATTTGAGTTGGTTATACATTTCGAATATAAGTGGAAATTGTTGTGTAACATGGTATTCTGTATGTAGTGGCTCTCTTAAAACAAGAAAAAAAATATCCGCCTGGCTATGTACTTCGACATAATCTAGTATGCTTGGTGAAATACGGCATTTCACAGAATAAGAAGAGGCCTGTCAGTTTTCCTGATATTTAGGAATTCCTCTGTTAGACTACTATTTACGTATAGAAGTCATTCAGTGAAGTATGAGTCATTTCACAGAATGTGTTTCCAGGATGTCTGACTCATCTTTAAATGTGTGCTAAATATATGGATTTATATACGTGGATATGTAAATGTTGCCTCTTGGACCCATGGATCTCTATTTTATATAGCTGATGATAACAGCTTAGGTGACCTAGAACCTGCCTCTTGATATGATCACTCAGTGATTCATTTACTGCATATTTTCTCAGAAGTGTCAGAATTTCATCAGTTCAAAGCTGATCGCAACAAACTCCCACAAACTTGGAAAAGAGCTTTTTGCATGGGACTTTTTGAATGTGGCCCATCACCCCTGCTTTTAGTCTATTTTCTATATCCCTACTTAGTTCAATCCTGGCAATTATTTCTTTTTTAGATAGTTAGTCTTCCCAGGTAGGGCTAGTGGTAAAGACCCTGGCTGCCAGTGCAGGAGACATAAGAGGTGCGGGTTCAATCCCTGGGTTGGGAAGATTGCCTGGAGTAGGGAATGGTAACCCACTCCAGCATCTTGCCTGGAAAATTCCATGGATAGGAGGAGCCTGGTGGGCTACAGTCCATGGGGTTGCAAAGAATCAGACACAACTGAGCACATGAACACGCCGATAGTTATGCAAAAAGCACAAATTTCTTTTTTCTATTTTCAAGTAGTAATACAAAGTAAATCTGGTTATATATACATTTTAATGAAGACAGCGTAAAAAGAGTAGGGGCTTTAGAATGAGACTCACTTTGAATCTGATCCTTGATGGTTTCTAACTGTCTAAACTTAGCCAAGTTAATTAACCTGTCCTCCTTTTTAAAATGTAGATAATACTTCTAAGTTTTTCTGAGATCACAATACATAAAGTATCTGTAGCACGAAATAGGTGCTCAATGAAAATGATTTTTCTCCTTTTGTTATAACTTCAAATTGTAAAAAAAGTTGAAAGCAGTCAGATAAACTATAGAATTCTGAAAATACTTTTGATGTATCACTGGTTCCTACCCAACTGTTTGGTACTCTGAAATGAACCAGATAATTTCCTCTTTGCTTTCATTTTGAACAGCTGCCTCTCTCCAGATACAAAATAAAGCAAAGGTCTATAATTTAGGATCCCACCTTCCTGAATCCTGAGAAGTAGCATTTTTCCTCCCTGGTCGCTAGGGAAGAGCAGAATCTGGTCCAGGTACCCAGCCCCCCTGCTGTGGCAGTGAGGGAAACCCCTGAAACTGACATGGTGTCAAATCTGCCATCGAACTGCTGCCTGTGTAGTTTAAAACTGAGATTTTTAGGAGAAGATGTGTCCCAGGGAAAGAAAGAAATTATGCCCAGCTATGACTTTGCGATTTATGTTTAGACACTTTGATGATTGTGTTTAGTGCCTTAGTGGAATGAAGGAAACTTTAGTGTCAGGAAGATGGAGGAGGCAAACACAGATCAATATTACAGATGAGGCTCAAGGAAATGGCTTTTCTTCTTACTTAATATTTTCAATATGTGCATGATGCATCTTAGTGATTTAATTCTTAGTTTAGGACAAAATAAATATAGAAAAACTGGCTTTTGGAAATTAAGAGGTTAAAATGGAAAATTTTAAGAAAGGAAGCCATACAAATGAGCCACTTAATCTATATGAAAGAACTAGTGAGGAAATGCAATGATGGAGTTCATCTTTTATTTAAATAACTTACAACCATTTGCTCAAGTGATCTTTTCAGAATTCAAACCTCTAATTTGAAGATCTGTATAGCTGATTCAAGACAGACACGTGTCACAAATAGAATCAAGCTTCTTGAAAATAGTATCTTGTGAGAAAAAAAGGTCTTGCTTTAAAAAGTGCAGCTCTGTTCCCTGCCTTTGGAAAAGTGCATAAAATAAATAATATTCTGGCTATAATTTGTAAGACTTCCTCACAGTTGGGATTTTTAAAAAGTAATGCTGTGCCTATGAGAAAAATCTTTTGTTAAACCTATTCCTTTCACTTCAAACCATTCTGCCATCTCATAAGAAAATTGGTATTTAAGCATTAGAATGAGCTTGCTTTATTTTTGTCTTCTCTGATTTGTGTAACCCTTAGAGTCTTGAAGCGACAAGAAATTATGTTATCTGCCTGTAAGTGGCAGAACCAGGTAGAAGTCTCAGATCACCTAAATCTTATTCCAGTGTTCTTTTTCACACTTTTGCTCTTCTACATTGGACAAATTATGCACTCTTACACTATTGACCTTACAGGGATCATCATTTAAGCAAAATGCCTTTTTCTCTTTCCTTCAACATCTGCAATTGGCTATCTGTAAGTAAGCTCGCTAATTACTTCTATTGATCCCTTAGACAGATGTCTCTACTTAAGAGGCCAGGGAGGTTTTCTCTTCTTAAAAGCATGTAACCAAGTATTTACCTGTTTGACACCCCTTTCTCCTGCTGCTGATAACAAGATTACCACTTTTGTTTTGGGAACTGACTTTCCTGGTGATATTAAGTGGACTGATCACAGTACTTCAACCCCTTAAACACAGTGATTTGTAAAAGGGAGAGGCCCTATTTCAAGTAGAAGCAATTAAGAGTCCATGTTGGGGAACTGGGCTGGACCTCAGAAGAGAGTGTTTCTGTCTGTGGTTGAATATAACGAAGACTGAGAGAACTTGCAGAGGTCGAGTGCCATCTCTCCTGCCGTGTCGGGGAGCATGTCTAAGAGTGAAGGAGAAGCACAGAAGAAAACCGATGAGAGTAACAGTGAAGAGACGACGAGAGCACATTTCTGATAGCTTCCCATCGCTTGTGTCGTTGGGTTCTGCTGACCCTGAAGATGGCTCCACCTCTTTAGATTTCTTGTTCATAGTCAGTACCCTCCCTGGTGCTAGTCAGTGTTAGTCAGTCACGTCTGACTCTTGCGACCCCATGGACTGTAGCCTGTTAGACTCCTCAGTCCATGGAATTCTCCAGGCAAGAATACAGGAGTGGGTTGCCATTTCCTTCTCCAGAGAATCTTCCGCACCCATCAATCCAAACCATATCTCCTGTATTGGCAGGAAGTTTCTTTACTGTCTGAGCCACCAGTGAGATTCCCTAATGCCTTCCTTCCCTTCTCTCTTTCTCTCTTAAACCAGCTTGGGTTGAGTTTCTGTGACTTAGAGTTTTAATACAATTTTATTCTTGTGTTTATTTGCTTCCTCAAATTTTCTTTAACAATTATTACACAGTTATTATCCTCTATAACATGAAGAGCTAAAGAATTATGTCTCTTCACTTATATTTCCTTTTATACTTACTTTTATTTTTTTTTTTTTTTGTTCAGTGATTTGTATTGAGTCCTGAGGAATTTCAGTCTTCTCCTGATAAGTCATATATGCCCAGGGATCTTCCTGTCCTCATTGTTGAGTGTGCCCCCCTTTTTTATGGATGAGGTATCTATTCTGCTCCTTCCCTTGCAGTACCCTCATGCATATGACAAGCCAAAGAACAGTTCTCAAGTGAAAACATAAAGCATGTTTTACTTCCCAGGATAAAATTGCCAGAAGCTGAAGGGTAGTGAGCATTGTGGTGGGTTAAATGGTGGACTCCCAAATACATCAATGTCTCCAGAACTTGTGAGTAAGGGTCTTTGTGGATGTAATCAAGGTATTTCAAGTTGAGGCCATTGTAGATTATTTGGGTATACTCTAAACCCAAGGGTAGCTGTCCTTATAAGAGCTTGAAGATAAGAGGTGGAGGAGAAGACTATGTGAAGATGAAGACTGAAATTAGGGTTATGCTTCTCGAAGCCAAGGAAACCTGGACCCCCCCCAGAGAGGAAAGAGACAGGAAAGAATTCTTTCCTGGAGTCTCTAGATGGAGTATGGCCCTGCCCATACCTTGATTTCAGATTTCTGACCTCCAGAGCTGTGAGAGAATCCTTTTCCATTGTTTGTGGCATTTTTTTTTTCTTTCTTTTTCTTTTTCTTTTTTTTTTAATGGCAGCCACAGGAAACGAGTACAGGCATTACCAAACACAAATGTGAAAATTATTACTTTAGAACCAATGAGTGTACAGGTTGTTATTTTTGTCACTGAGGTTCTTAGCTGAGGACACAGTCCTGGCCGGTTTTTGGACAGAACTGGCTCTGGAACAAGAAGAGGAAGGACAGGGATTTGCACACCAGTAAGAAGAGGAAGGAGGAGCCTGGCAGGCAAAGGTCCACAGGGTCACAGAGAGTTGGACTTAAGTTAAGTGACTTAGCACAGCAGAGAGGAAATTGTCTCCAGCAGTTAGGAGATGTTTTCAAATATATAAGCAGAGTGTTATTTAGGGCATCTCTTTGTTTCTCAAAGTCTTCATTTGGAGAGATTTTCTCCTAATCAAATCATTGCTCATTTTTTCTTGAGACAGTGATGTATAGTAAAAAAAAAAAAAAAAAAAAGATGCATGAGCCCTATAAACCTGGCTGTGAATTACTGCTTGTGGGATCTTAAACAGTCTCTGATCCACTCAGAGCAAATGAGACTTCTGCTCAGAGTCTGAGAAAGAAACCCTTACTCTCCTCTTATCAATTCAAATGTGAGAAGAATGCAGGGTTGAGAGTTGCTGATTTATCTTCTGGCTCTGAAGGGATACCTTGTTTTAGAAGGGAGCCAACTAGAAAAACTGAAACCAAGATGGGGGAGAAGTGAGACATTGATCACTTAATGATTTAAGATTTTGAATTCAGCTCTGCCGTATCCTCTAGACATTTTAGTTACAAGAGCCAATAAATCACATTTTGTCTAAGACACTTAAACCACAGAGCATTTTACACTGTGTAAAGTCACTTGATGTGATTCCTAAACTGTAGGATATACACTGTAAATATTAGTGCCCTATTTGCCTGGAATTCTACCAGTGTATTTCCATAGAACGTGCCTTAGAGCAGTGATTTTTTTTTATCCCAACCTTGGCTACACATGAGAATTACCTGAACAGCTTTAGAAAGTCTCCATGCCCAGTGGCATCCCAGGTGGATTAAACCAGAGTCTCTGAGAGTAGGATTCAGGCCTCACTATGTTCTTAAAGCTCCCCAGGTGATTTGAGTATGCAGCCAAAGCTGAGAACCACTGTTTCACAGCTAACTCACAAACAGGATTTATAGGGAAAGGAAAAAAAAGGCTTTTACTTTAAATAGCCACCCTAAGTATTGCCTACTTATTGTGTCAGGATTTTGAAGTTCACTACCTCTATGGCGACAGCTTCTAATCTTGTTTTTGTTCCCTCTGGCAAATTGTTGCTGGTTTTCTTTAGCAGGAGTTAAGAGAATATCCTTTTAGCCTCACTAGGTAATGCTCATTTATTTTTATTCTGTGAAAAACCCTCCAAGCTTTTGAGCTCGTTATTTTATTAGGGACTAATAAATTTAACTTGACCATACACACTAAGCTAAAAAGCTTCATCTTCTATATGAGGCAGGCCAACAGACTGTGTTTTTAACCCTTCAGCTTAGCTTATGCAAGTCCAGTAGTGGGCTTCCCAGGTGGTGCTAGTGGTAAAGAACCCATCTGCCAATGCAGGAGACTTAAGAGATGCAGGTTTGATCCCTGGGTTGAGAAGATCCCTGGGAGTAGCAAATGGTACCCCACTCCAGTATTCTTGCCTGGAAAATTTCATGGACAGAGGAGCCTGGCAGGGTACAATCCATGGGGTTGCAAAGAACTGGACATGGCTGAAGCAACTTAGCACACACAGTTTTATTAATAGCTGATGTTAAATTGCATGCTGTGCAAATCATGCATTTTTTTAGGTCCCACCCCCTGTAGAGGTTATAAAACTGAAGATCCTTATGATAAGCCTAGATCCTTCTAGAACAGCAGGGATTTGAAGCTAGCATGTGGCACAAGAGCAAGCACTAAGTAGCTGTGTTTGCTGTTTTCAGCTTCAGCTTTTCTCATTTTTTAAATGAAGTCTATAATATTTCACCTATAAATTTCACAGGATAAATGGTTGTTTGCATGCATGAGGTTTGTAAACCAAAAATAAGCATAAAGTAGAAGTTAGGCATTTTGGAAAATCAGAATTGCCATATGTGTGAATTGTACCTACATGATTTGGATAATAAAGACAATTCAATAAATACTAAGATAATATTTATCCAAAAAGCTGTATCTTAATTGCAAACCAACCAAACGTACAAATCTTCATGCTGGTGCTGAAATCTCTTCAGAATAGTCATCATGATCTCAAAGTTTGTTTCAAACTTTGCAAGCATCCCTGATTGCTCAATTGGTAAAGAATCCGCCTGCAATGAGGTGACTCGGTTTGATTCCTGGGCCGGGAAGATCTGCTGGAGAAGGGATAGGCTACCCACTCCAGTATTCTGGCCTGGAGAAGTCCATGGATTATGTGGTCCATGGGGTCAGAAAGAGTCTGACATGACTGAGCGACCTTCACTTTCACTTGCAAGCATCAAGTATCCATCAAAATGGAAAGTGAAACACTAGTGAATGTTGAATTCTCGCGCTTTAAGTGTACTTCCTTTTTGGAGTTTTTGGTTCTCTGCTATTTTTACCTTACCATTTCACTTAAATTTCCTGCATGCTAACTTCGTTTGTGTGATTGAAATAAAATTGCAGTATATTAAAAAAGTTGTGTCATGTGGGTCTGAGAAAAAGTGAAAACCTGAAGAAATCGTCTTGGGTCTATGCATGAGGGCCTCTGGTATTGTGTCCTTTGTTTCTGTTCAATGTCAGTCACATCAAAGGGAAAGGCCTCTGATATTTGTATGCATCTATAGTTAACCAGGTCGTCTTTAAAATATCATTTATTAATTTAACATTATTTGAGTGATATGTACCAGCCACTGACTCAGTTAATTCTCACAAGTAGTCTAGGAACCCAAGGGATGTTAAGAAATATAAGACTACATTACAATTAAATAGCAGAATCAGAATTTAAAATCAGGTCTTAACTCTGTAGCAGCCATTTGTTTATAATGATGTCACCCTGATTCCCAGTTCTAGCACAAAGGCAGTTTTTCATCAAAAAAGGGATAGGAAACACTGACAATTATCATACATTTTTCTCCTAGCAATTATTTTTTGTACTGCAAGTTTTGAAGGTACAACTCAATGCAGGGAATGTGCTGGTTCAGATTCCTTGTTCCCCTACCCAAACCACGTGTTAGATTTTAGTTTGTCATCTTCACATCTTTCTGATGCTGTCATCACCAAGGTAGTAGTGCTTTTCAGAGACACTGATCTCTGCAGAAGGACAGGACTTTGCAAAATCTATGCATTCTATTTTCTATGCATGAATACTTCTTAGGAATTTTGGATTCTTTCCCTCAGGTGACGAGAAATTACCAGGTCAAGGAACTGAATGCTTTAGCTGAATGCTTTCTATACTTGCTAAATTTGTTCTAGAGCACATACTGTGAAAATGAAATATTCTGTCTGTTTCACAACAAAGATATTTGGAGCTTAGGAATTTGCAGAAATAGAAGAAACATATCTCATAATTAGTTAACACACTTTACCCATAATCTTCAAAAAGTCCTACTGGTTTCCAGAAGTACAGAAAGACAATTTATTTGGTAGAAAACTTCTTCTGTTTTTAACAGGAATAGAATATTATAATTGCTAACAGGGAACAAGTTGAGAATATTTGCAAACTTGAGGAAACACCCAACCCTAGCGCAGGTACCTGTGATATCTCTTTGATCATTAGGTAATGAATCAAAATTGAAAATAATATTGTCTTCATATTCTATTTATGCAATATAATTCTCTTTATATGTGGTGATTAATGTGGAAACCTTTTCCAGAAACTTTTGGGAAGAGAGGAAGTTTTTTGTGTTTTAAAAAATTATAGAAACTTTAGATTCAGTGCCTTTTAATTTTAAATTCATTAAGAGGAAGCCAGCATTGTATTTTATTTTAAATTTTTTAAAATTTTATTGAGGTATGATTTATAATATTGTGTTCATTTCTGCTGTAAAGTAATTCAGTAATACAGTAAATACATAAACAATTTCTTTTTCATATTTTTTTTCCATTATGTTTTATCACAAGATATTGACCATAGTTTTCTGTATACAGTAGGCCCTTGTTTATCCATTCTAGGCATGATAGTTTACATCTGCTAATGCCTATCTCTCAGTTCTTCCCTCCGCTGAACCCCTCCACCTTGGCAACCAACCGCAAGTCTGTTCTCTATATCTGTGAATGTGTTTGTTTTGTAGAAATGTTCATTTGTGTTGCATATTAGGTTCCACATATAAAATATATCATATGATATTTGTCTGTCTTTTTCTGGCTTCACTCAGTGTGATAATCTCTGAGTCCATCTATGTTGCTGCAAATGGCATTATTTCATTTTTTTTATGGCCAAGTAACATTCCATTATAAATATGTACCTACTTCTACTTTACCCATTCATCTGTTGATAGATTTTTAGGCTGTTTCCATGTCTTGGCCATTGTCAATAGTGCTGTGAACATAGGGGTGGTGTGCTCCTTAACACAAAGACCCTGACCCAGGAGATGATTAATGTATTAACAGCAAACTACTCAGAGGGAATGCTTTACAAATATAATATATAAACCATTTTTATTTCAGATTCCATGTTTAGTGGCCCTGTGATCTTGACCTGCCACAGTCTCAAAACATCTTTTCATGAGCTGCTTTTTCCACTGACTTAAGGCATTAAAATAACCTGTGAATTGTTCTTCTTAGCCACCACACTTCCCCTTCTTCTAGCTTTGTCTTTTGGAACTTTAGTATGTTTGTTCCTTTCAAAATTTAGATTCATTTAAGAGGATTTCAGATTTGTTGGCTCTTGTTTTATTTGGAGAAAAGCTTTGTAAAGCCAAGTGTACTGGCAGGAAAGTCTTAAGTGTCTAACCATTGACATAAGGTGATTTGTAGGGAAATGCAAAAAGAGCTGGTCCTTTGTTCAAACAATCCAAAGTAAGATTATTAATATCCTATGTGGCTCAGATGGTAAAGAGTCTGCCTGCAGTGTAGGAGACCCGGGTTTGATTCCTGGGTTGGGAACATCCCTTGGAGAAGGAAATTGCAACCCATTCCAGTATCTTTGCCTGGAAAATTCCATGGATGGAGGAGCCTGGCAGGCTACAGTCCATGGGGCTGCAAATAGTCAGACATGACTGAGTGACTTCACTTTCACTTTTCATCCTAATACCAGAGTCGTAGTGGAGGTGATGGAATTCCAGTTGAGCTATTTCAAATCCTGAAAGATGATGCTATGAAAGTGCTGCACTCAATATGCCAGCAAATTTGGAAAACTCAGCAGTGGCCACAGGACTGGAAAAGGTCAGTTTTCATTCCAGTCCCAAAGAAAGGCAATGCCAAAGAATGCTCAAACTACCACACATTTGCACTCATCTCACATATTAGTTGGAGAAGGAAATGGCAACCCACTCCAGTGTTCTTGCCTGGAGAATCCCAGGGACAGGGGACCTCTATGGGCTGCGTCTATGGGGTCGCACAGAGTCGGACACGACTGAAGCGACTTAGCAGCAGCACATGTTAGTAAAATAATGCTCAAAATTCTCCAAACCAGGCTTCAGCAATACATGAACTGTGAACTTCCAGATGTTCAAGCTGGTTTTGGAAAAGGCAGAGGAACCAGAGATCAAATTGCCAATATCTGCTGGATCATCGAAAAAGCAAGAGCGTTCCAGAAAAACATCTATTTCTGCTTTATTGACTATGCCAAAGCCTTTGACTGTGTGGATTACAACAAACTGTGGAAAATTCTGAAGGCGTTGGGATACAAGACCACCTGACCTGCCTCTTGAGAAATCTATATGCAGGTCAGGAAGCAACAGTTAGAACTGGACATGGAACAACAAACTGGTTCCAAATAGGAAAAGGAGTATGTTAAGACTGTATATTGTCACCCTGCTTATTTAACTTATATACACAGTACATCATGAGAAACTCTGGGCTGGAGGAAGCACAAGCTGGAACCAAGGTTGCCGGGAGAAATATCAATAACCTCAGATGTGCAGATGACACCACTGTTATGGCAGAAAGTGAAGAAGAACTAAAGAGCCTCTTAATGAAAGCAAAAGAGGAGAGTGAAAAAGTTGGCTTAAAGCTCAATATTCAGAAAACTAAGATTATGGCATCTGGTCCCATCACTTGATGGCAAACAGATGGGGAAACAGTGGAAACAGTCACAGACTTTATTTATTTATTTATTTTGGGGGGACTCCAAAATCACTGCAGATGGTATCTGCAGCCATGGAATTAAAAGATGCTTACTCCTTGGAAAGAAAGTTATCACCAACCTAGACAGCATATTCAAAAGCAGAGACATTACTTTGCTGACAAAGGTCTGCCTAGTCAAGGCTATGGTTTTTCTAGTAGATGTATGGATGTGAGAGTTGGATTATAAAGCTGAGCACTGAAGAATTGATGCTTTTGAACTGTGGAGAAGACTGAGCACTGAAGAACTGATGCTTTTGAACTGTGGAGAAGACTGAGCACTGAAGAACTGATGCTTTTGAACTGTTGGAGAAGACTCTTGAGAGTTCCTTGGACTGCCAGGAGATCCAACCAGTCCATCCTAAAGGAGATCAGTCCTGAGTGTTCATTGGAAGGACTGATGTTGAAGCTGAAACTCCAATACTTTGGCCACCTGATGTGAAGAACTAACTCATTTGAAAAGACCCTGATGTTGGGAAAGATTGAGGGCATGAGAGAAGGGGACAACAGAGGATGAGATGCTTGGATGTGATCACTGACTCAATGAACATGAGTTTGGGTAAACTCCAGGAGTTGGTGTTGGACAGGGAGGCCTGGTGTGCTGCAGTCCATGGGGTCACAAAGAGTCAGACACAACTGAGCGACTGTACTGAACTGAATTGAACCAGAGTCATTCTATGAGAATTTCTAAAGAATCAGTGGCCTGTGAACAGGTATTATTGCTGATATAAACTTGCACAGAAATTGTGCTGTATTATTCACTGCATTCATTACTATGACTCAGATATTTGCTTTGTATTAATTTATCAAACTGCAAGGAACAAGTGCTTCATTCTCTGCCTCCCCGACTCCGGAGATGTCTTAAGACTGTCCCTGTAGTCCAAGTATCCATGAGAGTTCTTCATTTGGATGTTTAGGTTCAGCTGGCAATTTGAATCATCCAGAGATGTTAATATTTATAAATATGAAGAGAACTGAATCTTTTATTGAGCTCATATATATTAATGTCTCCTTAATACAATTCTTCTAAAACATAGTACTCAACTTTTGAGTACTCATAGTACTCAATAGTTACCATTTGCATGACTGAACTAAGATTTTAGAATTTATAATCTCAGTCATGATTTCTATCAGCAAATAGACATGACTGAGCGACTTCACTTTTACTTTTCATCCTCCTACCAGAGTCATCCTCCTACCAGTGTCCATCCCATTTGTTGATTCATCTAGCAAATATACTGGACATGAGTGAGTCCTGGCATTGAAGGACCTAATAATTCAGCAAATAAGGCAGTTAATCTAAGCCTATGAAGTACTAGAACATTACCTAGACCGTGATAGGTACATAACGAATAAAAATTATGCTGAAAAGATCTCTAAGGAAGGAATATCATAGAAGAATTCAGTGTAGATATAACATGTAAGGTAGCCCTTGAGGGATATTTAGGAATTCATCAAGCAGATATGAGAAAAGAAAAAATGATTTGAACAGTGCTATTGTGTTGGGCAAGTGTGAGACATGTTTGGGTTATAGAGAACAGTGTGGTCTGAATTGTGTAGATGATTTTTTTTTTAATGTGAAAATAGATAGGAAATTACTTTGGAACAAGAAGAAAAAATACCTTGAATCTAGAGCAACAATTGTGTTTTAATGTCTCCTATTTTAAAGTAGCTACCAGTCACTGAGCACTGACCTTGTGCTAAGTCGCTTCAGTTGTGTACGGCTCTTTGCAACCCTATGGACTGTAGCCTGCCACGCTCTTCTTGTCCATGGGATTCTCCAGGCTAGAATACTGGATTGGGTTGCCCTGCCCTGCCCTCCTCTTCTGACCCGCGTCTCCTGCATCTCCTGCATGGCAGGCAGTTTCTTTACTGCTGAGTCACCAGGGAAGCCCACCCATGTTCCAAGCACTAAGAGAGAGATTTTACTTGTTACACATATCAATTCTCATAATGATTCTTTAAGATAGATATTATTCTCTCTGTTTAACAAACGCTAAAACTAGATATTCAGATTAATATTTTGCCTAAGTTTGGTCAAAAAAGCTGGTCAGTGATAGATCTTGAACTCAAAGCCAGACTTACTTGACTCAAAAGGCGGTGTCCTATCCATCACATCACACTCTTGGACTTTATTCTTTAGGAAATGAAGAGTTGTTGAACACTACTAAGGAAGGGTATACCAGGACCAGAATCATTCTCTTGCAGAATCTTTAGGAAATAACATGGCCACAGCTATGCACCAGGGAGGATAATCTGCTGGTGGTACGTAGGATAAAAACCAGGCTCATACTACAGGCATGAGGCAAGAAGAGTTTTAACCCAGAAGGACGCAGCACAGAATAGGTTATAGAAGTAATAAGCATTCACATAAAATAGGACTTATGCATTGAATACTTTCAATTCAAACAATAAGAGGTAGATTTTGTTTTCTGAAATAGCCAAGTAAGCTTCTGCCAGATCAACCTTTTTACAAATAACAGCTATAAACTTTAGGCAAAAGTAGAAAAAGCCCGAGGGCACTGGAGAGTGAGAAAAGTGTAGTCAAAAATTGAGAAGGTCTGACACTGAGAAGGAGGAAACGGCGTATTGCATGCAGGATGTAAGTGCTAATAAGAACTCACAGTTTCTGAGCAAAAGAACAAGATGCCAGTGCAGGGCAACCACAGATGCTGGGAAATAAGGGGAGAATATGAAAATGGAGATACTCAGAGGGGAAAAGCCCCAGATCTGTGTATAAGTTGGCCAAGATATCTGGCTGTGCCCTGAAAAAAACATGCACAGGGCAGACTCCAAGCTGTAGAATGAGAACTATGAAAACCAAATGGAGATTTGAGCCCCTTCCCAAGGGGCAGAATTTGATTTGCAGTTTGAATCCCACTAAGTCAACTACTTATTAAAACTAAAGAAGAGAAAAGCCAACATTCTTCAGAATAACATAAAATTGATAATAATTTTATTACTGTATTATAAAAATGGTAATATCCAGATTAAAATACATAATAACTCACATATGAAGATTCAGTAAAATGTTATTCATTCTGAAGAGAAAATCAACTGAAGTCAATTTGGTGATAACTCAAATTTTGCAACTAACAGGATTTTAATATAGCTATTATATGCTGTGTTAAGTTGCTTCAGTCATGTCCAACTCTTTGCAGCCTTATGGACAGTAACCTGTCAGGCCTCTCTGTTCATGGGCTTCTCCAGGCACAAATAATGGAGCGGGTTGCCATGCCCTCCTCCAGGGGATCTTTCTGACGCAGAGATTGAACTCGCGTTTGTATGTGTCTCCTGCCTTGACAGGCTGGTTCTTTACCACCTGGGAAGCCCCATAGTTTTTGTAACCATGTTAATTATGAAAATGAAAACATGCTCATAATGAATGAAAATATAGAAAATCTCAACAGAAAAATAGACACAATATATTTATATACAGAAATTTCTCTCTAAATAGAAATTCCAGAACTAAAATACACAACATGTGGGGGAAAATACCCACTTGGTGTTGTTCAGTCCAAAGTCATGTCTAACTCTGCAACTCCCATGGACTGCAGCATGCCAGGCTTCCCTGTCCTTCACTATCTCCCTGAGTTTGCTCAAACTCATGTCTATTGAGTCAGTGATGCCATCCAACCATCTCATACTCTGTCGCCCCCTTCTCCTCTTGTCCTCAGTCTTTCCCAGCATTAGGGTCTGTTTAATGAGTCGTCTCTTCCCAATAGGTGGCCAAAGTATTGGAGCTTCAGCTTCAGTACCAGTCTTTCCAATGAATATTCAGGGTTTATTTCCTTTAGGATTGACTGGTTTGATCTCATTGCTGTCTAAAGGGATGCTCAAGAGTCTTCTCCACCATCAGAGTTTGAAAGCATCAGTTCTTTAGTGCTCAGCCTCTTTATGGTCTAACTATCACATCCATACATGACTACTGAAAAAAACGTAGCTTTGACTATACAGACCTTTATTGCTTTTTAATGTGCACTTAAGTTTGTCAGCTTCCCCGGTGGCTCAGAGGTTAAAGCGTCCACCTCCAATGCAGGAGACCCGGGTTCAATCCTTGGGTCGGGAAGATCCCCTGGAGAAGGAAATGGTAACCCACTCCAGTATTCTTGCCTGGAGAATCCCATGGATGGAGAAGCCTGGTAGGCTACAGTCCACGGGGTTGCAAAGAGTCAGACACGACTGAGCGACTTCACTTTCTCTCACTTAAGTTTGTCAAAGCTCTTCTTCCAAGGAGGAAGTTTTTTTTTAATTTTGTAATGCAGTCACCATCTGCATTGATTGTGGAGCCCAAGAAAACAAAATCTGACACTTTTTCCACATTTTCACCATCTTTTTGCCATGAAGTGATACTGTTGAGTGTTAAGCCAGCCTTTTTACTCTCCTCTTTCACCTTCAAGAGTTTCTTTAGTTCCTCTTCACTCTCTGCCATTAAAGTGGTATCATCTGCATACCTGAGGTTGTTGATATTTCTCTTGGCAATCTTGTTTCCAGCTTGTGATTCATCCAGCCTGGCATTTAACATGATATACTCTGCATAGAAGTTAAACAAACAGGGTGACAATATACAGCCTTGACATACTCCTTTCCCAGTGTGGAAACAGTTTGTTGTTCCATGTCGAGTTCTAACTGTTGCTTCTTGTCCTGTATACGGGTTTCTTAGGAGGCAGGTGACGTGTTCTGGTAGTCCCACCTCATTAAGAATATTCCATAGTTTGTTGTGATCCACACAGTCAAAGGCTTCAGTGTAGTCAATGAAGCAGAAGTAGATTTTTTTTTTAATTCCCTTGCTTTTTTCTGTGATCCATTGTATGTTGGCAATTTGATCTCAGTTCCTCTGCCTTTTCTAAATCCAGCTTGAACATCTGGAAGTTCTCAAGTCATATACTGCTAAAGCCTAACTTGCAGAATTTTGAGCATAGTCTCACTGGCATGTGGAATAAGTGCAATTGTATGGTAATCTGAATATTCTTTGGCATTGCCCTTCTTTGGGTTTGGAATGAAAACTGACTTTTTCCAATCCTGTGGCCACTGCTGAGTTTTCCAAATTTGCTGGCATATTGAGTACAGCACTTTCACAGCATCATCTTTTAGGAGTTGAAATAGCTCAGCTAGAATTCCATCACATCCAGCAGTTTTGTGTGTATTAATGCTTCCTAAGGCCCATTTGACTCCACACTCGAGGAGGTCTGGTTCTAGGTAAGTGAACACACCATTGTGGTTATATCGGTCATTAAGAGATTTTTTGTATAGTTCTTCTGTGTATTCTTGCCACATGTTCTAAGTCTTTTCTGCTTCTGTTAGGTCCTTGATGTTTTTGTCCTTTATTGTGCCTATGTTTGGTATCATCAATTTTCTTAAAGTCTTAGCCATTCTGTTGTTTCCCTCTATTTCTTTGCACTGTTCACTTAAGAAGGCTTTCTTCTCTCTCTTTGCTATTCTCTGAAACCCTGCAATAAGTTGGGGATATCTTTCGTTTTCTCTTTTACCTTTCACTTCTCTTTTCAGCTATTTGTAAGCCCTTCTCAGACAACCATTTGTCTTCACATTTCTTTTTCTTGGGGATGCTTTTGGTCACCACCTCCTGGACAATGTTATGACCTCTGTCCATAGCTCTTCAGGCAGTCTGTCAGATCTAGTCCCTTGAATCTATTTTTAATCTCCACTGTATAATCATATAGAGAAGGAAATGGCAACCCATACCTGAATGGTCTAGTGGTTTTCCCTACTTTCTTTAATTTAAGTCTAAATTTTGCAATAAGGAGCTGATGATCTGAGCCACAGTTAGCTCCAGGTCTTGTTTCTGCTGACTGTAGAGAGCTGCCTCATCTTCAGCTGCAAAGAATATAATCAATCTGATTTCAGTACTGACCATCTGGTGTTGTCCACGTGTAGAGTTGTCTCTTGTGTTGTTGGAAGAGGGTGTTTCCTATAACCAGTGTGTTCTCTTAGCAAAACCTGTTAGCCATTGCCCTTCTAAATCTTGTAGTTCAAGGCCAAATATGCATGTTATTCTGAGTTTCTCTTGACTTCCTACTTCTGCATTCCAGTCCCCTATGATGAAAATGTCAGTCTAGGAGGTCTTGTAGGTCTTCATAGAATTGTTCAATTTCAACTTCTTCAGCAATAGAGGTTGAGGCATAGATTTGGATTGCCATTATGTTGAATGGTTTGCCTTGGAAATGAACCAAGATCATTCTGTTGTTTTTGAGATTGTACCCACATACTGCATTTTGGACTCTTGTTGATTATGAGGGCTACTCCATTTCTTCTAAGGAAGTTTTGCCACAATAGTACATAAAATCATCATCTGAATTAAATTCATGCCTTCCTGTCCAATCTAGTTCACTGATTTCTAAAATGTCAATGTTCATTCTTGCCATCTCCTGTGTGACCACGTCCAATTTACCTTGATTCCTGGACCTAACTTTTCAGGTTCCTATGCAATAGTGTTCTTTACAGCATAGGACTTTACTTTCATCACCAGATATAACCACAATTGAGTGTCGTTTCCACTTTGGCTCAGCGTCTTCATTTCTCTGCTCTTCCCCAGTAGCATTTTGGACACCTACTGTACTGGGGGCTTCATCTTTCAATGTCATTTTTTTTTTTTTTTTTTTCCTTTTCATAATGTTCATGGAGTTCTCAAGGCAAGAATACTGAAATGGTTTGCCATTGCCTTCTCCAGTGGACCACTTTTTGTCAGGCCCTATCTAGCTGGGACATGCCTCTCAATGTAGCTGGATGACATGCCCAGTGCCCTAGTTGTCCACTGCTGGCTGTCGCTGAGTGCTTAAACCTTCACTAGCCATAGGGTGTTGGTCAACGTGTGGCCAGGGGTAGAGGCAAAGGCCCAGCTGGAGGTCTGGGAAGGGGGTCTGGGAGACTGGAGCCGATGTTGGAGGACGCCCAGGAGTGAAGGGCACCCTGGCCTCACTGGTGCCACTGGCCACTGTGGAGACGATCAGCTGCTCAGGAGTCGAAAATACCCACTAGACAGGCTTAATAGCAGAGTGCAAGTGGCAGAGGAATGAGCCAGGGACATGATGGCAAAACAGTGAAAAGTATCTAATCTGAAGAACAGAAAGAATTAAAATAGAAAATGACCAGAATCTTAGAAATTTGTATTACAGTATCAGAAGGTAATATCCGTGTATGAAGGAAATGGCAACATCCTGCAGCATTCTTGCCTGAGAATTCCATGGACAGAGGAGACTGGAGGGCTACAGTCCATGGGGCTGCAAATAAGTCAGACATGGCTTAGCAATTAAACAGTAACAACAATATCCATGTATATATTTGCAATCCAAATAGGACAGAAGAAACTGTATTGGAAAAAAGTACTTGAAGAAATTATAGCTGAAAATTTCCCAAATATTCGGAAAGGCATACAAATTCAAGTAGGGTAAATACAAAGAAAACTGTAGGTAGGCATTTCATAGAATGCTACTGAAAAGTCAAGGTTTTTTTTTTTTTTCTTTCAAGGTCAGCTTCTGTCCCATTCCTCATCCTTTAAAAGCCAAGACTGAGAGACGATGTCTCATGAAATACTTTGCATGAGAAACAATGGAACAAGTGTCTATTAATTTCCTGGCTGCAGTCATCATCTGCAATGGTTTTGTCACCCAAGAAAATAAAATCTGTCACTGCTTCAGTTCCCTTCTTTTTGCCATGAAGTGATGAAAATGGATGCCATGATCTTAGTTTTTTGAACACTGAGTTTTAAGCGAGCTTTTTCACTCTCCTCTTTCACCTTCATCAAGAGGCTTTTTAGTTCTTCTTTACTTTCTACCATTAGAGTGGTATCATGTGCAGATCTGAGGTTATTGATACTTCTTCCAGCAATCTTGATTCTAGCTGTGATTCATCCAGCCTGGCATTTCACATAATGCATTCTGTCTAGAAGTTAAATAATCAGGGTTACAGTGTATTAGCATAGTCAGTGAAGCAGAAGTAGTTGTTTTCCTATAATTCCCTTCTCTATGACCCAATGAATGTTGGCGATTTGATTTCTGGTTCCTCTGCCTTGTGTAAATCCAGCTTGTACATCAAAAGTTCTCAATTCAGATACTGCTAAAGCCTAGCTTGAAGGATTTTGAGAATAACCTTATTAGCATGTGAAATGATGGCAACTGTAGAGTACTTTGAACATTCTTTGGTATGACCCTTCTTTGAAGTTAAAATGAAAACTGACCTTTTCCAGTCCTGTCGCCACTGCTGAGGTTTCCAAATTTGTTGACATATTGAGTGCAGCACTTTAATAGCATCATCTTTTAGGATTTGAAATGGCTCAGCTGGAATTCTGTCACTTCCAATAGCTTTGTTAATAGTAATGTTTCCTAAGGCCCACGTCACTCTCTAGGATGTCTAGCTATAGGTGAATGGCCACACAATTGTTGTTATCTGGTTCATTAAGACCTTTTTTGTATAGTTCTTCTGTACTTTTGCCACCTCTTAATATCTTCTGCTTCTGTTAGTCTTTACCATTTCTGTCCTTTACCATCTTTGCATGAAATGTTCCCTTGATATCTCCAATTTGCTTGAGAGATTCTGTAGTCTTTCCCATTCAGTTTTTTCCCTCTGTTTCTTTGCTTTGTTCATTTAAGATGGCCTTCTTATCTTTCCTTGCTGTTCTCTGCAACTCTGTATTCAATTATGTATATCTTTCCCGATCTCCCTTGCCTTTCACTTTTCTCTTTCCTCAGGTATTTGTAAGGCCTCCTCAGGCAACCCACTTTGCCTTTTTGCGTTTCTTTTTGTTGGGGATGGTTTTGGTCACTGCCTCCTAAACAATGCTATGAACGTCTGTCTATAGTTCTTCAGGCACTCTGTCTACCAGATCTACTCTCTTAAATCTATTTGTCACCTCCACTGTAGAATCATAAGGCATTTGATACTGGTCATATCTGAGTGGCCAAGTGCTTTTCCCTACTTTCTTCAATTTAAGCCTGAATTTTACAGCATGGAGCTCATGGTTTGATCCACAGTAGGCTCCAGGTCTTATTTTTGCTGACTATATAGGGCTTCTCCCTCTTTGGCTGAAAGAATATAACTAGTCTGATTTTGGTATTGACCATTTGGTAATATTCATGTGTAGTGTCTTCTCTTGTGTTGTTGGAAGAGGGCGTTTCCTATGACTACTGTGTTCTCTTGGCAAAATTGTTAGCCTTTGCCCTGCTTCATTTTGTATTACAAGGCCAAACTTGCCTGTTACTCTAGGTATCTCTTGACTTCCTACATTTGCATTCGAATCCTCTATGATGAAATGGGCATCTTTTTTGGTGTTAGTTCTAGAATATCTTGTAGGTCTTCATAGAACTATTCAACTTCAACTTCTTTGGTATTAATGGTTGGGGCCTAGACTTGGATTACTGTGATGTTGAATGATTTCCCTTGGAAATGAACCAAGCTCATTCTGTTGTTTTAGAGATTGCACCCAAATACTGCATTTCACACTCTCTTTTTGCCTGTGAGGGCTACTCTATTTCTAAGGGATTCTTGCCCACAGTGGTAGATATAATGGTCATCTGAATTAAGTTCACCCACTCCCATCTATTTTAGTTCATTGATTCCTAAGATGTTGATGTTCACTCTTGACTCTCCTGCTTGACCAGGTGCAATTTACCTTGATTCCTAGACCTAACATTCCAGGTTCCTATGCAGTATTGTTCTTACAGCATCAGACTTTACTTTTACCATATGACATATCCATGGCTGAATGTTGTTTCTGCTTTGGCCCAGCCTCTTCATTCTTTCTGAAGCTCTTAGTATTGCCTTCTGCTCTTTCTTAGTACCATATTGGACCCCTTCTGCCATGGGGACCTCATCTTCCGGTATCATATCTTTTTGCTTTTTCATTCTGTTTATGGGGTTCTCACAGCAAAAATTCTGGTGTGCTTTGCCAGTTCTTCCTTCAGTGGACCACATTTTGTCAGAACTCTTTACTATGACTCATCTGTCTCAGTACTCATTTGTCAACTCATCTATGACTCAATCATGCCCTACAAGGCATGGCTCATAGCTTCACTGAGTTACATAAGTCCCTTCTCCATATCAAGGCTGTGATCCATGAAGGGACTGAAGGGGTAGCAAGTGTGAATAAGCCTCACTTATTTAGTCCACAGATATATAATGACATTGACTATGTTTCAGGCACTGTAGTAAGTATGAAACAAAATGAACAAAATTAAGTCTTTCCTCTTATATTCTTATGGGGAATAAAAAAGAAATTAAATATTCATTACTTAGTAATTCTGCTTGAAATCCTTCTATTGGGTCAGTATAGCTTGAAAGATATTAATATTCAATGTACTATCATATTTGGGCATCTTTCTCCTTCAAAACCAAGAAAGTACTGACCTAATGAAACAAGATTATTTAGAGTGTCTTGGTGGAATTTTTCTCTGTATTAAAAAAAATAGTAGATAGAGTGTCATCTAAAGAAAAGTAAGCTGGGTCTGGTTAAGAATTCAGTAGGTAATGCCTTGATTAACTGTATCATTCCAAAATCTGGCCCTCTGTTCTGAATAACCAGACATTTCTTGACATCTATGACTTTTTATGCCCTGAGTGTCAATTTATAGTAACTACCATCATATGAGATTAGAGTACTTACTTATTAATTTACAATGAGAAATACAGTTATAGAATAGTCACACCAGCATAACCTCTTTTCTGTGATCAAGCATATGGGAAGTCAAATAATAATCAGAAACCCATTTTAGATTTCTACAAGAAACCACTGTATTAGACACAGGAAATACTCAAAGTGTGAATATTCAGTGCTGTTTCTCCCAGTAGGCAGAGGGGCATGAAAAGCTAGCCTATCATCAGAAGGTAGCTTCATGAGCAGGAAAACAGAACAAGGGGAGTCAGATGAATAGAAGGTCTAATAGCATCACGGTAAGATAAGCTGATGTATTCATCTCACAATGGTCTTGTTATTGACATGGAAATTACTTAAAGTGCTCATTCTCACTTCCCACTGGATTAGGCTTGCAGGGGCCCAGCCACCATTTGTGCACTAACTCTTCTTTTTCTATTCTTCCAAGGCTGATTAATTCCAAAACTGCACATTCATGCTTTGGATATACTGAAGCATTCAAAAAGTTCCATTCCAGTCCTGCTGACATGAGAGCCACCTGTTCTCTGTTAGGTGACTTTTGTATTTCTCAGCTCTTGAGCATGTCGATTTGACAGCATAAATCCCCAAAGATTATCCTATTTCTCTCATTTTTAGACTTGGTTCTCCCAAAAGTCAGATGTTCCTCCAGACTCTCTTATGCAAATAATAGATAAAAATCACATAGGTGCTCATCAGAGATACATACTTGGAAATGCTTTGAAGCCAAATTCTCTTTAAGACTTGCTTTGGGGCATTGTGATTATATCTTTCCCAGGCTTTTTTTTTAATCCATATAGTTGTAAGGTTTAAAATTGACATTAAGAGATCATATGCCTCATAGCTTCTCTTTATAGGGGAGAGAAATTCTGCTTCAGAGATTTTTAAGCTATATAATATGTAAGTTATACACAGTGGAAAGTGAAGTCGAAGTCCCCTGACTTTTTTACCTTAGGGACATTAGACTTCAAGCATTAGATTTCCATAGCGCTTTACCCTGTCATCTTCAGGCTGATAACTCCATCTTTTGAATTATTTTTATTTTTTAATATTTTTAACCACAAGATAAAGAATCTGCCTGCAATGCAGGAGACTCCAGTTTGATTCCTAGGTTGGGAAGATCCCCTGGAGAAGGGACAGGCTACCCATTCCAGTATTCATGGGCTTCCCTCATGGCTCAGATGGTAAAAAATCCACCTGCAATGTGAGAGACCTGGGTTTGATCCCAGGGTTGGGAAGATCCCCTGGAGGAGGGCATGGCAACCCACTCCAGTATTCTTGACTGTAGAATCCCCATAGACAGAGAAGCCTGATGGGCTAAAGTCCATGGGGTTGCAAAGAGTCAGACATGACTGAGCATGTAAATAATAAAACTGATGAGCACATAAAAAAAAACTTTAAGCAATATTGCTGTTTGCTATATGTATGTGATTTCTTAAAATTCTGCTGTATTTTATTATTTTACCAATGATAAGGAAGGGTTTTTTTTTTCTATTTTAATTAATGCAAAGAAATGTTTAGTATTTGATTCTAGATTTCTTCTCCTAGCAGTTTTCACATGAAAAACTGTATTCCTGTAAATAAGATCTTCATCCATTCCAATGACATAGATTGATTCAAATGAAAACTTAGCACAAATTATGTAATCAAACAAAAATATCTATATATTATGGGAAGGAGGTGAATATTTATTTAAAAGTATAAACAATAATTTTAGTGAACTTTGAGACTGGTAGTTCTAAGAGGTAAGACAAAATAAAAAATACTAGTGGAAATATTCACTGCTTGTTTTGTTCTGCTGTAAATGAGTCTGAAATTCAATGATGCCAACATATACTCTAGAAATTAAAGTTAATAAAGAAATAATTTATTTTCTAAACTGTATTTACATTAAAACACCCAAAATCACCCCCATCCCACCTTGTGTTCTAGTCACATTATGGGGTAAAGAATAACAGGAAAGAATATCAGAATATCAGTAAAGAATAACAGGTCTGCTTTGGTCCATAAGAATCCCATAAGAGAGAGCCACTTAAGGTGCTGTCTTAACAACGTTCACTATATTATAAACATCCAGAGGAATGGAGACCAGAATTTATGTTAGTGTATAGACTGTGTCTATATACAGTTGTCCATTGGTATCCATGGGGGATTGCTTCCAGGAACTTCATGGATACCAAAATCTGCAAATGCTCAAGTCCCTTATATAGTATGGCACAATGGATAGAGTGACCCTCCCTATCCATGAGTCTCACATCCATGGATTCAACCAACCAAATGCAAAAGCATGAAATTTCAATCCATGATTAGTTGAACTTATGGGTATAAAGCCTGTGGCTGCTGCTGCTGCTAAACTGCTTCAGTCGTGTCTGACTCTGTGCGACCCCATAGACAGCAGCCCACCAGGCTCCCCCGTCCCTGGGATTCTCCAGGCAAGAACACTGGAGTGGGTTGCCATTTCCTTCTCCAATGCATGAAAGTGAAAAGTGAAAGTGAAGTCGCCCAGTCGTGTCCGACTCTTAGCGAGCCCATGGACTGCAGCCCACCAGGCTCCTCCGTCCATGGGATTTTCCAGGCAAGAGTACTGGAGTGGGGTGCCATTGTGGCCAGGGAGGGTCAGTTGCATTTCTTTGGTTATATATACCTCTATACTCATGATTGTTTCATTCTGTTCAGTCCATCCTGTATGTAATTTAAAACAATGTTTCTACCTCTTGGTTTAGTACTGTTTATTTTCTCTCTAATCCCTTCCTTCTCCAAGGTAAATGATTCACAATCCTTTAACTAATGTCTTAGACTGAATTTCTACTTCCTTAACCTCACTACGGATGACCAAATGATTAATAACAAACTAATGAAAAATTATTTTAAAAGAAGTAGAATTTGGATAAATATTAATTGAGCTATTTCTAACTAAAAATAGAGTTAAGGATGCTTGGTCAGACTTTTTCTGGCATAAAATAGTGGTTTCTAAGTTTTTCTAAGTGGCTTTTGATTTAATGTTAATAAGAGTTGGTTTTCTTTTTTTTTAGGTTTAAGTCAGAAATTCAGTAATTCTAAGAAAAATCTATACTTATGTGTATACTTATTAAAATAGCCAGTGATATATAAGACTACATTATATCTTTGTTCTGCGTCATTNTCTTTCCATGCCCTGTCTATTGTAAATAGTGCTGCAATGAACATAGCGGTACATGTATTTTTTTGAATTAAGGTAAATTCTGGATATTTGGCCAGCAATAGGATTGGCTGGATCATAATGGAGGTTTGGTTTTGGTTTTTTAAGGAACTTCCACACTGTTCTCCATAGTGGCTGTACCAACTTACATTCCCACCAACAATGTAGGAGAGTTCCCTTTTCTCCTCATCCGCTCCAGCATTTATTGTTTGAAGACCTTTTGATGACGGCCATTCTGATCAGTGTGAGGTGATGCCTCACTGTAGTTTTGATTTGTATTTCTCTTAATAGTCATGTTGAGCATCTTTTCATGTGCTTTTTGATCATCTTTATGTGTTCTTTGAAAAATGTTTATTTAGATCTGCCCATTTTGATTCTTTTTTTAAATATTGAGCTGTATGAATATTTTTGCATATTTTAGAGATTAATCCCTAGTCAGTTGCTTGATTTTCAAATATTTTCTCCTATTCAGTTTATTTTGTTTAGGATTTTTGCTGTGAGGATTTTATTCATTTTTTAAATTTCACCTGCATTGTGGTCAGGTTTACTGATCTTGTGCAGGTAGTACATAAAGTTGCTATCTCCTTCCCCTGCCAGTCTGAACTGAGAGAGAACAAGGTTGTGTTTGGGAGATAAGGCCCTAACGATACTCTTGTACTCCAGAAAAGTAGTGTCAATCACATTAATATTATAAGCTTATAGTAAAGATGTGATAATATTATATGTAAAATTAAGTCAGTTTACTAATGGAAGTGTGTGAAATGGTGGAAAAAAGATAAGATCACCCCATGCTATGACAAATATCAAGTCAAAACCAAAAAAACCACAGTATGAACTTAACTGAACAGTACTCATTCCAGCACATATTTAGGTTAAATGCATGAAAGAATGTGAAGATACTCATTCAACAGTCTAATCTATTTTGAGTGACTGTTACATGTTAGTTACAGAGATAAGTTCTGGATAATACAACAAAGGAATATCATCTTGTTTGTGCCCTGAGTAGCCCACAGCTTAGGAGGATGTATGAATAATTGTAATATATCATGTTAAGTATTTGTGAGTAAAAGGTCAGATAATGTGAAAAGTTTGTTTTGGAGAGCAGGCACCTGCCAGTACTAAGAACTTTCTTTGGTGTAGGTTTGGGGCCAGCTTCACAGAGAAGGGGAGGGGAGAGAGAATACACTGTGCTGTGTTTACTAAATGGCTAGAATTCTTCCAAGTCCTTTATATCTTGTAATTAATATAAAGCTTAGACTTACCCTGTAAGCTATGTTTACTCTGACCATCCCTGTTATAAAGTCGGGGAAGTGGGGTCACACATCTAGTAAGGGATGGCAGATGGAGAAGAAGCTTAGGCAGTCTAACCTTCGAGTCTGAACTCTCAACCACCACCCCATTCTGTCTCTTTTCCATGCTTTTAGGATGTGGGCTTTGAATGATTAAGAAAGGAGCTTCCAGGTAGAGAAGAGTCTTAGACACATACACGCCAAGTTCAAAAGGGGTGTGTTACATTTATGGAAAAGTAAGACTGTGGAGGGCTTCCCTGGTGGCTCGGAGGGTAAAGCGTCTGCTTGCATTGCGGGATACCTGGGTTCGATCCCTGGGTCGGGAAGATTGCCTGGAGAAGGAAATGGCAACCCACTCCAGTACTCTTGCCTGGGCTGCTGGAGGCAGGGAAGGAAGCAGGAGGCTGGTAGAGGATAGAACTGGAGACTCAAGGTCATCATCTTCACTTCCTCCTAAGACTCTATGACTGATTTTCTAGATGTATTTTTAAAGTTTCCCTATATCATGACTTCTAAGGGGCTGGCAACTGAAGAGTTTTAGAGAAGTATTCTATTAAACAATTTCTAACATTTGGAGATGCTATGATTTCTCTTCATCACATGGTCTTTCAAAACATTCTATAAAGCCATTGTAGGGTGACTAATGAAAGAATAAAGTAAAACTGACTTTAGCCTCAAGTTCTATAATGATTATTTTGACTGCCTTTTCCCTTTTTACATTTTCTTCTGTCTAAAAATGGTCATAACAGGATTTTTGCCTTCTCCTGGAGCTGTGAGAAACAGGATTTTCCTTCATCAAGTCTTTGAAATTGAGGAGAAATATTGGTCAGGTAACAAAGAGCACTGTTTGCATTTCAGACAAGTGAAATGAGAGGTGGCATTCTGGTTTCCTCCTTGAGCAATTCCTATGTTCACTTACATTGAGGTTTCCAAGCTCTTAAACCACAAATACGGTCCAAACCAGAGTTTCCCCAACCAAACCACAGGAACAAATAAGAGAGAGCTGAGTTTTAGCCATTATGAGAATATACAGAATTGACAAATCTTCATGGGCATGTGCATTTCCTTGCTTAATGCTGTAAACACCATCTAGCCCGGTGACGGCAAGGGGAAGGACTACAGTCTAGGGGCACCTGACTGTGGCCACTGTGCTGCCTTGTGACCCTCTTGACCTTCTTGGTCAGCTTTTTTCATTTCCCAAAGTGAGGTCAAAAGCCATCAGCATGTGGCATATAAGATGCAAAACTATTTGACTAGTCAGATGCAGTGTTTTGAAAGATATTTTGAATTGTTTACCAACATTTAAAAATCACAAGTTTCTACATAAACATGGGAATGGTTAGCTTCTGTGGAAAACTTGGGAGATTTGACATCACTGGGTTCTGGCCACAGCCTCCTTTAGCAAGGGCACACTCACACCACCGTCCTCCTTCATGGCCAGCTTGCCTGCTTAGTTCTAGGAGATCTTTAAATGTCTTCTTTTGCTTCTGCAACTTCAGATGGTTATACTTCCCTCCCCTCAATGCATTACCATTTATGATCTCCATCTTGTTGAAGGGGAAGCTGAAGAAGACAGTTTAGTTCAGTTCATGAAACATTTACTGAGTGCCATGTCTATGCCCAATACTTTGGCCACCTGATGCAAAGAACTGACTCATTAGAAATGACCCTGATGCTGGGAAAGATTGAAGGCAGGAGGAGAAGGGGATGACAGAGGATGAGATGGTTGGATGGCATCACTGACTTGATGGACATGAGTTTGAGCAGGCTCCAGGAGTTGGTGGTGGACAGGGAAGCCTGGCATGCTGCAGTACTTGGGGATGCAAAGAGTTGGACACGACTGAGCGACTGAACTGAGGTCTGTGCCAATAATAGGTTTAGCGCTGAGAATAGGGGGAAATCGACATGGGTAAAATGCAGTCTTTACCTTAAAGAGCTTTTGGACTAACTGAAGAAGAAAAACAGACAACATTGACAAGGGATCATGCTCAAGCTAAAATGTCTGATTCATTTGGAATTGAAACCATAATTGCTATCATGCTCAGCTCCCTCTTTAGCTTATGCTTGTGAGAAAGTGAAGTCGCTCAGTCATGTCCAACTCTTTGCGACCCCATGGACTAGTAGCCCACCAGGCTCCTCCCTCCATGGGATTCTCCAGGCAAGAGTACTGAAGTGGGTTGCCATTTCCTTCTCCAGGGGATCTTCTCAACCCAGGGATCGAACCCGGGTCTCCTGCATTCAGGTAGACGCTTTAACCTCTGAGCCACTGGGGAAGCCAGGCATTTATATCTATACATCTATCTTTATATATATATATATATATATATATATATATAAACATCTGTTTATTCATACAGACACACACATGTGCATGCATGTGTGCATAGCAAAGATTGTTTTGCAATCAAGTGGTACAATAACAAAGCCGAAGATCATAGGTATATGGTAAAATCCTACTTTCTATTAAAGTGTTGGTTTCTTGGTCACGTCTGACTCTGCAACACCATGGACCGTAGCTAACCAGGCTCCCCTGTCCATGGACTTCTCTGGGCAAGAGTACTGGAGTGGGTAGCCATTCTATTCTCCAGAGGATCTTTCTGACCCAAGGATTGGACCCAAGTCGCCTGCATTATAGGCAGATTCTTTACCGTCTGAGCCACCAGGGAGTATCAGCATTTAAAGCGAGCAGCCGTGTCTGACTCTTTGAGACCCCATGGTCCTCAGCCCACCAGTCTCCTCTATCCATGGGATTTCCCAGGCAAGAATACTGGAGTGGGTTGCCATTTCCTTCTGTAGAGGATCTTCCCAGGGTTCGAACCCAGGTCACCTGCATTGCAGGCAGATTCTTTACTGCTGAGCTACCAGGGAAAGTTAGTTTCATATGTGGCTTAATAGAAACCAAACAGATCTTAATTTTGTGAAATAATCCCCTAGAATTTTCAATTGATTAAATGTTTTAGGTTGTAAAAGTCTTGAGTTGTTATTATATGTCACTTACAGTAAATATTCATAATTCAGTGATAGTTTTTTCTTCAAAAGATCCCTTGATGATTTAAGTATTGAATATTTCATTCAAATCTGTGTCTTTTGCTCCCAGTATTAGATAAGACTTTTTTTTTTAAGATATAGTGTGCTAGGTTTTTGGGGGTGGAGGAGAAGATATATTTGCTTTACAATGTTGTATTTCTGCTGTACAGTGAAGACACTTACATCCTGTCCCTCTTGGACTTCCGTCCCACCCTCTCATCTCATCCATCTAGCTTACAGAGCACTGAACTGGGCTCCCTGTGCTCTACAGCAGGTTCCCATTAGCTACCTGTTTTACACGTGGCATTGCACATATGTCAGTTCCTATCACCCGGTTCATCCCACCCCCACCCCAAATCCCTGTGTTCATATGTCTGTTCCCTCCCGCGGCTCTCTTCCTGCCCTGCAAATAGGTTCTTCTGTACCTTTTTTCTAGATTCCACATACATGCATTACTATATGATATTTGTTTTTCTCTTTCTGAATTATTTCACACTGGATGATAGACTCTAGGTTCATCCCTGTCTCTACAAATGATCTAATTTTGTTCCTTTTTTATGGCTGAGTAATATCCCACTGTGTGTGTACCACATCTTCTTTATCCTTTCATCTGTTGATGGACACTTAGCTCGTTTCCATGGCCTGGCTACGTAGAGTGTTGCAGTGAACTTTGTGATGCATGTGTCTTTTTGAATTATGGCTTTTCTCAGGGTCTATGCCCAGTTTTTAAGGACCTTTCATATTGTTCTCCATAGTGGCTGTATCAGTTTACATTCCCACTATCAAGATTGCTGGGAGAAATATCAATAACCTCAGATATGCAGATAACACCACCCATATGGCAGATAGTGAAGAGGAACTAAAAAGCCTCTTGATGAGAGTGAAAAAGTTGGCTTAAAGCTCAACATTCAGAAAACGAAGATCATGGCATCCGGTCCCATCACTTCATGGGAAATAGATGGGGAAACAGTGGAAACAGTGTCAGACTTTATTTTTTTGGGCTCCAAAATCACTGCAGATGGTGACTGCAGCCATGAAATTAAAAGACGCTTACTCCTTGGAAGAAAAGTTATGACCAACCTAGATAGCATATTGAAAAGCAGAGACATTACTTTGCCGACTAAAATCCGTCTAGTCAAGGCTATGATTTTTCCTGTGGTCATGTATGGATGTGAGAGTTGGACTGTGAAGAAGGCTGAGCGCCGAAGAGCTGATGCTTTTGAAGTGTGGTGTTGGAGAAGACTCTTGAGAGTCCCTTGGACTGCAAGGAGATCCAACCAGTCCATTCTGAAGGAGCTCAGCCCTGGGATTTCTTTGGAAGGAATGATGCTGAAGCTGAAACTCCAGTACTTTGGCCACCTCATGCGAAGAGTTGACTCATTGGAAAAGACTTTGATGCTGGGAGGGATTGGTGGCAGGAGGAGAAGGGGATGACAGAAGATGAGATGGCTGGATGGCATCACTGACTCGATGGACGTGAGTCTGAGTGAACTTTGGGAGATGGTGATGGACAGGGAGACCTGGCGTGCTGCGATTCATGGGGTCGCAAAGAGTCGGACACGACTGAGCGACTGAAGTGAACTGAATTGAATAGTGTAGGAGGGTTCCCTTTTGTCCGCACCTCCTACAGCACTTATTGTTTGTAGATTTTTGATGATGGCCATTCTGAGCGGTGTGAGGTGATGCCTCATTGTAGTTTTGATTTGTGTTTGTCTAATAATGAGTGATGTTGAGCATCTTTCCGTGTGTTTGTTGGCCATGTGTATGTCTTCTTTGCAGAAATATCTATCTAAGTCTTCCACTCATTACTCTGATTTTTTGTTTTTAATATTGAGCTGTATTTGCTATTTGTATAGTTTGGAGATAACCCCTTGTCAGTTGCATCATTTGCAAATATTTTCTCCCCTTCTGTAAAGTGTCTTTTTGTTTATGGTTTCCTTTGCTGTGCAATAGCTTTTAAGTTTAATTAGGTCCCCCTTTTTTAAAAATTACTATTACTCAGGGAGGAATATCCAAAAAGATATTGCTACTATTTATACCAAAGGGGGTTCTGCCTGTTTTCCTCTAAGAGTTTTATAGTATCTGGTCTTACATTTAAGTATTTAATCCATTTTGAGTTTACTTTTCTGTGTGGTGTTAGGGAGTGTTCTAATTTTATTCTTTTACATGTAGCTGTCCAGTTATACCAGCACCACTTATTGAGGAGACTTCCTTTCTCCACTGTATTTTCTTATATCCTTTGTCATAGATTAGGTGACACAGGTGCATGTGTTTATCTCTGGACTTTCTATCCTGCACATTGATCTGTATCTGTTTTTTAGTGCCAGTACCACACTATCTTGAATATTAATAGCTTTGCATTAATATTATAGTCTGAAATCAGGGAGCCTGATTCCTCCAGGTCTGTTGTTGTCGTTCTTATTGTTTTTTCTTTCTCAAGATTGCTTTAGCTACTCAGAGCCTTCTTTGTTTCATACAAACTGTAAATTTTTTTTGTTCTAATTCTGTTAAAAATCACATTGGTAAAAAGTTATAGTTTTAAATATCTACACTGTTGAAGACCATTGCACTCAGATATTACTAAATAAACATAAAAGGCAGGTAGAGATGTGATTTTGCACTCATTCAACCTTTCGCTTCTGCTCTTTTCCTCTGTTTAAAAACCAAAACAAAACTCTCCTTTGGACATAAAATGAAGTTAAGGTTGGCATGAAATTTAAAAAAATAATAATAAAGCAGGAGTCTTATGGGAAAAGTCAGTCCTGGGATGCTATCTGCTTTTCTTTGCTCTGAAATCAAGGTGTTTCCAAGAAATAGAATATTTATGAGTATAGAGTTGTAGGAGGTTAGGAGAGGTACTACCACTTTGGGAAGATTTCAAATAGAGGCCAAATAGAAATTTGAATCTGTATGATAAAAAAAAAAAAAAAAATAGCACCAACCTAACCTGAGCTTTTTACTTTTAAAAATTCCTTTGTAGCATCCAAACTTACCTTTCAAGAGGTTGTATAGCCTCAAAGAGTTCATCTCAGGAAAAGATGTAGACCCTAGGAGGAGTGCTCAGAAACAAAACTATCAGAGGCGCAGTTTGCCTGGCACTTCCTGCTATGACAGCTCTTCTAAAAAGGCTACCTTCTGTTCTGTTGATATCTTTAGAGGGATTCAGAACAAATATCATCAGCAAACAAACATTTTTAAAGGAAATCACATTGCATAATACAAAGTTATTTTGTTTGCTTTAGACAGATATGGTGAAGTGAAGTGAAGTGAAGTCGCTCAGTCATGTCCAACTCTTTGCCACCCCATGGACTGTAGCCTACCAGGCTTCTCCATCCATGGGATTTTCCAGGCAAGAGTACTGGAGAGGGTTGCCATTTCCTTCTCCAGGGGTCCTGTCTTAAATTCATGAAGTAGAGGGTTCCTCAAAATAACATTCATTCAAAGAAAGGTGATTTAGAACCATATTTGCTCATGATTTTACATGGAAAAATTTAAGCTAAAAAAATCTTTGGGGAAATAACCCCTATGATATTCCCCATAATACAATTTGAAATTTTGTGTATTCTTTCTTTAATTAATTTTGGCATGCTTCATTATTTTGGCAGTCAACATCAATTTTCCTCCCCTCTGACTTCTTGTAGTTTGAATTATTAAGGGAAAATGTGCTTAATTACATTCAATTTAGCACTTTGTGGTACATAGTCGTCTCTAATTGTGCTCTGAATCTTGCCTTCCATCAAGGTTGCATGCTCCAGAGGAAGGAAATATGTCATGTACTTTATCTCTTTTAAATTAGCTAATGCCATTTTTAAATAATACCTAGCAAACAGTAAGGACTCAATAAACACTGGTTAATCATACCTCTCAAAGCTCCCTAAGTATATACTACCAAACTTCTCAGGGGCTAAAATTAACAACAAGCAGTCCATCAGTTGCCTGTCAGTATTTCAAAATTATTTCAAAACATTCTCTTTTATTTCCCAAGTCATAAAACAAAGATTGAACTTCATTGTTAAAAATATTGTTACAGAGCCACACAGAACAGGGGTTATTATTCTCATTTGTACCATGAAAGGGTTTCTTTATATGTCGGATTCACTCCTAAGCCCAGTGTGACAAGTTAAGAAAAAGTCCAGGTTTTGCTTCTTCTCTGTTCATTCATTTGACAAATATTAATGGGTGTCTTCCCTGTACAAGACATTCTGCTAGGAGCTATTCAGGATACAATGATGAATCAGCAGAGATCTTGCCCTCAAGTCTTATGATGCTTTGTTGTAAGGAATACTGTCAAAGCCAGGTGAAAAGGCCAGAGACTAGAGCCCTGAAATCTGTAACTGACAGATTTCCTACAGCATTACATGCAAATGAATAAAGTAACCAGGAGAGCGGATTTCATTTTTCAACTCAAGTAGATAAAATGCTTAGAGGAGCACCTTTGAGTTGGGGAAAGGAGTACCTAGTCCATTTTTGTTAACATTTATTAAAAACATATTTCTTTTTCTGGTGGAGATAATGAAGAAAAATTATCAAACATGGGGAGAAAAATCTAGTGATGATCCACTTATGTCCTATCAAAAGAGAAAGAAGGGAAAGACATAGAAGGAGAACTGGAAAGGAGGTGGAGGGACAGAGCCACTGGGAAAGAAATAATTTTAGAAAGCCTGAAAATGCTTTAATTCCACCTATATTTATGGATAAAATGCTAAATGGTGAAGAGTTCTGACACTTTTTAAGATTACATATAAGCCAAGAAAAGGGCTAAAATGAAATGAAGAATTAGTTGTTCAGTCACGTCCAACTCTTTGCGACCCTGTGGACTGTAGCCCACCAGCCTCCTCAGTCTGTGGGATTCTCCAGGCAAGAATACTGGAGTCGGTAGCCATGCCCTGCTCCAAGGAAAGGGCTAAGAAGATAGCAATTCAGGATACATGGCGTAATTTTAGTATTTGTATTTAATATAAATCAGTGATTCTCAAAAGGTAGTGTGACTGTGAATCCTGTACAAATTTGGTCAAGATTTCAGGTTCTCAGGCCTTTTCCTAGGGTTTCTGATTCAGTGGGTCTGAGGTGCAGTCTGGAAATTATCTACTGGTCCTCAGCTATAAGAACGACAAGAAATATGGCTCACATCTTTGCTCTGGTCTAGCCCTTGGGAGAAGGCTGCCTTGGTCCTCAAAGAAAACTGTGTTTTATACTCTGCTGATAGCTTAGACCTGTGACCGTGACACTGCTGTCCTCCAATGACATCAGTACCCAAATAGCTGAGACTTTTGGAGGAGACTAGGCCCTGGTGAAGTTAAAGTTTTGTATCTCTGGTTGCTGAGAACCATCTTGGATCGATCCTGTTGAGTTTAGGTAAAGGGAAACAATTATATTCATTTGTTGTAATGTGACTTCAACCTAGGTCATTGGTTTTCTCAGGATGGTATAGCCCTGGTGGCCCATTTTCTTGTCCCTTTCACTCTCAAAGTGTACCTGTCTGGACAGTAAAATATATGAGAATCCCAGGGACGGGGAGCCTGGCGGGCTGCCGTCTATGGGGTCGCACAGATTCGGACACGACTGAAGTGACTTCGCAGTATGTAAATATAATGAACAGAAAGGAAGAGGGCACTGAAATTGTGAAAACCCAAATTTGTAGAATAACTCGGTGAGGAATAGTAAAAATTGAGATGCAGAAACTTAAGGAAAATGAATATAAAACCTGAGTATCAACAAAATCATTTCAAGTTATGGTAGTAATATATATGTGTGTGTGTATATACACACACACACACAAAATGGTGTTCTTACTGAAATATATATACACACACTACATTATTTTTAAAAATAAAAGCACTATTTTGCTTTGAAGGCAGACATGACATATTACCATTCAGAATCATTTTCTGTACCTGGGAAGGGAAAATATCAGGATACATGGAATTATTAGGTATTATATATTAAAAACCATGTGGCTTTTGTGGGTTTGGGGCCATTTTCATGATTGTCCTTTCCTTATTCTGTAAAATGGCATCATATTTCCTAACAGGGTTGTTGTGATGATTAAATTGTAACGATGAGATAAAGAAGTACATATCAAAAATGCTTTATACATTCTGGTTGAAAGCATAAGCCTAAATAATTTTCATGTTCTTCTTGTCCATAGTTAAGTGTTTTTGTCACTAGATGAGACCCTTTAATGAAGTATGTCAGTAACTGAAGATTCTTTTCATGTGTACTGATTTCATTTTATTTTTAAACTTTTTATGTTGAAATATAGGTGATTCACAATGTTGGCTCAGTTTCAGGTGTATAGCAAAGTGATTCAGTTACATGTACACATGAAAGTGTGTTAGTCCCTTAGCTGTGTCTGACTCTTTGCGACTACGTGAACAGTAGCCACCAGACTCCTCTGTCCATGGGATTCTCCAGGCAAGAATTCTGGAATAGGTAGCCATTCCCTTCTGGATCCAGGGGATCTTCCCAACCTAGGTCTCTTGTATTGCAGGCAGATTCTTTACCGTCTAAGCCATCAGGGAAGCACATACATATACATGTATCTGTTCTTTTTCAAATTCTAGATTGTTACATAATATTGAACACACTGTACTGATTGTAGATCAAATATCATTAGCAGTAAACACATATGATATGATGAGGACAGTGCAGAGTTAGAGGGGATTCAAAGGGCCTGGTTTCATGGAGATTGTAGATAATGAACATTCTACCTACTCAGAACGTGGTTGATTCGCGAAATAAGAATTGGAACATTTTTATCCTCAGATACTTATATTAGAAAAAGAAATGTATGTCAAGAATGCCTGAGTTTAATTCTGAATAAGATAAATTTTCTCACTATCATAGTTTCTGGCCTTTTCCTTAGCCTTTTCTTTTCTTTGTTCTTCTCCTCATAATCTTGTCTTCCTTTTTCTTTTTCTTGTGCAGAGCATTTTATGCCTTTATTTCAATTCCGAAAGTTTTTCTAAAAGTGACTTATAAATGTACTACCTAAAAGGTTATTTCTAAGAGAACCCTGGTAGTAGCTGTTAGTCATCGTTTATACCTGTTACAAATAGAAAATGATATCAGTAAGAATAAAAAGATGGCAAATATAAAATACAAACATAATTTTTATGTGACGGTATCTTTAAGGCTATAAACCTTTGCCCTATCAAGTAGCAGTTTTTTCCTCAAATGCAGTTAATATGAAATAAGTACAAATATAAGCTCAGTTTTAAAATGGCAAACACCTGGGAGCCACATAAAACCTTAGAGCCAGGGTGCTCCATTCATTCAGTTATTCATTCATCTGTCCAATCAATGTACATTCAGATTTACCGAGTCCTAGTAATCTGCTGAGGGCAAAGGTAGAGGACCCCAAATGGCAGGCCATTGGCCAATTTAACCTCCAGATAATTTCTGTGATACCTACACAATGGCCCTAATACCTAAAAATTGGGAGATTCATCAGTCAGTTCAGTCGCTCAGCTGTGACCCCATGGACTGCAGCACGCCAGTTCCCTGTCCATCACCAGCTCCCAGAGTTTACTTAAACTCATGTCCATTGAGTCAGTGATGGCATCCCACCATCTCATCCTCTGTCGTCCCCTTCTCCTCCTGCCTTCAGTCTTTCCCAGCATCAGGGTCTTTTCCAATGAGTCATATTAATATCCAAATGCACAGCTTTTTTTTTTTTTTTTTTAAATTGGGTGGAATAGCAGCACTGGTTCTGAACTCCTGCTTGGTAATAAATGGCTGAACCTGAGTTGCCGCTGTCTCCATTGGTTGGGTCCTCCGGTTTGCTGTGTAGCCCACGAGTCCTCATTATCTTACTGTTAATGACACCCCCTTTTCACTCAGTTGTTCTACAAGCCTGAACCATGTCAATTCTACAATGTAAGTACCATGGGAATTCCTTCATTTTTTTCTACCTCTCCGTTACCTATACCCAAGTCCCCCATGATTATCTACAGCCTAGATATCCTCAGTGGCCTTCCAAAGGGTACCTCTGCTTTCTGTCTTTCCTTGCTACCCACATTTCCTAATCAAATAGCTACTGTTCAGTTATACTGCACTTCCTGCAATACAGATCTGACCATGTCACAATAGCTTCTGCTTCCTGAGGTGAGCCTTCTATTTACTTCTGCAAAATGCATGGTTGGAAGTTCTGAACTGTATACTCTATGGAAAAAAAGCTTGAAATGTGGCATTTCTAATAGTATTAAGATAAAAACATTTGTCTCAGATAGGCAAGCTGATTAATTTGAAAAAGGGGCTTATTTGCTAATCCAGCACTTCAGAATCCTGTAAGAACTAGGCAGGGTAGTTGTCAATGGACACAGGCATCAGGGCTTGAGTTCAAAAGATCAAAATCAATAGCATTAGAGAGCATTCTTTCCAAAGTATGGTAATGGTATAACTCCCTTTGGCTTTAATGGAAGTCATGAAGCTAACATGCCATGTAACCTTTTTAAAATGGAAGGATTAGCATTCAACTGGAGCTGCCACATGCAGGGTCTATTGACAGAGCATTATGCACAGAGCTTGAATTGATCAGAGGGACTTAAATTTCTTCTCTTTCCTCTTTTGTAAACTGAGTACCATATTATTCTCCCTGCCTATATGATAATGATTTGGACTTTCAAAATGGAACTCCATGCGGACTCGAAAAATACCATCTGTGGCAGGAGGTTAAGGCTTCCCTGGTAACTCAGATGGTAAAAGATCTGCCTGCAATGCAGGAGACCTGGGCTCGATCCCTGGGTTGGGAAGATCCCCTGGAGAAGGAAATATAGCCCACTCCAGTATTCTTGCCTGGAAAATCCCATGGACAGAGGAGCCTGGCAGGCTGCATTGGGTCGCAAAGAACTGGACACAACTGAGCAGCTAACACATTCATTCATTATTGATTTACATATCTATAGTAATGCCATTTTGGAGATTTTATTTATATCACATTTCATCTGATGGTTCTTCTTCTTCACTGATTCATTTAAGAAAAATATAGAGAAGGCTTATGAAGTGCAGGGCACTGTTATTTATTAACAAAAATATTTCTAGTCAAAACTGAGGGAGTATCTCTTAATCTTGTACCCATGCTGCTGCTGCTAAGTCACTTCAGTCGTGTCTGATTCTGTGTGACCCCACAGATGGCAGCCTACCAGGCTCCTCTGTCCCTGGGATTCTCCAGGCAAGAACACTGGAGTGGGTTTCCATTTCCTTCTCCAATGCATGAAAGTGAAAAGGGAAACTGAAGTCGCTCAGTCATGTCTGACTCTTCATGACCCCGTGGACTGCAGCCTACCAGGCTCCTCCGTCCATGGGATTCTCCAGGTGAGAAGAGTACTGGAGTGGGCGCCATCGCCTTTTCCTCTTCTACCCGTGAAGATGCTTGTTTTGCAGGAACATGTCACTGAACTCTTATCTACAAAGAGGTTACATGGATTTTTTTTTTCTGTGACAAATTCAGAGGAATTAAAATACTCGATTGTAAAAATTCAAATATCAAATATATGCTAGGAAAATTTAATCCTTTGAATTCTGCTTGCTGCTACCCATGGATTCCTCAAATACTGAAATAATATCAAAGTAAATTATCTTGTTTTAAAGGACTGAACACAAAATGAGAAAATGAAAACAATGTAAACTTGGATTCTTGAAAATATTTTTAGTGCGGTTCTGGGGCAGCTCACTGTCATATAGGATGTTATATTAATATAAGGTAAATCATGATTCAAAAATAAATTTCCTTTGTAAAAATAAAATTCAGGTTCAATAAAGACTGCTTTTATATTATAAGAGTATATAAATATGCCATTGGTTTCAGATGCTCTTATGGGTTGCCTTGAAAAATAATTGTTTCCAATTGAAAAAAAACTACATACATGGATGGCATTTAGAACTTAGCTGTATGCTAACCTCTGTTCACTAACATGTGGGTGTCCACAAGCAGTTGCTTATTACATCTCCTATAAACCACACCAATTACTGCAGTGATAGTGTGTAGTCACACCACAGCTGCTTGGTGTGCTGAAGTGAATATTAACACTGCCTTTTACTCACTGTAACATAGCACTCACTCAAACAGTGCTCAGTCCGTCTGCTTTCACATATATTCCCCAAGATAATGAAAGCCATTTGGGAGCTCTGGAAACCTTAACCAGCATAGATTTGAGAAGCCACGCTGCCAGATCCCGTAACAGGCTATTTGATGCTCTGCTCCACTTTGATTTAAACAGGGCCTCTGACACAAAACAGAGCATGCCTCATATATTCCAGAGCCTTGTGTTCTATTTCATCATACCCTAAGGATGTCACTTATCATCACCCTTGGTCATGCAGGGCTGAAAGAACAGGAGAGGTAGCTGGGCTCTGCTATTCACAGCTGGACTCCATTTGGACTGCAAAAGAAGGTTACTTGATACATTGTGGACTATTTCTTGGCCATTTAATCATATTCAAAGAAGAGCAAAGAGCGGCTTTTATAAAAATGACATTTCAACTACTCTGCCTTTTCTTATTTTTAGCCCTAACCCAAGAAGTATCACCATCCTAAGGCATGTATTAATTCAAGAAGTGATGGAACACTGACAGTTACATGAATCATAATGAAACCAAAGAAGTGTTATGCTCTTGATTCCTTATGAGGAAGAAGATACTTATATTATAACATTCAAGTATTTAGGAAGATATAACTGATAAACATAGAGCCATTACAATTGGCAAGATTCACAATGTGGTTTTCCTAGAAATGTAATGATTAAAATGGTTCCAACTCTAGTTTCCCAGAAGTACTTTTTAAGGAGGAAGTCACTCTATCTAGGTAATTTTTCATAAGATGAACTTACACTGTGAATTTTCTCAGGACAAGTTAGACAGCTTCAAAGTTAGATGTTTTAGGAAGGGAAAACTAAGGACTGTTTGACAGGCTAAAAAAGTCGTACTTGACAGCGTGGTTATAGCTGTTTGATAGTAAGATTGAGACGGTCTGCTTTATCGAATGTCAGGCAGCAGGGCTGAAAGATCAGCCAAATAACTTCTTCAAAACCAGCAATTTGTCATTTAAAAGCACGAGAGTAGTTTTAATCAAATAATGGTTCTTAATATGCCTTGTATCTCTAAAATGTTATGATTTTATGAGTTCAAACCATTTGTTCAGGGTTAGAGGAAGCCAGAATTTCACTTCTGTTATGTCCCTCTCACTTGGAAGTCTGGATAACAAAAGTCCCTTAGAGCTCTGGGTGTCCCTTTGAGGTAGAGAATTGAATAATCTTTCAACTTCCTTTTCAAATGTTAACTCATTGACAACAAGCANTAGATGTTTTAGGAAGGGAAAACTAAGGACTGTTTGACAGGCTAAAAAAGTCGTACTTGACAGCGTGGTTATAGCTGTTTGATAGTAAGATTGAGATGGTCTGCTTTATCGAATGTCAGGCAGCAGGGCTGAAAGATCAGCCAAATAACTTCTTTAAAACCAGCAATTTGTCATTTAAAAGCACGAGAGTAGTTTTAATCAAATAATGGTTCTTAATATGCCTTGTATCTCTAAAATGTTATGATTTTATGAGTTCAAACCATTTGTTCAGGGTTAGAGGAAGCCAGAATTTCACTTCTGTTATGTCCCTCTCACTTGGAAGTCTGGATAACAAAAGTCCCTTAGAGCTCTGGGTGTCCCTTTGAGGTAGAGAATTGAATAATCTTTCAACTTCCTTTTCAAATGTTAACTCATTGACAACAAGCATCAATGCTTGGTATTCCCAGTGCGTTTCCACCATAACACAGGATATATATATATAAATTATTTTTCCTGTATAGGCTATCAAAAGGTATCTAATTTCCTAACTCAAATTATCATTCATTCTGCTGTGCATGACAATAGTAGGGTTGCCCAATACAACAGAGGATGCTCATTTAAATTTGAATTTCAGATAAACCATAAATAGTATTGGGTTGGCCAAAAAGTTTGCTTGGGTTTTTCATGCCAAAACCCCAATGAATTTTTTGGCCAACCCAATATTTTAGGGTAAGTATGTTCCAATTATTGCACAGATACTTTAACATCTTGGTCTGACTAAATAGGTTTTCAGTCATTGTTATCTGTTAAAAGAACTTTAACTGATTCTGAAGACAAACTGTGTTCACTTTAAACTTCTGGAATTGGGATGGTGTGATGGTTAATTTTATGTGTCAACTTAACTGGGCCACAGGGTGTCCTGATATTTTATTAGACATTATTTCTGGGTGTGTCTGTGAGAGTAATACTGGATGAGATTAGCATTTGAGACAGACTGGGTAAGCAGGTTGCCCTCCTCAGTGGGGACAGGTTTCATTCAACCTGTTGAGGACCTGAATAGAACCAAAACACCCAGTGTGGGAAACTGCTTTCTCTGAACTGTCTTCAAAAGGGTCATTGGTCTACACCTCCCATTGGTGGTGGTGGTGGTGGTGGTGGTGGTGGTTCAGTTGCCGAGTCATGTCCGACTCTTTGCAACCCCATGGACTGCAGCACACCAGGCCTCTTGTCCCTCACCATTTCCCAGAGTTTGCCCAAGTTCACGTTCATTGCATCGGTGATGCGTCCAGCCATCTCATCCTCTGATGCCCTCTTCTCCTTCCCTCAATCTTTCCCAGCAGGGACTTTTCCAGCAAGTCATCTGTGCACATCAGATGATGAAAATACTGGAGCTTCAGCATCAGTCCTTCCAGTGAATACTCAGGGTTGATCTCCTTTAAGATTGACTGGTTGGATCTCCTTGCTTTTAGGAATCTTCTCCAGAACCACAGTTCGAAGGCATCAATTCTTTGGCTTTCTGCCTTCTTGATGGTCCAGCTCTCACAACTGTATGTGACCACTGGGAAACCATAGCCCTGACTATACAGACCTTCATCGGCAGAGTAATCTCTCTGCTTTTCATCACACAGTCTAGGTTTGTCATGGCTTTCCTGCCAAGAAGCAAACATCTTCTGATTTCATGGCTGCAGTCACTGTCTGCAGTGATTTTGGAGCCCAAGAAGAGGAAATCTGTCACTGCTTCCAACTTTTCTCCTTCTATTTGCCCTGCAGTAATGGGGCCAGATGCCATGATCTAGTTTTTTTTTAACGTTTAGTCTTAAGCCAACTCTTTTACTCTCCTCCTTCACCCTCATCAAGAGGCTCTGTAGTTCCTCTTCATTTTCTGCCATTTAGAGTGGTGAAAGTGAAGTCGCTCAGTCGTGGCCTTCGTGACCCCATGGACTGCAGCCTACCAGGCTCCTCCTCCGTCCATGGGATTTTCTAGGCAAGAGTACTGGAATGGGTCACCATTGCCTTTAGAGTGGTATCATCCCGATATCTGAGGCTGTTGATGTTTCTCCCACTTATCTTGATTCTGGCTTGTAACGCATCCAGCCCAGCATTTTTCATGATGTGCTCAGTGTATAGGTTAAACAAATAGGGTGACAGCAGACAGCTGTCCTGCCTTTGGAGTGGGACTCAAATAGAAACTTTTATATCATTGGCTCTCCTGCTTTTCAGGATTTTAATATTTTTTTATTGACGTATAGTTGCTTTATTGTGTTAACCTCTTCTGTATAGCAGACTGACTCAGTTATACATATACACATACATTCTTTTAAAATATTTTTCCATTACAGTTGATCATAAAATATTGAATATAGTTTCCTGCGCTATACAGTAGGACCCTGTTGCTTATAGATTCTATATATAACAGTTTGCATCTGCGGAAGCCAAACTCCCACTGCATCCTTCTGCCACCCCCTCCTCCTTGGCAGCCCCATCTGTTCTCTCCATCTGTCAGTCTGTTTCTGTTTCATGAGAGCTCAGTTGTGTCATATTTTAGATTCCACATATGTGATATCACAGGGTACTTCTTTCTTTTTTTGACTTCAATTAGTATGATAATCTCCAGTTCCATTCATATTGCTGCCAATGTCATTATTTCTTTTCTTATGGCTGACTAGTATTCAGTTGTACCACATCTTCCTTCTCCATTCCTTTGCTGATGGACGTTTGTTGTTATTCAGTCACTGAGTCATGTCCTACTCTTTGCGACCCCATGAACTGCAGCACGCCAGGCTCCTCTGTCCTTCACTACATCCCTGAGTTCAAACTCGTGTCCATTGAGTTGGTGATGTCATCCAGCCATTTCATCCTCTGTTACCTCCTTCTCCTCCTGCCCTCAATCTTTCCCGGCATCAGGGTCTTTTCCAGTGAGCTGGCTGCTCACATCAGGTGGCCAAAGTATTGGGGCTTCAGCTTCAGGTTCCGTCCTTCCAATGAATATTCACGGTTGATTTCCCTTAGGATTGATTGGTTTGATCTCCTTGTTGTCCAGTGGACTCTCAAGAGTCTTCTCCAGGACCACCTTTCAAAAGCATCAATATTTTGGCAATCAGCCTTCTTTATGGTCCAACTCTCACATCCATACATGACTGCTAGAAAAGCCATAGCTTTGACCTATATGGACCTTTGTAAGCAAAGTGATGTCTTTTTAATACACTGTGTTTGTCAGAGCTTTTCTTCCAAGGAGCAATGTCTTTTAATTTTGTGGCTTCAGTCACTGTCTGCAGGGATTTTGGATCCCAAGAAAATAAAATCTGTCACTGTTTCCACTTCATCTGCATTTATTTGCCATGAAGTGATGAGACTGGATGCTACATTCTTAGTTTTTTGAATGTTGAGTTGTAAGCCAGCTTTTTCGCTCTCCTGTTCCACCTTCATCAAGAGGCTCTTTAGTTCCTCTTCACTTTCTGCCATTAAAGTGCTATCATCTTCATCTCTGAGGTTGTTGATATTTCTCCTGGCAATATTGATTCCAGCTGGTGAGTCATCCAGTCTGGCATTTCACATGAGGTACTCTGCATAGAACTGTGGTATTGGAAAAGACTCTTGAGAGTCCTTTGGACTGCAAGGAGATCAAAGCAGTTAATCCTAAAGGAAATCATTCTTGAAAATTCATTGGAAGGACTGATGCCAAAGCTCCAATACTTTGGCTACCTGATGTGAAGAGCTGACTCATTGGAAAAGACCTTGATACTGGGAAAAATTGAAGGCAGGAGAAGGGGATGACCGAGGATAAGATGGTTTACTGGCATCACAGACTCAATGGACATGAGTTTGAGCAAGCTTGGGAAGCTGGTGAAGGACAGGGAAGCCTGATGTGCTGCAGTCCATGGGGTCACAAAGAGTCAGACACAACTGAGCAACAGAAAAACAACTTTGCATATAAGTTAAATAAGCAGAATGACAATGCACAACGTTGACATGCTCCTTTCCCAATTGTGAACCAGTCCTTTGTTCCATAGCCAGTTCAAACTGTTGCCTCTTGTCCTGCATATAGGTTTCTCAGCAGATAGGTAAGGTGGTCTGGTATTCCCGTCTCTTGAGGAATTTTCCAGTTTGTTGTGGTCCACACAGTCAAAGGCGTTAGTATAGTCAATAAAGCAGAAGTAGATTTTTTTTTTTGGAATTCCCTTGCCTTTTCTATGATCCAGCAGATGTTGGCAATTTGATCTCTGGTTTCTTGTTTCCATATGTTGCTATTGTGAATAGTGCTTCTATGAATATTGGAGTGCATGTACCTTTTTGAGTTATAGTTTTGTGGCTCAGACAGTAAAGGATCTGCCTGCAATGCAAGAGACCTGGGTTTGATCCTTGGGTAGGGAAGATGCCTTGGAGAAGGAAATAGCAATGCCCTTCCAGTATTCTTGCCTAGAGAATTCTGTGAACAGACGAGCCTGGGGGCTGTAGTCCATGGAGCTGCAAAGAATCAGACACAACTGAGGGACTAACATTTTCACTTTCATGCCTAGGAGTAGGATAGCTGAATCATAGGAAAACTCTATTGTTAGTTTTTTAAGGAACATCCATACTGTTTTCCATAGTGTCTGCACCTACTTAAACTCCCATCAACAGTGTAGGGAGGGTTCCTTTTTCTCCAAAGAAATTTGTAGATTTCTTCATGATGGCCATTCTGATCAGTACCCAATGAGGTGGTACCTCATTGTAGTTCTGATTTGCTTTTCTCTGATAAATAGTGATGTTGAGTATCTTTTCATGTGCCTGTTTGTCATCTTTATGTCATTTTTGGAGAAATGTCTGTTTAGTTCTTTTGCCCATTTTCAGCTGATGTTGAGTTGCAAGAGCTGTTTGCATAGTTTGGAATAATTTTATAGTTTGCTTACTTTGGAATACGTGCTAGTCAGTTGCAACATTTGCATTTATTTTCTCCCATTCCATGGGTTATCTTTTCATTCTGTTTATGTTTTTTTCCTTTACTGTGAAAAAGCTTTTATTAGTTCCCATTTGTTTACTTTTGCCTTTATTTCTATTGCATTGAGAAATATCAATAACCTCAGATATGCATATGACACCACCCTTATGGCAGAAAGTGAAGAGGAACTAAAAAGCCTTTTGATG
>SJYQ01002191.1:0-69057 GCA_006410935.1 Redunca redunca
GATTTTGGTTTGCAACCTCCGCCCTAAGGAAAGCCAGCCCATTCTTCAAGAGGTGAGGCACATACCTAACCACCTCCAGGCAGCCTTCCAGGACCAGCTCAGCTCTCACAGTGCCCCTTCTAAATGGATTGAATCCCCGTGCTATTACTGCTTTCTCAAGCAGTCCTCAGGATATACAGACTGAGACAGAGATGGAGCCAGTGAGAGAGGAGCCAGAAAGAGAGGGCCAGCATACCAGCATGTGACTGCCACCCCATCTGACCCCGAGTGCCTCACGTCTTGGGTCGTCTTTGTGCCCACGCGCCCTCTCTCTGCACCAGGCTGACCGGAGGCTGATGCATGGTATTTGCTTTGAAAGGAATGTATTTTTAAAGAGAGAGAATTTTCTTTCTCTTAGGAGAATCCGCATATTCCTTGGGCCCAGCCAGAGGACCTGCAAGGGAAGGAGTCGCCAGGGTGGGGGTTAGGGAATCACACCTGGTCCCTTTTGGGTGACAGTGGCTGTGTCTGGGTCCTGTTGAGATTTGGGGGTGCTTCTTAGGTGATTCTTGGGGGCTCACGCCCATTGTCAGTCACCCAGCTCCACCTCATCGGCTGGAAGTGGAAATGATACACCGTGAGGCTGCACTTGGGCAGGTGGACGGCAGGCCCTGACCTGGCAGAGTGGCCCGGCGGATGGCATGGGCCCTCCTGCTGGAGGCTGGTGGGGGCTGGGCAGGGAAGGCCCCCACAGGCCCCTGTTTGAGCACCCCGCAAACATACAGGATGCACCCAGATGAACAGACCCCCCAGCTCACCTGGATCCACAGTGTTCTTGGGGCCGAAGGTATGTCAGAATCACCTGGGAAGTAGTTAAGACACACGCCAAGGTCGCACTCCCAGGACCCTAGATCGGGGGTGTCTGGTGCGGAGCCTAGGAAACTACATGGCGAGCAGGTGCCCCAGGTGATTTCTAAGGCCTGTGCCATGGTCAGGCTGAGACACCCCAGGCCTGGCAAGGACAACAAGGAAAGAAGGCCTTAGCTGACTGGGAGCCCAGCCAAGCGCTGTGTAGTTGGAGCCCTACGGGCACCCTCCCACAGGCCAGCTGGTCTGGAACCCAGCGTGGCTGGAGGTGGCTTTAGAGCTGGCAGGGAAGCCCCATGCAGCCGGCCAGGCCTGGGGCCATCCTGGATCTGCCTGCAGACCCGTGTTGGGGTGGAACTCGAATTGCCAACCCCCTTGCTCTGTTTGCCTGTGTTTGTTAAGTCACTTCAGTCAGGTCCGACTCCGCCAGGCTCCTCTGTCCATGGGGATTCTCCAGGCAAGAATACTGGAGTGGGTTGCCATGCCCTCCTCCAGGGGATCTTCCTGACCCAGGGATCAAACCTGTATCACTTTGAGTTCAGTTCAATCGCTCAGTTGTGTCCAAGTCTGTGACCCCACGGACTGCAGCATGCCAGGCTTTCCTGTTGATCGCCAACTCCAAGAGTTTACTCAAGCTCATGTCCATCAAATCGGTGATGCCACTCAACCATTTCATCCTCTGTCGTCCTCTTCTCCCACCTTCAATCCCTCCCAGCATCAGGGTCTTTTCAAATGAGTCAGTTCTTCGCATCAGGTGGCCAAAGTATTGGAGTTTCAGCTTCAGCATCCATCCTTCCAATGAATATTCAGGACTGATCTCCTTTAGGATGGACTGGTTGGATCTCCTTGCAGTCTAAGGGACTCTCAAGAGTCTTCTCCAGCATCACATTCAAAAGCATCAATTCTTTGGCGCTCAGCTTTCTTTATAGTCTATCTCTCACATCCATACATGACCACTGGAAAAACCATAGCTTTGACCAGATGGACCTTTGTTGGCAAAGTAAAGTCTCTGTTTTTTAATATGCTATCTAGGTTGGTCATAATTTTTCTTCTATGGAGTCTTTTAATTTCATGGCTGCAGTCACCATCTGCAGTGATTTTGGAGCCCCGAAAAATAAAGTCTGACACTGTTTCCACTGTTTGCCCATATATTTGCCATGAAGTGATGGAACCGGATGCCATGATCTTCGTTTTCTGAATACTGAGCTTTAAGCCAACTTTTTCACTCTCCTCTTTCACTTTCATCAAGAGGCTTTTGAGTTCCCCTTCACTTGCTGCATAATGGTGGTGTCATCTGCATATCTGAGGTTATTGATATTTCTCCCAGCAATCTTGATTCCAACTTGTGCTTCTTCCAGCTCAGTGTTTCTCATGATGTACTCTGCATAGAAGTTAAATAAGCAGGGTGACAATATACAGCCTTGACCTACTCCTTTCCTGACTTGGAACCAGTCTGTTGTTCCATGTTCAGTTCTAACTGTTGCTTCCTGACCTGCATACAGATTTTTCAGGAGGCAGGTCAGGTGGTCTGGTATCCCCATCTCTTTAAGAATTTTCCACAGTTTGTTGTGATCCACACAGTCAAAGGCTTTGGCGTAGCCAATAAAGCAGAAGTAGATGTTTTTCTGGAACTCTCTTGCTTTTTCGATGATCCAGCGGATGTGACAATCTCTGTGGATCTCTGGTTCCTCTGCTTTTTCTAAATCCAGCTTGAACATCTGGAAGTTCATGGTTACTTTGCTAGCATGTGAGATGAGTGCAATTGTGTGATAGTTTGAGCATTCTTTGGGATTGGAATGAAAACTGACCTATTCCAGTCCTATGGCCACTGCTGAGTTTTCCAAATTTGCTGGCATATTGAGTGCAGCACTTTCACAGCATCATCTTTCAGGATTTGAAATAGCTCTACTGGAATTCCATCACCTCCACTAGCTTTGTTCGTAGTGATGCTTCCTAAGGCCCACTTGACTTCACATTCCAGGATGTCTGGCTTTAGGTGAGTGATCACACCATCGTGATTATTTGGGTCATGAAGACTTTTTTGTACAGTTCTTCTGTGTATTCTTGCCACTTCTTAATATCTTCTGCTTCTGTTAGGCCCATACCATTTCTGTCCTTGATTGTGCCCATCTTTGCATGAAGTGTTCCCTTGGTATCTCTAATTTTCTTGAAGAGATCTCTAGTCTTTCCCATTCTATTGTTTTCCTCTATTTCTTTGCATTGATCACTGAGGAAGGCTTTTTTACCTCTCCTTTAGAAGGAAATAGCAACCCACTCCAGTATTCATGCCTGGAAAAATCCCATGGACCGAGGAGCCTGCGGGGCTACAGTCCTTGGGATCGCAAAGAGTCGGACACGACTGAGCGACTTCACTTTCACTTTGCTACTCTTTGGAACTCTGCATTCAAATGGGTATATCTTTCCTTTTCTCCTTTGCCTTTTGCTTATCTTTTCTCAGCTATTTGTATCACCCTTTGTGTCCTGCATTGGCAGGTGAGTTCTTTACCACTAGCGCCACCTGGGGAGCCCTTGCTCTGTTTAGCTCTTTTTAAAGCGTCAGAACCCCGACATATAGAACAGCAGCAGCAGCAAGCGGGCCTGCTCCAGAGGGAAGGGAAGGAGACTGGGAGAAGCCTGGGAGAGGTGCTTCCAGGCTCCCATCATCCCTTGAGGCTGCCGCCCATCTCCTCCCCCCACCCTCGAGTCCGCCTCCTGCCACCAATACTCCACCCCCGACTCCCGCTACCCAACACAGCCTGGACTTCCGGTAGGCTTTGAGGGGCCACCCAGACAAGAAGCACCAGTAACCTGGGGAGAAGTGGTTACACAGGCAACACCGGCCACTTGCTTACTGGGTGAACCTACAGGCACGTTTCGTTTTATTGCGCTTCATGGATATTGCATGTTTTTAGAAATTGACGGTTTGTGGCAACCCTGCATTGGGCAAGGCTATTGGTGCTGTTTTTCCAATAGTGGTTGCTCACTTCATACCTCTGTGTCTCATCTTGGTAATTCTCACCGTATTTCCAGCATTTTCATTCTTATCAGGTGTGTCACAAGGATCTGTGATCAGTGCTCTTTGATGTGACTACTACCTCTTGCTTCCCAGGTGGGACTAGGGATAAAGAACCCACCTGCCAACGCAGGAGACGTAAGAGATGTGGGTTCGATCTCTGGGTCTGGAAGATCCCCTGGAAGAGGGCATGGCAACCCGCTCCAGTATTCTTGCCTGGAGAATTCCTTGGACAGAGGAGTCTGCTGCTGCTGCTGCTGCTAAGTCACTTCAGTCGTGTCCGACTCTGTGTGATCCCAGAGACGGCAGCCCACCAGGCTCCCCCGTCCCTGGGATTCTCCAGGCAAGAACATTGGAGTGGATTGCCATTTCCTTCTCCAATGCATGAAAGTGAAAAGTGAAAGTGAAGTCGCTGAGTCATGTCTGACTCTGTGCGACCCCATAGATGGCAGCCCACCAGGCTCCTCCATCCATGGGATTTTCCAGGCAAGAGTACTAGAGTGGGGTGCCATTGCCTTCTCCACAGAGGAGTCTGGCGGGCTGCAATCCATGGGGTCACAAAGAGTCGTACATGACTGAGCAACTTAGCACACACTGCCTCTTGCTGATGGCTCAGATGACAGTAGCATTTTCTAGCAATACAACGTTTTAAAATTATGGCATGCACACTGATTTTTTTCTTTTGATGTAAAGTGATTGCACACGTAACAGACTAAGGCATGAAAACCATTTTTAAAAAAACACTTGCTTATTTCTTTGGCTGTGCGAGGTCCTAGTTGTGGCATGTGGGATCTCGTTCCCCAGTCAGGGATTAAACCTGGGCCCCTGCACTGGTTGTCCAGAGTCTTAGCTACTGGACCTCCAGGGAAGTCCCTGAACATAATTTTTATAGATGCTAGGAAACCAAAAATTTCCTGTCCCTCGCTCCATTGCAATGGTCTGGAACCAAACCCTCAGTCTCTCCAAGGTGTGCCTGTACTCACTTTTTCTCGGCCTCCTTTGCCCCATCCAAAGACGGGGGCCTGTGTAGGCTAACTACTTCCTAGGACTGGTGTGAGGATAACATGAGATGCTACGGATAAAGCACGTGGAACAGTGCTGGCAGGGACTCACCCCTCAGTCCCGCTAGGACCATGCGCTTTCTCTCTGGGCCCCTCAGAGCACAGCCTGGGGGTCGGAGATGTCTGAGTGCAGAACTGGGTTTGCCCTCTACAACCCGGGGAGCAGTGGACACCCCCCGACACACGCCTGCACCCCTGTACCATAAGGGATGGGAGAAGCAGTAACCCCCTTCTGAACTTGACTTTCACATGCCTCACCTGGGCCTGGGGGGCCTTCTTAGGCCTAGAAGGGGCCTTATTTGGCTGAGGGAAGTTGTCCCTGCACCCCTCGCCTGCTGCGGGTGGGGCACCCGGGGCCTTAACTGCTCATCTGCCCTCTGTCAGGCTCTGACACCAAAGGTTCACCCTGGGCTGAACCAAGCAGATGGCTTGGCTGACGGAGGCCCTGCTACTGAGATGCCCTCAGGGAGAGCAGCCAGGGCAGAGGGCGGACGGAAGATGCCGCCAGGACTCAGTGAGTGTCCCCTCTGGCCAGGCTCTGCTGGGGCCTCATGTGCTTCTTCTGACTTGGACCCCATTCCAGCCCCTCGAGGAAGAGGAATGGAAGGAGGGCACAGACCACCACTGGCTCGGGGTCACCACCGAGGAGGCAGGGAGACGGGTTTGTCCCAAGGGGAGTGCAAGCTTCTCCTCTGCTCTATTCTAAAGGGAAGCAGTCGCGTCAGGAAGCCTTGATTCCTGCTCATCTGGGCGGGGTCCCTGGCTCAGGGCCCAAACTCCAGCCGGTATCCCTGGGTATCGCCTCTTCCTCCCCCCAGGACGGATGCCCACCCTGACCCCTCCCCTGCCCAGTGAGACACTGCAGGGACCGTCGGCCCCACCCTGCCACCAGACTGCGCGTCCCTGAGCCACGCTGCCGCTGGCAGCCCCTCCCCTCCATCTCCGCAGGGAGGGAACAGGCCCCCACCCTGACTCCCGGCTGCAGACACCCGCCCCCCACAGCCTCATCTGACAGAGGCCAGAGGGGCATCAGGAAGACCGCCACGTTTCTACGTCCAGCACGGACCTTCCCCCGAGCCCTGCAAGTCAAGCTGCCCACTGCCTGCAGGCCCCAAAGGCAGCTGACAGTCCACTCGCCCCAGGGCAGATCCGAGGTCCTCCCCAACCAGAACCTACGGAGTCACTCCCAGCACAGCCTCATCCTCCCTTCCCCAGAGTCAATCTACCACCATCTCACCTTCTGATTCCTTTCTCAGATCCATACATTTCTCTGTGTCTCCTCTGCCGTCATCCTGGTCTAACCCATCCTCATTTCTCACTGGGACCAGTGTTCTAATCCCTCCTGTCTANAGACATCCGCCCCCCACAGCCTCATCTGACAGAGGCCAGAGGGGCATCAGGAAGACCGCCACGTGTCTACGTCCAGCACGGACCTTCCCCCGAGCCCTGCAAGTCAAGCTGCCCACTGCCTGCAGGCCCCAAAGGCAGCTGACAGTCCACTCGCCCCAGGGCAGATCCGAGGTCCTCCCCAACCAGAACCTACGGAGTCACTCCCAGCACAGCCTCATCCTCCCTTCCCCAGAGTCAATCTACCACCATCTCACCTTCTGATTCCTTTCTCAGATCCATACATTTCTCTGTGTCTCCTCTGCCGTCATCCTGGTCTAACCCATCCTCATTTCTCACTGGGACCAGTGTTCTAATCCCTCCTGTCTACTCAGGCCGATCTCTAACCCCTGGCCAGTAAGCAGCCAGAGAGCCAACAGGGCCACAACCCCACGTAGAACTTGGGCTTCTTTGCTTGTCTAGCATCTTTGCCCTGGGCCCACAGGCACTGCATGGTCTGGCCCTGCTGATACCCTCTCCTGGAGCTAGCCTTGCCTTATTCACTGTCCTCCAGCCATACTGGCCTTCCCTTGGTTCTGGGACACACCATGCTCCCTCCTACCCCAGGGCCTTTGCACAGGCTGCTCTCACTCTCTGGCTGGAGTGCTTTTCCCTTGTCAGGAAGATAAGAGTGTAGAAACTTATGTTTATGAGAGTCACAGCATCACCCATACTCACGACCACCCAGGAAGCAGGTGGGGAGCCATGAGGATAAACCAGAGAATCAGTGATGCTATGGGGCAAGAAGACTTAAGACCACCCTGACAAATGGAGGAAATAGATGGTTTCCTCTTGGGTCAGGGTCTAGCTAGGTCACCATCTCCTGGGACACCCCTGATTTTTTTTTTTCCAGCAGGGAAATACATTCTTGACTTGCCCATGTGACTGTCTTAACCCAGGGAAGGCCGAGGAATGAGCAGGAGAAGCCGCCATGGTGGAGTCAACTAATGCCAATGGAGGAGCCTGATTTTTCATCTTGGATCATGTTCTTTGGGGACTTCCTCATTTCTCTTCATTGGCGTTCAGTGATGAACAGGGCTGGTGGGCTAACTCAGTACCCATGGACGAGTGCCCTCTGCCTCAGCTCCTGACAGCCACGTCACTGAGTCCTGGCAATGAGACCTAAGCGGGTGTCTTAGGGAGGTTTCTGGGAAAGAAGCTGGCACCACCTTTTCAGTCTCTTCCCATCTTCAATGAGTGGAATGTCTGGAGCCATGGCAGCCTTTTTGCCACCGTGAAGTACTAAGCACAAGGCATTATAAGGATGTAATCCTCTGCAAGGATTACAGAGACTAGGCCTTGGCTGACACGATGGAGCCACTGACAAATAAAGAAGCCACCGCCTTCCAGAATTCTTACTGTGTGTGAAACACAGAGGCATTTGCCTTAAGTGTAGATTTTCAGCTTCAAATGTTTTGCTACTGACTCAGCATTGTGATGAGGATGTGAGGCAAAGTCAGAAATGCATCCCGGGCTTCAGGGAACTGGGCTTTGGAGAAAAAACAGAGCGAGTCCTTCAGCAGAAGCTTTTAAAGGGAAGAGCGCTCGGGGGGATGCTAGTGCCTCAGAAAAGGAATCCCAGAAGTCAGTCTCAGGCAGTCCTGATGAGGAGCCGGGGAAGAGTCACAGAACTAATGTAGCTGCACCGGGATCTCTCTGATGAGCTTCGATTTCAAAGCCACGCCTGGGAGAAGGAAGGAGGCAGTGTAGTGGAGGATGAAGCCAGAAAAGAACAGGGCCCGTAAGAAACCTCCCTGAACAATTCACAAGTGGCTTTAGGAAAGAGCTTTGGCTGCAGGCAGCAAGCAGTCTTATTGGTAGAAGTTTGTCTTTATCATCCCCTGACTTCATTAGAACCATAGTCAAAGCTATGGTTTTTCCAGTAGTCACGTATGGGTGTCAGAGTTGGACTATAAAGAAAGCTGAGCGCCAAGGAATTGATTCTTTTGAACTGTGGTGCTGGAGAAGACTCTTGAGAGTCCCTTGGACTGCAAGGACATCCAATCTGTCAATCCTAAAGGAAATCAGTGCTGAATATTCATTGGAAGGACTGATGTTGAAGCTGAAGCTCCAATACTTTGGCCACCTGATGCAAAGAACTGACTCATTGGAAAAGACCCTGTTGCTGGGAAAGATTGAAGGCAGGAGGAGAAGGGGACAGCAGAGGATGAGATGGTTGGATGGCATCACCGACTCGATGGACATGAGTTTGAGTAAGCTCCGGGAGTTGGGGATGGACAGGGAAGCCTGGTGTGCTGCAGTCCACGGGGTCGCAAAGAGTCAGACGTGACTGAGTGACTGAACTGACGGATCAAGCCCTGAGTTGCCGGCTGCTCTGCTCCATATGGTTGTCGGTGGCCCAAGCACCTTCTCTCTTGATGCTTGGATATTCTAGGGGATCACCGTCCTCTGCAAGGTCTGAGATGGCTTCAACCATGAGCTGGGGGCGGGGGTGGTGAGAGGGAGAAGGGGTGCGCCCAGCACTTTCTCTTAAGGACATGGCTCAGGCGCACAGATCACCTCCACTTTCCTCCCTGTGGCTAGAACGTGCCACGTGGCCTAGCTGCACGGGAGGCTGGCAAAGTGGGTCAACCTGGTGGTCACTGGGTCTATAAACCTCCTCTTTGCAAGGAGGAGGCCTCAGCCGCACACGAGGGCAGCCAGCTGTCTCTGCTGCTGCATGGAGAATCTGAGGTCCAGAGAGAGTCTTGGCCAAGATGACATGGCTGCTGACAGCCCAGGTCTGCCTGCCATCACAGCCTGAAACTGCCCCCTCTCCATGCTCGGCAGCCTCTCCTCAGGGCTGAGACCTAACTCCTGGGGTGGCTGTCCCTGCCCCCAGCTCACAGCAGCCTCAGGACCTTTGTTTCTGTACTTAGGTCTCCTTCACTCAACGCAGGGACACAGGACCATAAGGGATGGAGGATCGTGACTCTCCGGGCCTGGGGAATCCTTTGACATGACGTGGGCAGGTGCAGAAGAGGGTGCTGAGTCTATGAGGCAAAGCTGAAGCTGGAAAGAGTCTCATCAGATGGCCAGGGTCAGGCCTCAGCCCAACTCTCCCCTTCCCCGGGGGGATTCTGAGAGGCTTGCATTAAGCCCTACCCCCGTCCCACCCTAGTCCCTTCCAGTCCATCATCCGGTTTTATTTTCTTTATAGTGAAATGATTACTTCATGTGAGATTATGACTTCGTATGTGCTTGCTTATCATCTGCTTCCTCTAGCCAGACTGTAGGCCCTGCGGGAACAGGGGCTTTGCCTCCTGTCCCCTGCTGTGGTTCCCGGCACCTAGAGCTCTCCCATGGGAGCCTCATCAAAGGCCGAATCAAGCACGGGATGTGGGGCTCAGTTCACCCTCATTCTCCTCCAACTGCCCCACCCTCCCCCAGCCTGGCCTCACACATCCCCCTGAGGAGTGTGGGGACTGGTGAGTAGGAAGGGGGATCAAGGTCAAGGGCACTGTGTGTCTCACCGAGGGGACACAGCAGGAAGGGAAAGGGCTTCTTCTGAGACTTAGATGAAGTCCTTGGGTTGCGAAGGAAGCCAAGAAGTCTAGGAGCTTCCCTGACTTTGGGGGCTAAGGCCAGGGAAATCTTATTCTCTTGGGGCTGGGGGTGCTTCCACGTGACAAATGTGAGTTCTCCCCAAATAAATTGCACAGCTGAGGAGGGGCCCTGCTGTGTAATTCTGGTTTTCCTTCTTGAGACCTGCAGTACCAGAAGCTCAGGGAGTGTTCTACTTGGAACACTGGAAAACTCCTAGTTACCCTTGAACCCCAGTCAAAATGCCCACTCCTCTGGTCCATGCCACTGATGGGCTGTCTGCCAATCTCATCCTTTAACCCTTTTGGCTGGATCTCAGGGGCATGAATAGAGCCTTCCTTAGTCCCCGTTGAGGAGTCCCACATCACAGCCAACGTTTCCACGGGATTCCCTGAGTGCCTTCAGATCTTCTGGGCTCACACTGCCACCCACCCAGCTTGGCCAGCCGCCACTCCTGATGGACAGGTCTCCCCAGCCAGGGGAAGCAGGGCCTGGTACCTGCTTGTTCAGGAACAGGTCCCTTCCCAGGAGGCATTCCTCTCTGCTCAGCAGGACCCCGTCCCGACTCTGGGGTTCTCTCCGGCAGCAGGCCTCCGGCACCTCATCACTGTCCAAAGTCAGGAGTCGGAAAACTGATGCATACTTGAAGTCTTCGGGCCCGTTGACCCCACAGCAACCAAACTAGGACAGAGCAAAGAGAAGGCGGGGAATAGGAGCTGGAGCCAGGCATGAGAGTGAGGAGACAAACGCAAAGTTTATCCACAGGCCTCTGCGAGGCAGCGCAGTGGGGGGCAGTCATGAGCCAAGGGGAGCTGGCTCCACCTGCTCCTGTGCAACCCCGGGGAGGCCACTCAGCCTCTCTGAGCCTCCAGTGTCCTCATCGGTAGAATGAGAGAGGTGGTAACAATTCCTACTTCACCGGCGCTGAGCACTCAATAAGCAGTTGCTGTGGTTACTGTCACTGATGACAGTTACAATTGCTTGAGGACTCAAGACAGGGAGGGCAAACAGGTTTCACCCCGAGTTCGGACTGTGGCTGATGGGCAACGGCTGCCCAAGATGCTGTGCGGATGGATGCCGGTTCTGAGGCTGGGCCTGGGCTGGGCGGATCAGTGCCTGATTGATTACTGAGATCTGCACAGGCGCAGACAGCAAGGCTCTGGAGGCCAGATAATGGCTCTCCTGGGCATCAGGGCTCTGAGGGCTCGGAGCATCCCTGGGGCCACTCACCGTGATCATGACGGAGTTCCAGGTGGCGGAGAAGACGTCCGTGTCGTTGTTGCCCTGGTAGTGCTTGGTGAGCTCCTTGGTGAAGAATTCGCGGGTGAGCTGGAGGCAGAGGGAGGGGCTGGACTGAGAGCCATGGCAGCTTGATACGGTGCCCCCTTTCCTGGCTTCTCCACTGATCTGCTCTGGGGAGGGTGGGGGAAGGCCTCTGGGCCCTGGTGCCAGGGACCCTCCTCGGAAGCAGCTGACTTGGGGCGGGCCCTTGGGGTCCACCCCCACCTCTAAGGACCTGTGGCCTGCCTGCATCGTCAGATCCCCAGCATGAACACGCAGACGACACACACAGCCCTCAGCAACCACCGGGGGACCTCCACCGGTACTGCAGCTCTTTCCGGAGGGTGGCTGGTCCACAGAGGGGGGCTCACCCCTCCTGCCACTCCCTAACCCTGAGCTGTTCCTCAGGCAGAGCCGATGTGCTGGGTCCTGGGCCGTGAGGAAGCCACTGTCTGCGCAGCAGGCCGTCTGCAGAGCCGCAGTTTCCAGAGGCCCTGGGAAGTCATTGCTCCCTTCAAAATACTCCCCAGAGGCCTGATCACCCTGCTCCCCTCTGCAGGGAAGGGTGGGGCCCTCGGTGGTTGGAGCCTCTGGGATAAGATGGTCTCTGGGGGTAAGTGGCCCAAACTGCATACTTGCCAGGGCCTCATCCAGGAGGGCTCTGCCCTGTTCTCCTGCTTGGTGCAGATTCTGCGTGGGGGCTGGGGCTCGGCTGGGGGGTGGGAAGCCTCTCTGACTATCCTTGGGCTATGAAACGACTGCTCCTGGGCCAGTTCTGGGCAAGGCATAGAATGGAAGATTCTAGAGTCAGGGATGGGGTTGCACCAGACGTTTGAAAGAGTGGAGACCCTTAAGGGCCCTCTGACTCTGACCTTCTGGAAAAGCCCTTGCAGGGACAGGCTCGCAGGTTTCTTTTTGGGCCGTGGGGCTTCACTGGGTGGGGTGGTGGATTGTGATTGGAGCTGGAACCACTGGATGAGAGGACGCTGACTCTGTGAGACCCTCTGGGGACAGACGGGCTGGCCATGAACGGGCCAGGGCACATGAGGCCAGGTACGTACATTTCCCCTGAAGATGAAGGCCAGGATGGCTGCTGAGAGCTCTGCCAAGAAGATGATCAGGATGAACAAGAAGAACTGCAGAGAGAAGGGGGCAGACTTGTGAGTCCTGAAGGCAGGTAGGAAGGGGACAGCTGACCGCTCTCTGAGGCACCCTTCCATCTGTCACACGATGGCAGCAATGTACCGATTTCTAAGACTGAGGAACTTACCTGCCATAAACCAGACATTTTTCATAATAAACACCCCAACAGTCCATCTTTGGAGCCAACAAGGTTGTAATACAAATATGGAACAAATAAACATAGCTATGTCTTCTGTGCAAATGGCACCCTTTAGAGGCCCCTTGTGCAGTGGGTGCTCTGAGCAACCGTACTTGGCAGCCCTTGAAGAAGATCGATGTTGAAACTTGTTTGGACCTCCCCCAGGTGGACTGTCCAAGTAGTGGGAATCCTGAAGTCCCTGGGGATCCCTGGCTGGCTGCCCCCACCACATCAGGCCCAGGCCACCTCTCCCTGCCTGGCTGCCCCTCATTCCCATGGGTAGTGGGGGAAGTGATGTTACTTTTCAGCTACAGTAAAGAAGCATGATTGGAGGGAAGGTGGTATGTCTATTAAAACCTGAAAACCCAGGGGCTGGGAGTCTGGAATCTAATAGAGGCCCCCCCACCACCCCATGCTACTCTCTGCATACCTCCATGTTGCCCAAACTCGCCATGACAATTCTCGCCTCGGGCACCTCACAGGCTGAGCTCCCTGGAAGGCCCTGCCCTTGCTTGCCCACCAGCACCCTGCTTTCCAGACTCGGTTCCTGGCTCCCCCACATCCCAGGGCCCTGCAGAAGTGTGTACCACAGCCGCTGCATCCCTGCGGGATCACCACCATCAGCTGGGATCCAGCGGGCAGTGTTCTCGACGCCCGGATAGCGCCGGTGTTGGTATACGGCTCTCCGATGAGTAAAGGAATCCACGAGTGACCAGCTCACCATAATGACCTTGCTATCTGCTATCTCCAGGCCCGGGCCATCATGGGCACTGTTGTGGGTGGATGGCTGTGCCCTCGTCACTCAGCGTTGTCTGCTTGCACTGGGACCATCCTGGAGCTGTCACCCTACCTGGAGACAACCAGCAGGGCCCTGAAGCCCCAGCCGCACATGCGCATGGCGGCCCCAGGACCTGCTCCCTTGCTCGGGTCACAGTCCTCCAAACTTCCAGTGCGCACTGTGTGCCCAGGCTGGAAGGAAGCAAAGGGTCCTGAGCTTGTCCTCAGCACTTCAGCCCCTTCTGCCTCGCTTTGAAAGTCTTAAGACCTGGAGGCTTTCCTGGGGTCCAAGATAACTCGGTGCTAGGATCCTGTGTTCTAGAAACACAGGTCCCGTGTTTATTTCAACTGTGCCGCTTGCCAGCTGGGCCAGCTCCGTCAGGTTCTACCGTGTCTGGGTTCCAGTTTCTCCATCAATAGAACAAGGGTGTTGATGGTCAGCAGCTGCTTTGCCAGGCTGCCCAGAGGATTCAGTGAAATGGCTCATGTACGATCCATGCCTAGGTGTTAAGCGCTGGATGCGGAGGGAGTGCGTGAGTGCTAAGTCGCTTCAATTGTGTCTGACTCTTTGGGACCCTGTGAACTGTAGCCCACCAGGCTCCTCTGTCCATGAGATTGTCTTCAGGCAAGAATACTGGACTGGGTTGTCACGCCCTCCTCCAGGGGATCTTCCTGACCCCGGGATTGAACCCGCGTGTCTTGAGTCTCCTGCGTTGGCAAGTGGGTTCTTTAACAGTAGTGCCACCCAGGAAGCCCCAAGCACTGGACAGATGATAGTTATTGTGCGTTTTCCAGAGACCAGCCGTGCCAGTGCCTGTCTCCAGGAAGGCCACGCTTGCGCTTGGTTCTGAGCTGCCATCTGAGCCATTTTCACGCTGCGCACGGCGCTGCACCGCATTATCTCATTGACGCGGTGCTAAATCCCCCGGAAAGTGCACGCACACTCCCAGAGTGATGAGCACGCGGAGTTCACGAGCTCCGTCTCATCCATAGTTTATAACTGTCTAAGCCGAGATCAATAGGCAGAGACAGCTCCGTCACATGGCTGGAGTGGAAACCATTTCCGAGGCTGCTCTTTATGCCAGCCTGAGGACTGCCAGCAACTCCACTGAGAGGGCAGAGGGCAGGGCGGGGCTCCATGGAGGCCTTGTGAAACAGAACCGGATGACCATCTGTCACCAGCCAAATGGAGGTGCCAGGAGCCCTGCCAGGGCCCTTCATCACTGTCAGAGGGATGAGAGGCTGCAGAGGTGGGGGAACATACCTCTCAACCCAAGGACCAGCTCGTGGAAGTGGAGGGGGATGTGATGGGCACTGTGACCAGGGGCAGGCTGCCCAGGGCACAGGAGGCCTTCTGTCACTCTCCTTTCCGGCTGGGGAGCTCTACCTCCCAACTTCAGTCCTAGGTCACCCCACACAGCTGACGGCAGCGAGGCTTACTGCAGGTCTGGTTCCTGACCTGTCGGAACCAGAGCCCCAGGTTTTAAAACTCAGCTGGCCTTCAGGGTCTCTTGTGGATCAACACCAATCCTTTCGTTTTCAATTTATCAAATGCTTACATGTGCCAGGAACAGAGTTAAGCAAGATGTACATTTTCTTATTGAATGCTGATCACAGTATTATGGCTGGTAAGGTGGTATTATCTCCAGCATACATATGAGGAATCTGAAGTTCAGAGAGCTTAAGTGACTGACCCCAGGTCACACAGCCAGGAAGTGGCACGGCAGGGATAAGAACCGGGCTTTTCTGACTGCAGAGGCCATGCTCAGCCCAGGCCCCCTCTCTGCCCCTTCAGTCCAGGCCTGTTTACTGAGCACATGCTCTGTGCCAGGTACTGTGCTAGGTCATTGTGGTTTAGTTGCTAAGTTGTGTCCAACTCTTCTGCAGTCCCATGGGCTGTAGCCTGCCAGGCTCCTCTGTCCCTGGGACTACCCAGGCAAGAATACTGGAGCGAGTTGCCATGTCCTTCTCCAGGGGACCTTCCTGATCCAGGGATCGAACCCTCATCTGCTGCCTTGGCAGGTGGATTCCTTATCCTTCTGAGCCACCCGGGAAGCCCACTGTGCTCGGTACTGATAAACAAATACATACAAGGGCGATGTGATCCCCACTCTGATGGAGTTTCCACTGAGCCAAGATTCATGATCCATGAAATGAAATGCACGAGATGAAAAGCATGAGTCATGAGATGAGATGAGAGAATAAACCTGTAACTCATTGATGGGGAAAGCAGGTTTCCCCAGAGGAAGAGGGTCTGCAGATCTCCTGGCCACTGTTCCCGCCTGAAGCAGGGCCCCCCAAAAGCCTGGGCACGGAGCGGGTGACATAAGTGCAGGCTGTGGGGCCAACATCAATAACAAGATCACTTCTGCCAGCATCTCCAGCATGAAACAATTGCCTCCTGCCTGATGAGATTACTCCTGGTTATTTGAGGGGGGATCCCGCCTGGACCCAGCCACAGGGCTGAAGCTTTCTGGGGCTCCCCCAAACCAGGACCTTTCCCAGAATGTGTTTCTCTTGAGTTATCTGACTTTATCCCATTTGTCTAAGGGCACACTTGCCAGTAATTCCTCAACATCAAATTTACAATGCTTTGCTTAGGATTAGGCGATTAATAAAGGGGTAAAAACTGCTATTTTGCCTACTTGTGAGCATTTCCAGACTCTTCTAACCCATCTGCCTACAATACATCTGCTTTTCGCTCTCATTTCTAATAATATTTACCAAATTTACATACTTGTTGTACAATTCAGCTCATTTTATCGCTTTTAAATTATACTCTTCCCTTTTTGCTATTCTCTTTTCCAATTTAGCATGCCTTGGTTATCAAATATTTTTAAAATGTGAAGTTTTCAATAAATGGGTTAGAAACATTCCTTGAACTGTTTATAGGTGAGCAGCTAGGCAAAAATGGATGCCATGAAATGTCACTAATAGGCTGAAGTTGTCTTGTGGTCCATGAAAATGCTCTAGAATTGATCAACAGGACTGTTTGGAAAAATGTTTTAGAAAAGTAGGTCATTAGGTGACATCAGGACCATTGTTCCTGGGCTAAGGGTCACTGGGACCCCTTAGGGCTTAGCCTCCGAGCAGGGGCAGGGGTCCACCTGGTGACCTCCATCTCCAGGCCTCCTCTCTCTGCAGGCCTTTGAGCCCCAGTTCCAGAGGGGACTGAAGTCACTCTCTTGGCTTCTCCCAAGACTAGTCTTTGCTTCTTCCCCAAAGGGTGATGAGGCGGCTCAGGCTTCTTTAACGACTAAGGAGGGGTGAGACTCGGTGCTGGAACCACCCTGCATGGCTGAGTCCAGGTTGGAAAAAAAAAAGTGTTTTTTCTTACTTTTCAGATCATGAATCAATCTGAAAACCTTCCAGAAGCTGTGGGAGCCCCAGAAACATGCAAGCATACACACCACACACACACAGAACACACATGTACAGGCGAACACACATGTACAGGCACACACAGAGGCCCAGACATAATATTTTGCATATAATTTTGGCTGAGTTTTGAACCGCTTGAGTGCATTCCAGGTGAGAAGCCTCTGGACCAGTCCCTCAGACAGCAGACCCGGGTCCAAGCGTCCCCTGCCTTTGACCTGCACTGTGGCCTCGAGCTGTGTGCCTGAGGCTTGTGACAGAGAGGAGAGTGGAGGGGACTGGACGAGAGGGAAGGGGAGGAGGAGAGGGGAGGCAGGGGAAGTCAAGGAAGTGGGGGGAAGGGAGAGAGGGGCAGAGACAAGGGGGCATCCAGGCGAAGGAGAAGGAAGGGCAGCAGGAACAGAAACCAAGGGATCAGGGGGAAGGCAGAGAGAGACGAGACAGGGAGACAGAGGCAGAGGAAGAGCGAGAAAAGAAGGGGAGAAGCAGAGGCTGGAGGGAGACCGCAGAGGAGGAGGCGGAGAGAGGGGAGACTTTCAGGTTTGGGGGCAGACCAGCCACAACCAGGACTTAAGCCTCTCTCCGGGGAGAGCTGCAGCCAGTCCCCTCTTGGGTCTCAGCCTTCTCCCCTAGGCACTGGGGAGACCGATGCCTCGTCCAGCTGGCAGTCCAGCTGGCAGGCTCTGAAGGAGCCACTTAGCTGGAGAGGGCTTGCGAGGCCCCCAGCTTGTTCCTGGCCCAGAGCGCCAGTGTGGTTTCTATCTTGGCTTCAGAGATGAGCCCGTTCATGCTGGATGAGCCCGTTCATCCTGGATAAGCCCCAGGCACCGAGGCGCAGGGTGGGCGGGGGAGGGTGGGTTTGGTGTGTCCTGGGACCCATACTCAGATCCTTTCAGAGTCCCAGGCTGCCCAAGCCAAGACCGTCGGCACCATTGGACACTGCACAGAGCTTTCCACCAGGGGGCGCTAGACGCCTTGCGAGGACGCATCGCTGACCGGCCCACGCCTCCCTATCGCTTAACTCCTGACCCACCCGCCGGCTCGCTCGTTGCAAGCTGGCCCAGCTGCACAGCCAAGGTGGGCTGTTTTTAACTTCCCTTCCGGCAAGATTGCGCTCAACCCAGTTTTCCTAAGCCTGAAGGCACAGGACCTGGGAGGGGAGGAAGCCAGAGAAGTGAGGAGAGAAAGGGCCACAGTCCATGTGAATACAGAGGACTCGAGAAACGGGGCATCCGCTGCTGGTTTTGTTTGACTCCCGTCTACAGCCGAGCGAGTTGGCCTCTCGCTTCACCAGCAGGCGCGAAAGCTCAGAGAGGTTAAGAAACTAAACCAGAGTCACACTGTTTGTTATGAGACAGAGCAGGTCGCACACACAAACCCAGCTCACCCTCCTGGGCTTGCCTGCCCCCGCCCCCACCCCCCAAATGACTATGGATGGTCACTCAGCCCCCGATGCACCTATAGCGCGACTGAATCACGTGGCCTGTGACAGCAGGTCAAAGACATTCATTTAATGAATAAAGGACCTACCGAGATCATATCACTTCCATTTTAGAAGGGGAAATGTGAAAGCTGAATGATTTATCCGATAGTGATCTTCGCTCTTTTATCACGGAGTTGTATATTTGAGTTCTCAGAAGCAAGCAAGTCGAAAAGCATCAGGAGTCAGCGCTCTCAGCTGACCCTGCTGTGGGGAAGCCTGGCCGTTCGGACCTGGAGGCCGAGGCCACCGTGCCTGGGGGCAGCTCACCCAGGCACAGGGCCAGCATGGATGCATATGGCAAGGGCTGGTGGCCCTCCCGCTCCTGGAGGCCAGCTGACCTGGCTCAGACCCCAGTGTGAGGCCCCCTTAGTGTGGGTACAGGGCTCCATCCACCCCCCCTCCCCAGGGCACCCCTGGGTGGAGTGGGGGATGGGATACTCACGAACAGCAGCAGACACTTGTTCTCCCGGACGGCCCCGCAGCAGCCCAGGAAGCCGAGCAGAAAAAGCAGGCCCCCCATGGCCAGGAGGATGTAGGCGCCCGTGATGAGCAGGGGGTTGGCTGCCACGATCTCCCGGAAGCCGGTGGGGTCCACCATGACCCAGATGCCGATGCCCAGCAAGCAGGCCCCGCCCAGCTGCTCCCCAAGGCCAGGCAGGAGCACGGAGAAGACATGGGGAGACACGGCAGTTAGACACCCCCCCCCCCACACACACACACCAGCTCCCTGCTCGAGGCCCTGGGGCGGAGGTGCCGAGTGAGCTGGGCAGAAACTCCCTCTGTGTCTCCCTCTGCTGTGAACTTTCCTCCTTAACTCTGACCGAGGGTGCATCGCGCATCCTCCAGAGCCCGTCTCTGACCAACACTCGACTCTGGGCTACGAGGAACCATGTCCTGTAGAGTCATCTGCCACGTTCCTAGTCCCCTTAAGTGTTAGAGCTGCTGGGCACTGAGGTCGTTCAGTCCAACCCTCTGACTCCACGCTGAGCCCCAGCGGGGGCCAACGGGTTGCCAAAGGCCACACAGTAAGTTCACAGCAGAGCCAGGCTGAGCCTCAAGCCCCCCTGACTCCAGCCCCAAGATGCTCCCCAAGTTCGTGAACGTGCTCGGATGCCTGCACTGGGAAACACAGACCGAAGCCATCCTCGTTGTCCTCCCAGGAGCTCGCAGTCGGGGCGGGCTCCCCACTCTCAAATCCGCTCCTAGAAAGCCTTCTTGTTCATGACTTCCTCTCCACGGGCTGCCTCTCCACGCCTTACTTATCTCTGGAGAGGCAGCTTAGTCCAAAGAAAGGGCTGTGCCACGCGTTCGCTGTGAGACCTTGGTCAAGTGCCTTAACCTCTCTGAGCCCTAGCTTCCTCGTGGTTAAAGGAAGATACTGTTTCCCACCTCCCAAGGACTTGAAGGTGCCAGGAGGGTTCAATAGACATCCGTTCCATTGGTCTTGGGCACAGACCAGTCTATTGGAAACAGATCTGTTGCAGGAGAAATCATTTGGCATCATGGATTTTAAAGACTGGGAAGTGCTTAAAATCCCCATGTGGTGGAAAGACCAGAGAAATGACGTAAAACTGCCGGCCGATGGGGTCTGTGAGTGGGGGAGAGCTGGACAGTTTGGGCAAAAGATGGTCCTTTCAGGTGCGGTGGGGGAGGGGTGGGGCGCAGAGGCCCGGGGACCCGGGCGCAGCCAACAACAGAAGCAACATTTTGCCGTCTGCTGTGCCCTGCTTTTCCCCCTGGTTCCCTACAAAACTTCCAGGAAAACCCGTGTCCCCTCCTCACAGCTGCTGGAGGTTTGGGAGTTTAACAATTGCGTGCTGAGTTCTGCTTCAAGGGGGGCTCAGGCACAAACTGAGCGGCCCAGGGTCACCCCGCTTGGAAGTCAGGTCTAGAATTCAAGTCTGTGGAGTTGCCTGCTCTTCGAAATTAGGGGCAGGGGAAGGAAATCCAGGGAAGCTGCTGAAGTGTACCCAGAATAGATGGAGACAGACAGACAGATGGAGTTAGTCTTGACCGGAAGGGGCCTCTCCTTCCTAGTGATCCTGCCCTGGCGGACTTCAGTGGGTCTTTACTCATCCAGGTCTTGGCTCCACTAAGGTCAAAGGTTGAGGTGGGGTCACGTGATGAGTGTGGCTCTGCTCCCGGGAGAGGCCATAGGTCTGAGCAGAGCAGATGGGCTGTGGCAGGGTGCTGGGCTGGCCCCCTGAGCCCTTGGGGATGCTGTCCTTTCATGTATAGAATCCGTAAGTTGGACGGGGATGGAGCCAATACATTCCAGGCACATCCTAAACTAATCTTGCTTCATTTTCAAAGAATCTGTTGAGGTAGAAGATTAAGGGGTAACAATACCGAGGTTCAGGGAGGCGGTATGTGCTTTAGATGACACAGTGGGTGAGGGGCAGAGTTGGGCTGTGAACCCAGGTGTCTCAGACCCGCAGAGGTTTCAGACTGCATCAGGTGACTACGTTGGCTTCGCTCCACTGTCCAAACTGCTCAGGGTGTCCCGGCTTGGTGGCGGCTCCTGCTACCCTCTGATCATCTCCACCTTCCCTTTCACTTCAACTCCCTAAGAGGGATCAGACCCCAGGATAGTAGCCGGGGCCAAAGCCTCTGCCCCATTTTCTTTTGGAACAGCTGAACTATCCCTGGGCTGTGCAAAACGTCTCTCCTGTGATGGTAGGCTCTCCAAGTGGAGTGGGCACTACTTGGGGTCTCCCCACCACGAACCCCCAGCCAGGCAGGTAGGGCAGCTTCTAGCACTGGCCCCTGGACCTCAGCCCAACATGATTCTTCCCAAGCATCAGTCAGTCCCCCCAACCCCACAGAGGCCTGGGGAGAACCCCAGACACGTTCCAGGAATACTCACAAATATGAAGAAATTGAACACAAACATCAGATACTTCATGCAGCTCAGACAGTCGCCTTCCATGGTGATCCCCCTGCAAAACAGCAAGGCCCCTTCAGTCCTCTCGCTGGGGGACCCCATCCAGAAAGAACCCTTGCCCGTCCTCCGTCTCCTCCCCCTTGGGGTGTCCCAGCGGCCAGTCTGCCTCTGGAGCTGATAGGGGAAGAGAACATTTGATCACAGTTTCCTCATTACAGGGCTTTGCACTGGGGGGCTGGAGTTGGGAGCGAGGACTTGTGAGCCAGCCAGCCTGGGTTCTCTACCATTCATGTGCTGCGTGGTCTCAGGCAAACGGGGGCTTCCCAGGTGGCACTAGTGGTAAATAACCCACCTGCCAACGCAGGAGACATAAGAGATGAGGGTTCAATCCCTGGGTCGGGAAGATCCCCTGGAGGAGGGCAGGGCAACCCACTCGAGTGTTCTTGCCTGGAGAATCCCATGGACAGGGGAGCCTGGCAGACTGTGGTGCATAGGGTCACAAAGAGTCAGACACGACTGGAGCGACTTAGCACGCACGCATGCACTCAGGCAGATGACGCCACCTCTCTCAGTCCTGCTCACTCCAAGTTGAAAAGGGAGATTAAAAACAGAAGCTTCCTCCCCAGCAGTGTTGGGAGGATTAACTGGAATAACGCATAAACATGCTTAGCACCACGGGGCGGATGCTCAGAGGTATGACGTCATGATATTACTTGATTGCAGGCGTGAGCCTTCCGTTTGATAGATGAGAAACTAAGGCTCAGAGCCAGAGGGACTTGCGGAGGTCGTGGAGCAGGAGCGGGACCCAGGCCTGACAAACTTCTTACCACCCCACATGCCCTCTGACCAGAAAGACCTGCCCCCAGGGGAAGCGGTGTTATAGGGAAAGAGCTGCTGGCGCCTCCTGGGGCCTCAAGCCCCCAGACGCTCCCCTGACCCTGACCAACTCCATCATGAGATCTACAGCACCCCACCTCCCCCGGAGCTTCCCTGGTCCCTATGGACTCTTAAGCGCATCCATGGCAGCCGGACAGACCACTAAATACAGTTCTATTCTGCCAGCATTTACTGTGCAATGACTTGATGCCAGGCACTGCAGCTTGAAAACAAGCCTTCCCCTGTGCCCCGGGGGAAGCAGATGGCATCTGCTGTTACAAGTCAGCCTTCAAGGTGCTCATAAGTCATGGGCATGTTCAGTACACCATATTCAGTATTCCGGGCTTTCTTTCTGACAGCCCTGGGGAGAGGATGGCAGGCCCAGGAGGATCCTTGTTCCAGGCCCTGTCCTCCCAGCAGCCAGCGGAAGGCTGAGATGCGGTGGGGCCCTGTGGGTATGGCAGGCCTGTGCAGCTAGCATCTCTTGGTCCATGCCATGCCCATCAGTTGTTAAACCATCGTCCCTGGCAACTGATCATCCTTGTCTCTTGCATCATCTCCAAGCCCAGGCTCTCTACCTCCAGAGCAGACCCCCAGGGCAAGCCAGCCACCCTCCTCCAACTCTGACCTTCTAGAAGCAGCATCTAACCTGCATCGGAACACGACAGCTCCAAGCAGGGTCTCTGAAGCCAGACACACCTGGGCTCCGATCCTGGCTCTTCACACCTACCTCTGTGTCCGGTAAATGATGTAACCTCTAGAGACTCAGTTTCTTCATCCATGAAAGTGGGTATTTAGGACCTACGTCGTGGCATGTTGTGAGAATTAAATGAGACATCCTACATCAGGGCTCCCCACAGAACCTGCTTCATCGAGGGGTGGACAGCTCTTACTAGGAACACACCTAACTTAACAGCCACGGGTGACTCACTGGGCTGTTGTGGCCCAGGAGTCCAGGACCCCAGGATAATGACCTGCACCCCAGGCACTGCACGCTGACCCCTCTCCCTTGGGCACTTGGCCGATGCAACTCCACACATCTGCTGAGACCCCGTGCTCCTTGGACAGGGGGAAGAAGACAGGAAAGAGCAGTCACTGAGGACAGATTCCTTGCCAGCCACATGCTAGCTCCAGGAAGTGACTGCCCTGAATTTTTCAACAGTGTCATAGGCAGGAAGCACTGTGTTCGTTTCAGAGGTGAGGACACTGAGGCTCAGGGTGGTGAGGTGGTCTTAAGCTCCTGGAGCTTGTGCGTGGGCCCCTTGGCCCCCTCCACATCCTGTGCTCTCCCTGTCCCGGGGGCCGGTGATCAGGCAGACAGAAGGGCAGAAGGAGCCCTGGACTGGGAGCTGGGAGCCCCAGGCTCCAGCTCTGCAAGTCACTTCTCTCCACCCTCAGCGTCTCCATCTGCAAAATGATGGAGAAGGAGTTTGACGGCCTGCGAGCTCCTGCTATCAGGTTCTGGCTTGGACGGGCCTTTGGAGGGCAGGAGGGACCGCCCCTGTGAGATGCTGAGAGAGTCTACAGGAGGCAGGGCTCTGGGGCCCTGTCCTCTGCCCACCCAGGCAAAGCCTAGTCCTCAGGGTCGGATCTGGCTTCAGCTGGCTCTCACTGTTTGGCAATTAAGGGGCATAATAAACATAGCAGCTCATAAACAGGCTACCTGTATTTATTATGTATCACGTTCATTAGAGATTACATCTAATGGGCAGCTTGCGGAGTGCTGGGCTCCCAGACGAATGCAATAAAAGAAGACGTGTCTCCTGGGAAGAGCCTCTGACCAAGGTGAGGAAGGTACAGGGAGAGATGATGTGAGCTGGAGGGCGGATGGAGGCAGGGGGGCCTGGGCCCAGCTCCAGGGCAGGGAACCAAGTGGACAGAGGGCTTGGGAGCCTGACAGAGGACCGCGTCCCAGCTCGGCCAGGCCCAGCTGGTGGCCTCGAGCAAGTTCTTGTACTGCGTGCGTTTGCGTTTCCTCATCTTTACAACTAGTATAAAAATAATGCCTTCCTCATAATGCACGGAAAATACAGAGACAGAGCTTGGTGCAAGGTAGATGGTAACAGTGCAGTGAGCAACATCCGGCCCCCCTGGAGCCTTACTGTGTTCCAAGGAACATGCACAGCCTCATTTAGTCTCCCTAAAGCTCCTGGAGGTAGGTAATGTCATTGCCCTCATTTCAGGTGAGGGAATTAAGCCTCAGAGGCATCACTTGTCTAAGGTCACGCAGCATGGAAATGCCTAAACCAGGATTTGAACCAGGTCTGTCTTAATCTAGAGCCATAACTCTCTTTTTTTAATTAAAGTTAATTTTTATTCATCTGGCTGTGCCAGGTTCTAGTTGCAGCACGTGGCATCTTTTAGTCTTGGCATGCAGACTCTCAGCTGTGGTGTGTGGGATCCAGGTCCCTGACCAGGGATTGAGCCCAGGCCCCCTGCATTGGGAACTTGAAGTCCCAGTTACTGGAAGACCAGGAAAGTCCCTGGAACCACAGCTCTTTAGCCTCATTTTCAATGAATGCAAATCCCCTTGCCACATTCATCCATTTTTCTCCCAAATTCAGGCCTGTCGTTACACCTCCTCTGCTCAAGTACTCAGTCATGTCCAACTCTTTTGTGACCCCATGGACTTTGGCCTGCCAGGCTCCTCCGTCCATGAGATTTCCCAGGCAAAGATACTGGAGCGGGTTGTCATTTTATACGCCAGGCAATCCTCCTGACCCAGCGATCGAACCTGTGTCTCTTGTGGTTCTCACACTGGGTTCCTCTAGGCTAGCAATCTCCTAGAGCCATTTTCAGGATTTTAGGTAACATCTCAGAAATCATCCCCTCAGCACCGGCTAACTCATGGGTCAAGTGTCTTTGGTTTTGGAGCAATTCAACCACCCAGGTTGGGAACGTTATTTCTCAGGTTGTCCAGAAGTCCTATATACCAGGTACGTATGAGGCCGCAGTAAGAAGAAACATGCTTGGTAAAGGCAGTGCTGTTTGGCCAAAAGAGTCCTTTAAATCTTGGGGCCCAGAAAGATGAAATGCAAGAGTCAGTATCACGGGCAAACTTCACCTTGTGCGTACGTGGTCAGTTCGGTTGTGTCCAACTCTTCGCAACCCCATGGACTGTAGCCCACCAGGCTCCTCTGTCCATGGAATTTTCCAGGCAAGAATACTGGAGTGGGTTGCTACTTCCTTCTCCAGGGGATCTTCCTGACCCAGGGATCGAGCCTGCATCTCTCACGTCTCCCGCACTGTGTGTTTAGTCGCGCAGTCGTGCCTGACCCTTTGCCACCCCAGGGACTGTAGCTCACCAGGCGTCTCTGTCCCTGGGATTCCCCAGGCAAGAAGACTGGAGTGGGTTGCCATTTCCTACTCCAGGCTCCTGCATTGGTCTCCTGTGTCAGTAGGCGGATTCTTTACCACTGCACCATTCATGAACTCAAATCTCACAGGGGCTGGGAAGGCAGCTGAGGTGCTGTGGGCCTGGCTGCCCTTCCGCGAGGGTGCCTGCCCCACGGTGAGCCTGAGTGGGGGCTGTGGACTTGCTGCCATGAGTCTCATGGTCTCAAGTCTCTTGTGCCTGTCACAGCGCCCCCTCCTCCTGGACGCTGAGGCTTCCCGGCTCACAGATGGGTGTTTCATGATTCAGTGTGACCCTGGATGCAACTGGCTGTTTCATGTATAACAAAGCCAAAGGTGTTTATGGACTTTAAGGGGAACTATAATGCAACACTTCTGTCTGTGTAAGAACTGATTTAGAGTCCAGCCCTTGCAAACTTACGTCACCGTGGAAATGGGAAAACAGACTGCAAAAGGGAAAGGAGGTGTAGCCAAGTTACAAAACCAATTAGTGAGGGGTCTGGGCCTGGAGACCCGTTTCCTAAAGCCTAGGCCAGTGCCTGTGGCTGTTCTCCATGTTTCACTTGTTTCTTTCGGCAGCACACACCTTCCCCTGTTAGGATGTGCGCCGAGAAAGGCACGGGCTTGTTTCGTTCACTGCCGTGTTCCCAGCGTCCAGGGCAGCGTCTGGCACGTGTAGGTGCTCAGTGTCTCTGTCTGGATGAAGGAATGAATGGAGAGTGGGAAAAGAGGAAACAGACACAGAGAACAATAGAGACTCAGTAAATCAGAGAGATCGGCAAAGTCAGAAAGAGAGCGGAAGATGGAGAAAGACAGGTGAGGTTCGGGGGACGAGAGACGGCAGGAAGGGATCCCGGAAAGGACAGACAGATGTTACGGGGAGACGGGGTGGAGACGGGGATACGGCAGGTGCAGGGAGGGGGCACGGGGAGCAATTACCGACTTGTCACTGGGACAGTTCTTCCGACGTCAGCAGGACAGCGTCTCCTGGTCAGTCTCCCTTATTGGCCCAGCTTGTCCTGTAAGAGAAAATACTCAATTACTCTAGAAATAAGGAGCAGCCACTTTCGGGAAGCTGCACGTGAACACCTGCCCGCCCTTCGGACACACATTCAGGGCAAGTGCCTTGCTGATCTGGGCCCATTAGCGCTGATGAAAAGCTCTCGGCACCTGGGACACTCCAGCTGGGGAGGCCCACACGCCGCGCCCGCCTTCTGCCCGCATGGCAGCTGCCGGGTGCCCTCATTGGGGCTGCGAGGGGAACCTCATCTCCAAGAGACTCGTGGTTTCTGGCATAGGCTTCATCCCTGCTGACACACTGCTGCATGGGGCGGATGAACCGGCAGGAGGGGTTGGGGGCCCATACCCTGGGATGCCACCTGGCTGCTCCCTGAGCATCTGCAGGGATGCCCCAGCAGAGAGACAGAGTCAGCCGGGCCCTGTAAATCAAACACCCTCCCCAGAAACCCTGACTCTCAGGGGGGAGAGAAATTTGATGCTGGAAAAGGTTCCTTAGCTTTGCCTAAGAATTTGCCAGAAGGCTCCTTTAGCTTGCCAGCTCCCAGCAGTGGAAATGAGGGTGTGGTTTCAGCAGTCGCAGGGGCCCATCCATACGGAGATGCCTGGCCGATCACACATGTGGGGAATTCCACAGCTGATCCTGCTCAAACACTGGGCTGGAGGACACTGCCAGGAAAAATCAAGGCCTGGGGTGCTTGGGCTGCACGGGCATCCCCATGGGCAGGAAGCGGGGATTTCTGGGCCTCGGGTACTGTTCAGATTCCTTTCCAGCCTCATCAGTGGTGGCGGGGGTTGGGCTGTAGATGAAAGATTCCTCCCTGTCCATCCACCCATATACTAGGTTGGCCATAAGATGTCATGGAAAAACCTGGATGAACTTTTCGGACAACACAACACATCCCTTCCTCTCTCCTTCCATTTATCCCTCCCTCCCTCCACCCACCCATCTACTCTGCGCTGGGTGCTGTGTTAGGGAACAGAGATGCAAGTAAGCATGAACTCACAGTTGGGTGGTGGTCGGGGTAGGAGATTGGAAGGGGCAAGGGAAGGGATGACAATAGGGCTGGGGACCACAGGAAGGGGGACAAACTCTCCCCTGGGGTAACTCCACTGGGGGCAGTTGGGGAGCTTTCAGTTGGGAAGGGGATGGTGCAGGGGAGTAGGTTGGGAGGGAGTGTTGAGGTGGGGATGGGCAGATGGGAAGGAAGGCAGGAAAAGGGGCCTCCCTCCTGCGAGCTCTCGGAGGCCCTGGGAGCTGGTACTCTGCCCTAAACATAAACACGTGGGAAGTTCCTCAGCCGCCTTCCTCGGTATCTGCTGTATGGCTTTGGGCTATACACTTACATGCATGAGCTCATTAGATGCCAAGAACAAGCCTAGNCGCTGCGATCTCCTCTGCAGGCGCCGGCCTGGGCCAGACAGCTTTGTTCATCTCCCCTCTCCCACCGCCCCCAGACGGCCGCTCAGTTCCATCTGCACGGAGCAGGCCCAGCAGCGGTTCTGTGATGAAGAAGAACAGCTCAGTTCATAAATCACTCCTTTTACTTTCACCGCCTCTAGCTCCCACCGGGCGTGCTTTCTGGAGAGAGAGAAAAGAAAGCACGTGGACAGACAGGGCAAAATGCCCATTGGAGGAAGCAAAGGTAGGTCTGCTTTGGGCTGGTGGGAGCCAAGAAGCGTCTTGTATTCGCTCCTGCCAGGTGAGGGCCCTGTGGTGCAGGGCGGAGCCTCTGGGAGTCCCAGGGGACCAGCCTCACCTGGGTCTCAACCAGCGCCCTTGCCTCCTGCAAGCTGGGAGGCCTGGGCCAGCCTCATCACCTGAGCCTCCATGGATGGCTTCACCTCTGAGACAGGCATTCTCACATCTAACTTCCAGGGTCAGCGAGTGGATTCAGAGATAGTGTCGGTGAAAGCACTTTAGCGTTCCTTCCTTCCGGTGTGTTTATGCCAGCACTGGGCTGGGTCCAAGGCACGGAGGCCAGCAGCTTCCCTCCCTCAAGGACTCGAGTCTCCTGAGAATTAATAACCTGCTACTCAGAACTGTTTACAGCCACATGGACCAAGAGCATGCCAGGCAGGAAGGGAAACTAGCGCTGACTGCCTTAGGGGGTGACAGGGGGTGTGGCAGGGGCAGCCTGGAAGCCTGGGGGGCCTGTGTGTGGGGAGCACACACATCTTTGTTGGCAGGGACCAACACTTTTGAGCCTCAGTGATGCTGCAGGGCATTGCGTCCTGGGCATTTACCTATAATGAATGACCTTACTTGATCCTCCAAAGAGATCTGCAAATTAGATGAATTGCCATTGTTCCCTTTTACAGAAGAGGAAACTAAGGCCCCAAGGGGCTTGAAAACCCTTGGAGCCATAGCTGACTCAAGTCTGCCTGACTCTAAGACCCCTGTGTTCCTTCTTCAGGACATGGCACTGAGGCTTAGGAAAAAAAAAAAAAATGCAAGTCAGTATTTCCCTGGCAGTCCAATGGTTAAGACTCTGCCCTTCGGGCCATGGGTTCGATCCCTGGTTTGGGAACGAGAGCCGATGTGCTGAGCAGTCTGGCCAAAAAAGAAAAAAAAAAAGTAAGGACTTGGGGCTGAGACTTGCTGGAATAAGGATGATGCTTCTCATCAGGCTCCAAGCCGAGGGGGGAGGATCTTATTTGCTCACTGGTGGTGCCTGCTGTGTTTCATCTCAAGACAGACGGTCTCATAAACAAGCAATTGGCCCCGAATCCTGGCATACCTGGTGGATGGCACAGACATGGGGACATGGACACAGCTGACGGGGGAAACATCTAATCAGGCTCCTGGAGGCGGAGCCCGTGTGGATGTAGGAGACCCTAAGTGACAGCCTTCCCCAGCCCTGCCCTCGCCGAGTCTTGAATGTTGCAGAGGCAGGGTGGCTGCCGCGTCTTGGAGAGCACAGTCTCTGATCTGGGAGCTGAACCAGCTCTGGGCACTGTGTGTTCCTGCCACGAGCCCTCTCCTCCGCCTTCGGAGGATCTTCAGAGAAGGAAGCCTTAGTGAGGTCTGACTCCAATTCTCTCTTTTCACACTGGGGGCATGTTGAGGCCCAGAGAGGGGCAGAGTCTGGTCCAAAGTCACACAGCAGGGCCAGAATTAGGAACTCCTGATTTTAAGCCCCTGCTCTGCCCACCTGGGGCTTCCCAGGTGGCGCTAGTGGTAAAGAAGCCACCTGCTGATGCAAGAAATGTAAGAGACGTGGGGTTGATCCCTGGGTCAGGAAGATCCCCTGGAGAAGGAAATGGCTACCCACCCCAGTATTCTTGCCTGGAGAATCCCATGGACAGAAGAGCCTGGCAGGCTGCAGTCCATGGGGTTGCAAAGAGTCAGACATGGCTGAAGAGACTTAGCAGCACACACATCCTTCCCATCACTCAGGGCAGCCTCCTGAGACTAACATCTCAATTTATTTTGACTTCAGAGAGCATTCTACACATACTATTTCTCAATCACCCCGGAGATAGGCACTCCTGCTTTATAGAAGAGGAAACTGAGGCCCAGAGAGAGGAAACCCCTCTGGGGCAACAAAGCAGGATCCTCATCCTTCTGCCCTGGTCATCCTTCAGAGGCGTGGCCCGGGGACTTTGGGTGGTCAGTCCCCAGAGTGGCCCTTGCTACAATCTTTGTCCCCTGCCCCACGGACCTGAACTGGACTCAGAACCACAGTAGGTGGTCATCTCTGACAGTTCCTGGGACGGGGCCATGGCTCCATCTTCCTGCCTTTGCACTTTGAACAACCCATGTGCAAAGGCCTCTGGGAAGGCTCTGCACCCTCCACCAAAGGCTGGTAGGCAGCCTGGCTGCTTCCGTGGAATTCAGAGAGCATCTACCCCAGGGCCCGCCTGGATAGGCAAAGAACAAACACTATTCTTGTGGTAATTTACATCAGAAAGCATTTCATTCATGTAGACTGTCTTTCATTCATTCTCCGTTTAGGGAGCACTGCAGGTCTTTGGAGTAACCCACAGCCCTGTGGGATGAGGTACTGGGAAGTGTCACTCTGTCCCCAGACTCTGGCAACCATCTTCCCCATGTGGGTTCTCCAGCCCAGCCTGGCTCAAGTGGGGCTTCTGGTAACACCTCTGCTTCCCCTAGTTGAGTCTCCTTATTCTCCAGGGCACCTCTTGGAAGCTTGTGTTAAACTTTATGCTACCCAGAGCCTGCATCTAGTTAACTCTTACTGTATATCTGGCCTTGAACTAACAGCATACAGATCCTCACAAGAGCTCTAGGAGGTGGGTCTGCTCCCCCAATGACCTGTGATTGAACCGGGCTTAGAGACAGTGAGCAGCCTGCCTTAGGGATTCCCCTGGCCTGATCCTAAAGTTAAGCTCTTTCCCCCCACCCCTACATAAAATAAGACACACAGGATTAAACCAATTATATTAAATAATGTTATCAAAATATTTTCAAAATGTTTGTAATATGCAAATACTTCTTTATTAACTCATTAAATTCAAGAACTAGTGATAGATCTGACAGCTATTGTAATTTCAAAAGATCTGCAACAGTTTGGGGGCGATGTGAAAATATCTGCTTCCACCTACTGATGGCAATATTATGAGTACAGCTAATAATACTGCAGCTTGTTGCCTGAGCTCACAGAGGATGAGACGGTCGGAAGGCGTCACTGACTCAATGGACCTGAGTTTGGGCAAACTCCGGGAGATGGTGAAGGACAGGGAAGCCTGGTGTGCTGCAATGCATGGGGTCGAGAAGAGCTGGACACGACTGAGTGTCTGAACAGCAACAACAGTAGTAGGAGGAAATGCTCAATGTTAGTGAAAGTAAAGAGGTAACATTTCCCCCCAGACTTGCCACTTTCTCGAGTTCCATGTGGTCCATGGATCCGTGGACGGGAACTCCTGCCTTAGACGTAGATCATCCCCGATGGTGATGCCCTCCCCGTCTGTAGCTCATTAATCCAGTTTGTTACTTCTGATCTCCATCCCCCCCGTGCCCCTCCCCCGCCCCAGACAGAGGCTGCCCTCTCCCCTCAGCCCTGCCCCCAGCAGAGGGGCAGCAAATTTACAGCAGGAGCAGATGGGACTGCAGGGGCAGGGGAGAGGCGGGGGGTGGGATGGAAGGATCAGAATCCTAAACTGACCGTAGCTGAATGTGGCCCCCTTCCCGCTGGGAGCAGACCCAGCCAGCTGGGGTGGAAGGGGCGGCCAGGGAGCCAGCCTGTCTGTGAAGCCCCGGGGGAATTTGTTAATAAGCCCTGGAACTTCCAGGCTCCAGCCCTGAGATTTGGATTCTGCGGGATCCAGGAGGGGTCTACCGGTAGGCCTTTCCTTTGGATCCATCCCTGGGGGCATCTACACTGTCAGGTTCAAAGACCTCAAGGTGAGATTCCCTCCTCCCAACTAGGTCTATCCAGGAGGCTGGGATCCCAGGCCAGCTGAAAATCATGCTCCCCAAATCTAGAAGGGTATCGGTGCAACCAGCCAATGGCCGTCTGCTGGTTCGATGCCCAGCATCCCTCCTCCATCACCGTGGGCAGCTGCAGCTCAGGTTCCCTGACATAGCCCAGCTTCCAGCACGTGGCTCCTGGCCTCCTCTGGGCCTCCCACTTGCTCCCTCCCCTTCATGGAGAAGCGGACAATGATTCCACACCACTGGCCTCTGACTGGGACGAGCCAGCACGTGTCTGGAGCGTCTGGAGCAGAGATGTTAATTCTCTGGAAATCCTCCTGCCTTTGGAGAGACCTGGGGCTGGGGTGGGAGGCAGCAGTGGGGATTAAGAGGGGAGAAAATACAAGAAATGAGGCGCTTTGAGGACTAGAGAGCAGAGTCCATGTGGAGGTCACAAGGAACTTGCAAGGCTGGCCTCATCCTCTCGGGCTCACTTCCTAAAGGGGCATCATAGGATGAGGTGGGGTGGGGAATGGGCCATCTCTATGGGTGGCTGGTGCCTCCATGCCAGCTGGAGAGGGGGCCTGCCTCGGAAAGTGACTCAGAGTCACCCTCATCCCACAGCCGAGGAGACTGGCATCCAGAGGGCAAGGGACTTGCCCAAGGACACACAGCAGAGTCAAGGCTGGATGGCACAGCCCAAGCTCCCAGCCTGGGTGCTCCCTGCCGTATGCTGGGGGCCCGGTCTCAAAACGCATGCCAGGCAGGTCCCAGGTAGACTCACACTGGGATTGGAGGGGCCAGGGAACACTGGACATGTCCTCAGAATTTACCATTGCTGGCAGACCTTCCCATCAGATACCACCCTTTGGTGGCCGGGGCTGTGTCTCCCACTTCCTTGGAGTCCCCTTAGCGCAAACAGGGGTGGCTGATGTTCAGTCGCTAAGTCGTATCCGATTCTTTGCGACCCCATGGACCGTACCTTGCCAGGCTCCTCTGTCCACTAGATTTCCTAGGTACGAACACTGGAGTGGGTTGCCGTTTCCTCCTCCAGAGGATCTTCCCGACCCAGGGACAGAACCTGCTTCTCCTGCACTGTCAGGCAGATCTTTACTGCTGGGCCGCCAGGGAAGCCCCGGGATGGAATATCATCAGTATAACAACTGCTCCTGCTTCACATGGGCCAGGAGCCGTGCGGAACAATGTTCCAACATCATCTGAAATGAGTGAATTATCCCCAGGGGTACATGGAGACACAGAGAAGATAAGCTTCTCATGGCAGGCTAGCTGGAGAGGGCAGAACTGGTGTGCAGACCCCAATCCAGACAACACGCCCACAGGGTGGAGACAAGTAAAGAGAACAAGCTGGCAGGCGTGAGGCCTGGATTCAAGTCCAGACTCTGGAAAACCGGGGAGAATCCTGCCCTGTCTCTGACCCTCCAGTCCTCTGGCTGATTCCCACGATGACGGTCTCTGTAAGTCTCAGTGGGGCTCCGAAGCCCCCAGCCCGCCCTCCCTCCGACAGTTCTCTCTTCCCACATTTCATCCCCCTTCGGGCCAGAACAGCAGGAGACCCTTTGAAAGACTGGGTAATCCATCCCAAAATATGCAGAACGGTTGCTGGGACAACCTGGCTGCCACATAGCCCAGATTTAAATATTTAATGGCTTCTTGGGTATTAAGGGGTCCTGGGAACTGGGTGGGAAAGGGCACAGGTCTGAGCTGGGGTAAGGGGGTGGGGGAGCCCTGGCAGCTCCTGCCAGAACAGCACCCCCACCACGGGGGTCTTTGAAAAGACCCTGATGCTGGGAAAGATTGAAGGCGGGAGGAGAAGGGGACGACAGAGGATGAGATGGTTGGATGGCATCACCGACTCGATGGACATAAGTGTGAGCAAGCTCTGGGGGTCGGTGATGGACAGGGAGGCCTGGTGTGCTGCAGTCCATGGGGTCGCAGAGAGTCGGGCAGGACTGAGCGACTGAACTGAACGGAAGTGTCTGACGGGATAACACAGAAGCCCAGACACAGAATTCTGCTGCAAGCGGGTGCAGGGGAGCGGGTGATGGGAGGGGAGGGGCGCCGGGGGACGCTCTCTGTCACAGGTGGATTTTTTTCCTAAAGTACTGCAGTGCAGCGGACGCTGTGCTAGTCTTAGACTCTCTCCTTGGAGGTCACTCTAATCCTATGAGGCAGGCACGTTATTGATCCCAACTTACAAGTGAGAACAGGGATCAGAGAGGTGAAGTGACTCCCCCAAGGCCACACAGCTGCCGAGAGGCACACTGGAACCCAAGGCCAGGTGGCTCCACGGCCAATGCGCTTTCTGCTGCATCTGTCGGGAGCCAGGCTGGAAATCCTGCTGAAAGTTAATGCCTGTAACAGTGGGGGGTGTATAAAGCCCTTTCTACAGGCCGGGCGCTATGCTAAGGGCTTTACAGGCTCTAATGCGCTCAACCGTCATGACAGCCCTGTGAGGGAGGTGTTATTGCCCCCATTTTACAGATGTGGAAACTGAGGGCTTGAGAGGGGAGGTCAGACCCCAAGATCACAGGGACGTGGGGAAGCCTCTATTCCGGCCTCAGCAGGACACTCTGGAGCCGGTATCATTCATCTAGTTCTTAGCCCAAATTTAGAATGCTGTATAACAAAAACAACAACAAATAAATAAAAATCAAATTCAAAATGCCTTTTCACCCTGGTGCTTTGTCCATGTCCTCCCAAGATGGATAGAATGGCAAGAGGGAATTCTCCCAACCACTCAGTAGTGAAGATGAGTCACCCTGAGGGTTTTGGCTTCAGTCACTTACTCTACACATAAAACACGGGTACGCAGACGACAATGTAGACACAGCCTCGGAGACACACAGACGCACGCTAGGTCAACATTACGAGACGCAGACCCATAGGCAGATGTGGGCGCACACACGGGTGCAAACACCGGCACACACACACATACAGACAGAGATGGACTCTGATCACTTTCCTCCTGAGTGAACTAACTACAGAGTCAAGAAAGGAAAAGACATCCGAAGTCATTTGGCCAGTGCCTCTGCCAACCTCAAGACTATTTTAAACAGCCGAACTGATCTGGTCTTATTTTTAAAGCTCTTCAGGAAGGAGGACAGATCCCATAACGTCATTCTGATGTCTCCTCCTTAAGTAGGGGAGTTCTCCTGACATCTAACCAAATTCCTGCTTTAGATGATAAAGAATCTGCCTGCAAATGCAAGAGACCCAGGTTTGATCCCTGGGGAAGATCCCCTGGAGGAGGAAATGGCAACCCACCCCAGTATTCTTGCCTGGAGAATTCCATGGACAGAGGTGCCTGGTGGGCTACAGTCCATGGGGTTGCAGAGTCGGACACGACTGAGCGACTAACACTTTCACTTTTCACTTCTACATTAATCACGATGCAACTTTTACCATCAATACCCTGCTTTACAGCTCCCAAAGCCCTCCTGTATTATGTTCATGTTTAACCCTCCCAGCCGTCCAGCGAGGCAAGCAGAGCAGAGATGATTATAGTATTTTATGGCAAGTGTGGCCCAGAGAAGTTAAGGAGCTTGCCTGAGATGACACAGTCCCTGTTGAAGCTGGGCTGCAACCCAGATGTAGGCTGTTGATTTCACGGCTCCTCGAACTACGCCAGGTGCTGTCAGCATCCCACCATTTTTGCTTTGTCTTCCCCTGTCAGCCTCTGAGCTTCCTTGGACCTCAGCCTGTCAGTGAGGGGACCACACGGTGCCTGGCTCGCCTCCTTCTTGCCTGAGTGATGCCCGAGTGCAGCATAGGGGTGGGGGCCTCTCAAAGCTGGGTGATCCCAACAAGCTCCTCCACCCAGAGGCAAATGGCACACTCCTTCCCGAGACAGCGATCTTCCTGTGCTGAAAGCAGGCTGCTGAGGCTGCCTGCTCCTCCTCTGAGCATCCTTCATCCCATGGAAGGCTCCTCCAACTCCCCAGGGACCAGGACTTGTCACCGGAGATGGAGCCAAGCCCCACCCAAGCCTCACACCCACCGGGCACACGGCCCCACTTACATTCACTCAGTAGTAAATATTAGAGACACCCGGTCTTCGCAGGGCAACTGCAATGCTTCTAGTCATCTGGCCTGATTTAGGGAGGGCCACAACCCCTCCTCATTACAGGAATGACTACAGGTATTTGGAGTTCAAGTTATGGAGGGAAGGCAACGGAGAAGTAGAGGGCTCATGACAGAGAGTCTTGGCTGGCTTGAGAAGATCCTGAGAGGAAATGAATCCAGGGAAGATCAGGGCTGGNGTGCCCAGTCGCTTCAATTGTGTCTGACTCTTCCGTGGCCCATGGACCGTAGCCCACTAGGCTCCTCTGTCCATGGAATTCTCCAGGCGAGAATACTGGAGTGGGCTGACATGCCCTCCTCCAGGGGATCTTCCTGACCCAGGGATCAGACTTGAGTCTCTTACGTCTCCCGTGTTGGCAGGCGGGTTCTTCTGTAGAGGCCTCATATCGAACTTCCCAAGGTCAGTGTTCCAGCAGGAGGCAAGGAAAACCTGGATCCATAAACCAGGTGCAGCAACAGGGAGGGGATAAACCATCTCTGAGCTCCACCCTGGGGCTACCAGTGCCTCCCGGTAAATTGGGATGAAGGAAATACAGAGGTGCTTAGAACAGGGCCTGGCACAGAGTGGGGCCTCAGGGAAGGCCCACATGCATTGCCTGGCACTGGGTGGAGAATAGATGTTCACAAACATCCCACTGAAGCTTTCTGATGCCTTGCGACTATCCTTAGTTCATGGAGGAGGAGACTAGGATGAAGACCCTGAAGGATTAGAGAGCAGTGGGAGAGAAGAGAGAGGGTTAGGGCTGAACTGCGTGAGTTCTAAAGCCCAGACCTGCGGCTTTCTCTCTGCTGCTTTTCAGTCACTTCACACCCTGTTAAGTCATGTGTCCCTCCAAAATATGGATTTGGGGGTCCTTTGTTCAACTTCATCAGTGGTGCCCAAAGAGATCCTTTCTTCACAGGTTATCTTGTCCCCATGAGGTTACATCTGCCCAGCTGCTTCCGGAAGGGACTGGCCCTCAGGCAGAGGTCCAGAGGGTGGCAAGGGTCTGAGAAACCAGGGTCTGGGGAGGAGGGTCCCTGCCCTCAGCAGTGGAACCAGTTCACCAGGAGAGAAAGAATAACAAGAACGTGTTGCTCGTCCACAAAGCTGCATGGGCCAGACACGGTTCTCATTGGCTTCCGCGATCCCATGTAGATGCTCTTATTATCCCCAGTTTTCAGCTGTGACAACCGAGGCTCAGAGAGGTTAAGCCACTTGCTCAAGGATGCACAGCGAGAAAGCAGCAGGGCTGACTCCAGAGCCTGGGCCTGTAACAAAGGCCTGACGCCGCCCTTCTCCCATCTGTGATAGCAGGGCCCCCAGGCCTGCTGCAGAAAGGCTGATGGCCAGAGCCTTCAGCCTGCAGGCCTGTCCCTGAAGGGCCTCTGGGCAAATGTGGGACCTGGCGTCTGCTGCCCTCACACGGGGAGGAATGGTGTCCTGGTGGGTGGGGTCTCACGAGGACTCCATCACTTTCCCATCTTAGAGAAGGCCAAGCCTTGAGGGGGCCCCGAGGTCCTAGAGTCCATCCTTTTTGTGGTACAGATGAGGCTCTGTGGACCTGCCCCCAGTCACATAGCATGTCCTGAAGAGCCTCAGCATTACGGGTTGGTCTTCAGCTTGTTTCACCCTCTGCCGTTCACTTCCCAGGTCGCCTGTGGCTGGCTGCTGAGTCTCAGAGGGGACACTCAGGCTGACACCCAACTCCCAAAGGCTCTCAGGGAATGACTACTTCCCATGTTCCATGTGCTTCGATTGCCCTCTCATTTGATCCTCACATCACTATTAGTATCCTCATTTTCAGATGAGGAGATGGGATCCCTTCCCCAGGGTCACAGAGCTTGGAGGAAGAGACGCTGTGGGCCTCTGCCCTGGGGCCACTGGCAGGGAGGAAGGGTCTCTGATTACCCACATGCTCAGCACAGAACAGCTTCCAGAGCTCTGCCCACAGGACCTGTAACCTGAGGCTGCTGAGCTGCCACTCTCCCTGGCGTTCATGCCATCCATCTCAGAGTTCATCTGGAGGAAGGGGACAAGGCTTATGAAGCTGCACCACGATGGCCGCCTTGGGGGCACTTCTGGCACATACAGCATCAGGGTGCCTTGGGTTGGCCTGGTTATTTTTTTTTTGCGGGGGTGGGCGGTGGTGGCGTGTTGGCCTTTTGATCACACAGAGGGAGCCTCAGAGGCCTGGGGAGGAGGCAGTAAGGCAGGAGTCATCACCTCTCACCAAACCAGAGGGCCTGCCATTCAACCCGGCCCAGGGACAATGCATCCCCGTTTCCAGAAGACAAAGGGACACCTTCATCCTTCCCCCTGCCATTCTGGCCTCCAAGTACTAACTGCAGGGGTGAGAAGCAACCAGTACTGGTGCAGGAATCCTCTACCCCCGGGTCATTTATTGGGTTAGTCAAAAAGTGTGTTCAGGTTTTTTTAACATTACACAAAACACTTGAATGAAATTTTGGGCAGCCCCATACTTAGCAAAGAGTCGGACACGACCGAGCGACTGAACTGAACTGAACTGAGCTGAATACTTAGCCCCATAGCATCCTTACAACAGCTGAAGAGGTCCCCCTAGCTCATCTTAGGCTGCCTCCTCCTCCCTCACCCCACTCCAGTCAGCTCCAGTCACCCGGGTCTCTTCCACATGGTAAGCACACACCTGCCTCAGGGCCTTTGCATCTGCTGGTCCTTCTGCCTGGAACTCTCCTGCGGACATTCTACACATTGTATTCCTTCACTTCACTCAGGTCTCTGATCAGAATCTGCAAGGAGATCTTCCCTGACCACTCCCTAAAACAGTACCTCTCCCAGTCACCACCACTGACTCAATGGACATGATAAGCAAACTCCGGAAGACGGTGAAGGACAGGGAAGCCTGGTGTGCTGCTGTCCACGGGGCCACAAAGAGTAAGATGCGACTGAGTGGCTGAATAAGAACAGCCAGTCACCGTCTATCTCCTTGTTGACACTTATCTCCAGCAAAGTTCTCTTGCAGCTGTTTGCCTTCTGTCCCTTTCCCTTGACTGCAGGAAGGCAGCAACCTTGTTCATCTGCTTTGTGGCTGAATCCCAGCCTCTGATACAGTACCTGCCACGGAAGGAGTGCTCAATGGACGTTTGAAGAAGGAAGGAAAAAAGGGAGAGCGGCAAGGAGGAAAAAATCTCTGTGTGGGCCTCTTTCACACGATTCTGACTTGACTCTTGCTAAAACAGTATCGGAAGATGCAGGACCAGTTACATAATTTGTGAGGCCCAGTGAAAATGAGGGTGTCTCATTAAAAAGTTGTTATGACTTACAAGGTGGCAACAGCATAGCATGAAACCAAGTGCAGGGCGCCGGGCCACTGCCCAGGTTGCATACCTTTGAAGCTGGCCCTGAGGTGGCGTTATTACTGGTTCCCTAGCACTGCTCGGAGATGGGAGGACCAGAGAGGTATAGTGCCTAGTCCAACATCACAGAGCATTGTGCTATGGCTTAGAAACTTGCATACTCTCCCCTCCTCAGTTCTTTCAGTGGCTATGGAAGGAATCCTGTTATCCCCACACACCTGGAAATCACGGGACCTAGCCCAGAGAAGAAAGTAGGAGAGCAAAATTGTCTGTAAATCTATTTCACCTCACATATTCAGGTCATATATATATTTTTTTTTCATTCGACTGCAAAGTATATCCACAGTTGTTTTAAGAAAAAGATAAGGTATTAACTTCCACATCTTTGAGGGCATTGATGTTCCCTTAGGACACACAGAGCTAGTCCTGAGATTCTCTGCAACCCTGGCTTGGGGAGGGATATTCCAGGTGCTGTGGGTACCCACAGCTCAGCTGAAAAAGCACCTCCGAAGAAGATCCTCGCACAGGTTCAACAGAACACTCTGCACAATACATGTTAGTTTCGGCTCCTCACGCGTTGTCTCTCTCCTGCCTGGTCCAGGGAAAACCTCCTGGAGTCTGTCACAGATCTCCTTTTCACAACGGAGAGTGGGGGCTGGCGGGCGGGGGGAATCCTCCCTCCTGGGGAAATACGCCTCAGCCTGTTAACAGCGAGAGGAGAGCGTTATTACCCTGCTCGGCCAGCCAGCTTCGCTCGCCATGCTAATTGGAATGTGTAATGGTTTGTTAATACGGTCTAATCTGGGGAGCCCGGCTCAGAGGGGTCTCTGGGGTGGGGGTATGGCGTGGGGGTGGGGGCTTCTGCGGGTACTGCCAAGAAGGGCTGGGAGTGTGGCTTTGGTGCCTGCTTTGCAAAATGATGTCTTAATCCAGCATCCGAATCCAGCAGCACAACTTGCGATCTTGCGCACATGCTGTGTGCATGTATACCTGGGTGCACACGCGTATGTGTGCACAGTGAATATGACGGCTGGCGGGTGTGCACACTCTGCGTACACTCACGGTGCTGCGCATAGGACTAAGAGGTGGGGGGCGAGAAGAGAACATAGCTGAATCACATCTAAAGGCAGGACGCAGCCCTCTAGTTTCGACAACGCAAACAAAGACATCTATTTTCCCATGACTAGCTCACCCAGCCCCTATTAACACTAATTAGGAGGACTGGGAATTCCCCATAACTTCATAATTACTGTTAACAGATTTCACAGGGGCCGTGAAGGAAATGGAACACCCCATCCTAGATTCATAGCCAAGGTGACGACGGTTCAGGTGGTTACTGCGTCCCCCTGCTCTAGCCTCAAGGCTCTGCGATTCCCCCCAGGGACCCCAGGTGCCCAGGCTGCCCAATATGATAGGATACTGGATGTGGGGGTGGGACCAAGGTCTCCGTCATGAACTGTTTCAGTCGTGCCAAGTAGATAAGGTGCCCTGGGTGAGGCCTCTGGGGAAAATTATCTGTTGTTGGGAGCTGGGAGAAATGAGGCAGGAGTCCAGGGAAGATGGGGTGCTACTCGGGAAGAGAATTCAAGTTTGGCCTTGGACCTGGAGGTCGAGGAACAAACAGACCAGCCCGCGCTGATGTTGACCCACCACTGCCAGCTCAGGCCACCTATCCTGAGTACAGGTCCCCCGCCCCCGCCCCTCCTGACGCCCCTCTTAGCCCCAAGTCCATTAAGATGAACCATATTTTAAAGGTGGCGCTGAAGAGTTGGCAAGATCACAGCAGTGATCTTATAGTGTCATTAGGCCCCCTCTGCAGGCTGCAGCCAGGCGGCTTAGGAAACCACAGCTGAGCCATGCCGGGGACCTCTCAGCTGCTTGGCAGTGGGAGGGCCACCTCTGCCAGCTGACAGAGGCAGGGGCGTCCCAGGAACCGCAGTGCTGGTCCTCGCCATGAGCCCCATCTGTGCTCATGAGACCCTTGCCTGGCCCCCCCGACTCAGCCCTGGGGGTCCCGCTGTAGGCCCTGCACCACGCGGGGTCGTGGGGGCAGGCGCCAGTGCTGTCCCCCTCACCCAGGTGTCTGCCTGGGCATCCGCCCCCCCCACCCCGCAACCAGGGTGTGATCTTCCCAGCGCCCACACCCGAGAAACGCTGTCCCTCTGTGCAGGGCTCCGGTCTGGCTCCAGTTCCAGAGGACAGGTCTTTGTTCTTTCTCTGTCTGCCCAGACTCAGATTCTCCATGTATTAGTGAGTTTAAAGGCCCCTTACTTAGCCGTACTAAACATAAACTGTCTCTTAGTGACTTTTTCTTTTATTCTTTATATTCAGTGACTTTTTTTTTCTTCCTAAGAGTATGTATTATTCATCTAATTAAAACAAATCATTGCAAAGGGGCAATTTCCTCCACACTCTGAAGCTGCTGGGTCTTTGTAAGTATTGCAACCTGGGCCTGGAATAGCTTTTCTTTCCTTGTCCACCTAGAGAACTTCTTCACACCCTTCAATGCCCTGCTTGATGGCTCCTCAGCCATGAAGCCTTCCTTGATTTCTCCAGCATTGGCAGGGTTCTCTTCAGTTTTTTTTAAAAATTTTATTGAAGTATAGTTAATTGACAATGTTGTGTTAATTTCTGCTATACAGCAGTCATCCAGTTATGCATACATATTTGTTGTTCAGCCGCTCAGGTTTATCACAGGACATTGAATGTAGTTCCCTGTGTCATACAGTAGGGCCTTGTCGTTGGCCCATCCTGTAGACAGTAGTTTGGCTTTGCTGATGGCTCAGCTGGTATAGAATCCGCCTGCAATGTGGGAGACCTGGGTTCGATCCCTTGGCTAGGAAGATCCCCTGGAGGAGAGAACGGCCACCCGCTCCAGTATTCTGGCCTGGAGAACTCCATAGATGGAATAGTCCATGGGGTCGCATAGAGTCGGACACAGCTGAGCGAATTTCACACATTAGTTTGCATCTGCTAACCTTCTGTTTATTTCTGAGACCCTCGTTTTGGAGATGAGAGGATAAGGCCCAGAGAGGGGCAGGGGTCTCCCCACCAGTCTCACAGCTAGGTCTCGGGTGCTGAGGTTACACCAGGACCCAGAAGGGCTCCTATTACAGCAGGGGTGGGGGAGCGGGGGAAGAAGGTCAGTGCAGACCCTGCTTCCTTCTCAGTCCCCTGTCCTTCCCTGGAGCCAGAGCCTGCCCCGTCTGAGCTGGCCTTGACCTCCGGCTTTGTTCTCCTCGGAATGAGCCAGGGTGATCTTCTCCCTGCCTCCAGGGGAACAAATCAGTGAAGCCGGGGATGAGGAGCAGAGAATGGGCTGGTTGTTGTTCCACAAAGGGGATGGGGGACAGGAAGCACTGGGGCCTCTCCTCCTGCTCTGGACCCTGAGGCTGTGTCTGAAAGGCCACCTCTCCCAGGGCCCCCCTGCCCACCCGGCTCCTGCCCTGGGCCCCTCCGTGGCTCAGGCTAGAGGCCAGGCTCACACAAGGCCATGCCTTCATTGCCTTAAGTGTGCATCTCAGCTTTACCACTGAAAAAGAGCAGGGAGTTCATCTATCTGAGGTTTCTTGTACCAGTGCTAGGTGCTAAGGTACTTAAGTCACGTCTGACTCTTTGGGACCCTATGGACTGTAGCCTGTCAGGCTCCCGTGTCCATGGGATTCTCCAAGCAAGAATACTGGAGTGGGTTGCCATTTCCTCCTCCAGGGGATCTTCCTGACCCAGGGATCAACCCCGCGTCTCTTACATCTCTTGCATAGGCAGGCGGGTTCTTTACCAGTAGCACCATCTTGTTTCTGAAAGCAGCCTACCGTTTATTAAGCCACCAGGATCAGGGGCCTTGGTGAGGTGTTTCATAGACACCGTGCCTCATCCTGACCACACTCTGAAGAAGCTAGTATCACTCCCATTGTACGGGAGAAACACTGGGGTTCACAGGAAAGGAAATCACTCCCCTCGGGTCAAGAGTTAGAAAGTAACTGAGCTGGGACTTGAGTCTGGATCTATTTGGGGGTCAGTAAGCCCACCTCCCAAGGTAGTTTCACGGATTGGAGGAGATAATTACACAGGCCAAGTGCTCTGCAGATAATAACACGCTGAACATTATTGCTTCTTCTCATTTTCTTTTCATAATGAGTGCAAACACTGCAGGGAACTGGCTTGTGGAACCCGCCCAGTGGATGGTGGGTGGGGAGGCGAGACATCTGGGGACCTGGCAGGGCCTGGCAGACCTCCTGGCGACCCCAATCCCTCGAAGCCTCAGGGCCCAGACTCGCCCCGAGACAGAGTACTGTTTGAGAGTAAATATTATTTTACCCTCCAGCTTAATCCAGACCAAGCTTATCTTTCCCACTCAAAAGCCCGCAGCCCAGAGAAAGTTAAGCCCTTTGCTGCTCTCCTAATTGCAGGCTTGCAGCTCTGCTTGGGGACACTGGTTCCCTGGAAAAGCCCGATAAGTGGTCTGGTATTTGGCTGTGGCATCAGAGAGGCTGGCTCTGGGCTGGGCTGTCTGGCTTTCAGGCCCACATTGGGCTGGGGGAGCCCTACGGGGGAGAATGTAGGCTGCGGCACAGGGGCTCGTTCCTGGGGTCCCCCTTTCCCATGGATCACAGGACCACCGCAGATCTGGCTACAGTGGGGATGAGGAAGTGAATCCTGCCCTTCTGTTTGATGCCAAGTCTCAGTTGGCTGGAAAAGCAAAATGGGACAGTGAGCCCCCAGACCCCCTTCTCTTTCAGTTACCATGTCTATTTCCCTTCTGCCAAGAGGAAGACCTCTATAAGTGTGGATAGAACTGGTTCTTGTTCAGACCAGAAGCTCTGACACCCTCCACCAGCAGTTTCTCTAAAAACAGGCCACTAGAGGGCAGGGGTCCAGTCTACTGAAGGAAGGGAATCTTCAAGGGGTTCAAGGAGCCAGCCGGGGTCCAACCCAGCCAGGTCAACCCACCCAGGCACCAAATGTCCAGTTAGTTCTCCAGCTGCTTCTCATCTCACTGTTTTCCTCCTTCTCCCCTGGCTGTTTCTAGAAAGATACCTGGGAAGAGAAGTGATTAGGGTCCAGGCTTTGCAGTCGAGACAGACTTGGATTCAAAGGTTTGCCCTGTTTCCATCAGGTGACCTGGGGCAACTTGGCTGCCTTCCTGTGCCTCCGTCTGCATAATGGGATTACCACACTACCATCCACAGCGTTGTAGGGAGGACTACACGAGGTCGTGAGTGTACAGCTCTTAGCCCAGGACCTGGCAAAGGCAGCTCTCAGTTGACTCTGCCTAGCATGAAAAAAAGGAAGAGGCACCAAGACGGTTGACTTTCCTGGGGCCAGAAGGGCTCTTCCACTCAAAAAACCACCCTCTTCCCCACACCCAGGGTACCTGGCTCCCATCTCTGCTCGGAGGTGGAGGAGTCGGGGATGGAACTGGCACTGGTTGAGGAACCATTGTGTGTCCTTCACTGAGCCCCTCTCATCTGCTTTCTACACAAGAGGAGGCCAAGGAAATCCCGTGGCATGAAGGAGTTTCCCCCAGAGCTCACGGCGCCTGTGGGGAAGCAGGACCGTGTTCTCGTGCTTTTATACACGGCTCTCCCCTACCCACTCGGCTCCTCAAGCCCCCCGTGAAATAGCGGGGAGTATCATTCCTACTCCACAGGCACGAACTGAGGCCCAGGCAAGTCTCCCAGCTGGCTGGGAGCAGTGAGTGGGGCTGGGATGGACCCAGCAGCGCCAGTCTGGCAAGGTCCAGCTAATAGGAGCCCCTGGCAGGGCCGGTGCTGGTGTCCATGAGTGCAGTGTGCAGCCCCCACCCTCCAGACAGTCACAGCCCTGCGCGATACACCTGCTCGGAGGGCCCGGAGGAGCAGCACCTGCGTAACCAGGCAACAGGTGCATCCTTGGTCCTCTCCAAGTCACAAGTCTGCACATCAGGACAGTGCTCCCTGCAGACCTCCTGGAGGGCTAATTTTCAGCTTTCCGGAAGGAAATAGACCCTAAAGAATCCAGACTCCTTGAATCCCCCAGGCTTCTGGAGGCAGAGGGCTTCTAGCCACATCTCCTTAGATGTTCCACCTGTTTTAAGTCTTGTAAAGGGCTTCCTAGGTGGCGGGAGTGTTAAAGAATCCACTTGCCAATGCAGGAGACATAAGAGATACGGGTTCTATCCCTGGCTTGAGAAGATTCCCACTCCAGTATTCTTGCCTGGAGAATCCCATGGACAGAGAAGCCTGGCGGGCTACAGTCCATAGGGTCGCACAGAGTTGGACACGACTGAGGTGACTTGGCACAAGTCTTGTAAATGCATATCCAGGTATAGATCTTTCCATGTTTCCTTTTCCCCGCATCAAAAAGTTTGCCTACTCTGAGTCTGCATATTCTTCTTTCCAAAAACATAAAGAGTAGGGCTAGGGGACGCCAGAGATGACACACGATCCTCGGGGTTGTCACAGAATCCCCAGGGTTCAAAAACATCTGGAACTCTCAGAAGCTGCCACAGTGATCTTGGGAGTGTCCAGATCCCTGGGCTATGACACTGCGCTGACCACACAGGTCCCCTGAGCGCCAGAAAAAATTGAGGGGCTACCATATAATTCCCTCCAGGTTTCAGTGGGTGAGGGGATGCAGCTGGACTGCTCCAGGATGCCTAGGCGATATCAGAGACCCTGGGCTACCAAAGAACCACTGGAATATTAGAATGGAAATGATCAGCTTATGGATCTTCCAACAACCCACAACTGCACACTCTCATTCCCAGCTCTGTATTCAGGATGTGTTCTTTCTGATCTCAGTTTAAATGTTTCTTCTTCCAGGAAGCCCCCCCTGGTGTCTCCCTGGGCCTTGCTAGGTATCACAGCACAGACGTGATGTTATGAGCTCCATGACAGCTCCCTGGGTTTGCCCCAGTAGAGCACTCTGCACACAGTACTGCCACTACCTGCCCACGGGTCTGTCTCCTCCACCAGCCTGTGAATTCCCGGAGTTCAGCGACTGAGTTCTCGGCATGGTCAGATTACCCTTAACGAATCTGTTGTTATTATTGTTTAGTTGCTAAGTCATGCCCTGACTCTTTTGTGACTCCATGAACTCTAGCCCACCAGGCTCCTCTGTCCATGGAATTTCCCAGGCAAGAATACTGGAGTGGGTGGCCATTTCCTTCTCCAGGGGATCTTCCTGACCCAGGGATTGAACCTGTGTCCCCTGCGTTGGCAGGTAGATTCTTTACCACTGAGCCACCAAGGAAGCCTAATAAATACTATTCAAATAAATAATGGTGTCAATGCTATTCACCTACTGGGCACTTGATGGCTGTGTGACCTGGGGCCGGTCACTTCACCTCTCTGTGGCTCCGTCTCTTCACTGCACAATTGGGATACTAAGAATATCTATCTCACAAGGCTGACATGAAGTTTATTTCCGCTCTATAAAACACTTTGATGGAGCCTGGTATAGAAGCATGATATAAATAGATGCTGCCTTTTTTTTCTCTTTTAAACCTTTTTTTATGGTGATAACCACCCACTCCAGTATTCTTGCCTGGAGAATTCCCATGGACAGAGGAGCCTGGCAAGCTACAGTCCATAGAGTCGCAAAGAGTCAGACTCGACTGAGTGACTAAGCACAGTACACACGGCACATGATGATAGCACTTAAGACTTACTCTCTTAAGAACTTCCGAGTATACAATAGAGTATGGTTACCTATAGTCACCATGTTGCTCATTACATCTGTTGAGTTCAATAATCTTACAGGAAGTTTGTATCCTTTAACCAACACCTCCTCATTTTCCCCAACCACCACTACCAATCTGATCTCTAGTTCCAGGAGTTCAGCTACACTAGATTCCCCATATCAGTGAGACCACACAGTATTTGTCTTTCTGACTTACTTCTCTTAGCATAATGCCTTCAAGGTTCATCCATGTTGTTTCAATGTTGAGATTTCCTTCTTTTATGGCTGAATATAGATATCTATTATTATTGTGTCTACTTATTAGGTTTTCGTGGAGTCTAGACTTGCAGCAAGGATAGTGGATTCTCCCATTCCCTGTATTCAATGCTAACAGCATCAATAGTAGTGTCCACAAACATATCTCTTACCACATGCCAGGTACTGCTCTTAACACTTTATATACATTTGCCCAATTGATCTCATAGCAACCCTCTGAGGTTGGTGCTTGTTATGTTCTCACAAATTCATATGTTGCAGTCTTAATTCCCCCAGTGTGACTCTATTTAGAGATATAGCCCTTAGGGAGGTGATTAAGGTTAAATGAGGTCATAAGGGTGGGGCCCTCATCCAACAGAATTAGTGTCTCTGTAAGAAGAGGAAGAGACCCCAGAGACCTCTCTCTCTTTCTGAGCACACACAGAGCAAAGGCCACGTGAGGGCACAGTCTATAAGCCAGGAGGGGAGGCCTCTGCATAAATTGAACTTCCTGGCACCTTAATCTTGAACTTCTTGACCCTCTGGGACTGTGAGAAAACAAATGTCTTCTGTTTAAGCCCCCAGACTGTTCCATTCTGTTATGGCAGCTCTAGCTGACTAATATAATGTAATGTTATTCTTAATCTCATTTGATGCATGGACAGTGAGGCTTGGTGAACTTAAGGGGCTTGCCCCAAGGTCATACCTGGTGAGTCGCAAAGCTGGGCTGTGAACCAGGCATTGGCTACCAAGTACACACTCTACCTGAACCTGCCTCCTAGTTCAAGGGCAGGGGCTGGGCATCCCAGAAGTAGGTGGCCAGGCCCAAGCAGCAGGGACAGTCTATATCAAGGAGCATGGGTGGAGGAATGGGGCACATTTCAGCCAAGACTTTCAGGCTGTTTCCAAGACCTGCCTGCTATGCCCAGCATCTGAAGGCCGGTGGTAGGGAGAGGGGCTGACTGCATCCTATGTGACTACAAGCTGGCTGTGGCTACAGGGAGTCATCTTCAGCCTGGCCTAGAGCCAGAGCAGTTATACAGTGGAAAAGGTTCCCAGGTCGGGTGGTAAGTTCCCTGTCCCTGAAGGTATTCAAGTACTGCTGTTGGACCTCTACTTACTAGTGATGTTTGGGGAAGAATGAACAGCAAGAAGATATTTTCATACAATATGAACAGCAAGAGCAGATATTTTCAATAGTTCTCTCCAGCCTCAAGCAGTTGTGAAATATTAGAAGGGACAGCAGTTAGAAGAGTCCCTGGGAAGAAAACTTCCTGACCAGCTCTGCCTGTTAATTCTTGCTCATTTTCCAAGTCCCAACTCAGACATCACCTCCTCCAAGAAGTCTTCCTTAACTCTTTCTCCCTCTGACCTCCTCATGTCCAGGTTGGTGGCATGGGAGGGTCCTACTGGGGCTTCATAGGTGGCGCTAGTGGTAAAGAGCCTGCCTCCCAGTGCAGGAGATGAAAGAGACTTGGCTTCGATCCCTGGGTTGGGAAAACTCCCTCAAGGAGGGCATGGCAACCCACTCCAGTATTCTTGCCTGAAGACGCTCGTGGACAAAATAGCCCAGCAGGCTACAGTCCATGGGGTTGCCAAGAGTCAGACACAACTGAAGCGACTTAGCTCACCCGCACGCGTGAGTCTAACTGCAAAACCAGAAATGACATGTGACAGTTATAGGGAGACACAGCTCATCTTGACACAGTAACACGTATCTCCCATCTCTATGAAGTCAGAGAGGCCTAGGGTTTAAATCCTGGTATCTGCCACTTCCTGCTTTTGGGGGAGTGCCTCAGTCCCTCTGAACTACAATTTCCTCAGCTGTAAAATGATTTCATCTCAGAGGATGAAACCAAAGATGAAAGATATCAATAATATCTGGCAATACAATATGGTGTATGGGCCACTGGCACTTGGCCTGTGACCAGGACATGCAAATTTCCTTCAGTCTCTGGGAAGGCAGTAAGGTGGCGAGGGTAGTAAGCTGTCTGGCACTGGGTGTGTTCAAGCAGATGTCAGAGTCTGAGTGTAGGATCGGGGTCGGAGGATTTCTTGTTTGCACTGAAATAAAGAGTGTACTCAGCAGTGTCCTTATGAGTTCTTAGAACTCTCTAAAATCACACTTATGACTTGGCCTTGGCTGGCTATGGAAAGAGTGGACATGGTCTCCACCCACCTCCACCAGGCTATGAAAAACAGGAGTCCACACACAATGCATGATTCCCTTTGTAAAAAATGTCCAGAAAAGGCAAAATTTACAGAGACAGAGGGTAGCTTGGTTGTTGCCTGGGGCAGGGGGCGGGAACAAGGGACTGACAGAAAATAGGAACCAGGTTTCTTTTGGAGGGTGATGGAAATAGTCTAAAATTAGATTGTAGTGATGGTTATACAACTTCATAAATTTACTACAAATCATTGAATCATACCCTTAAAGTGAGAGAATTTTATGGTGCATAAATTTTGCCTCTATAAAGCTGTTAAAAACAAAACCAAAACAGTCACCAGTAAAACAGGATTCCAGAGGAACCAGTGGTGTGGTGGAGGGCGATGTCCATGCCCCACAGGAAGCATGGTGATAGCAGGTTGAGGTCAGAGGTCAAGAGGCCTGAGGTCACCTCCCGTCTCCTCCACCTGTGGCTTTGCTTGAGTACTTCCTTGTTATCTTTTGCTGCGTAAGATCCGTAAGATCCGAGGAAATGGAACAGACCCACTGGCCAACCTCATTAAAAGCCTGCAGAGAACCTCAGGTGATGTGAGGAAGTGGGTCTGCAGAAGGTTGAGGAATCCAGAGTCCTATAGGAGACCGGCCTCCTGGAAGACTTCAGAGACCAGTGCTGTGTGGCAGCTCAGAGCATCTTGTGGTTCTGGGTCTCTGAGTTAGGATAAAAGCCAAGGACTTGGCCTGGCCTTGTCTTAAGGCACTGCTGGGTCCACTTGAGGGAGGAGAAGACATAACCGGTTATCTGCTGAGCACCTACTATGTGCTGGGGAGGCTGGGTGGGCATTCACCCTAGTGATGTGACTGGCTGGGGACCTGCAGACCCACAGCGAAGTCTTATCTGGGCACCAGACCTATGCACTGCGGACAGATCTGACTTGCTCATGGTTGTAAAGCTGTCTAGTTTAAATATAAGTGAGAGGTCAGTATTTATCAAACCTTGGCTCCCCAGGTGGCTCGGCGGTAAAGAAGGAAATGGCAACCCACTCCAGTATTCTTGTCTGGGAAATCCCCTGGACAGAGGAGCCTGGTGGGCTACAGTCCATGGGGTTGCAAAAGAGTTGGACACAACTGAGCAACTACACAGCAATATTTATCAGACCCATTTAACATGAAAGAAAACCAGAGCTATGGAAGCTACGTCACTTGCCTGAGACTGCACAGGAAGTGGCAGAAGTAAGATTTGAACCCAAGGTCTTTGTCAAGCAGGAGAATAACTTTCAAAGCAATCTGAATGAAAGCGGATACTTGGTTATTAGTGAGCTCCCCATCACTAGAGGTATGTAAGCAGAGGCTTCACCTCAAGAAGTCAAAACAGATGACCTTGGAGGCCCTCCTAGTCCACTTAGCTTGAGAGTCCACAAATCTGTGCTGGTCAGTTTCCTTGAAAGTTAGAACTGGACTGAGAGGAAAGTAGAAACGCCTGAGCCGTTTCTGAACCCCCGAGGGGGTGGGGGGTGGGGGGTGTAGAGGGCAGGGCCTGGCTGGTATGTCCTCAGCTGGAACCATAGCTCCTCTGCGCTCCTGCCACACACCGCTGCTGATTGCTGTTTGGGGCTAACATGATACTCGAATACACTGGCTGGACTGGGGCGAGCATCACCGGGCTCCAGGCAACTGCATTTCATCCTAAACTAGCCCTGGCAGTGAGGGCAGAAAGAGCAGGAGCTGCCATCCCAAAGCTGCTGCTCAGCCGGGCCAAAGGGCCCTGTCTGGCCCTCTAGCCAGAGACCGGTTTCATACCTGCCCCACCTCTGCCCTACAGGGGCACTCGGATCTGGCCTCCCTGAGGACTCAGCATCCTCCCAGCTCTGGACTCCACGGGATGAGCTCAGCAGAGGCCCCTTCCCAATCAGGAGCCCCAGGCCTGGGAGAGGCCCTGGCTCCCTTTCAAGTGCCGGCCTGGCCCTGGAAGACAGCGAGGGAGGCTGGGCCGCAGAGGAGGGGGCTGGGCTGGGGGCTTCCTCTTGCCTCCTCCTCTTCAGGGGGCTCCCCAAGCCAGCACTGAGGTTGGGAAGGCCAGGGGCCCTCGGGACACACACCGCCATCCACTTTGGGGCCCTCCAGCCTCCTCGGCCTCTACCCTGCTCCACCCTCAGAGGGGATCTCTGTTTGCTCTTCCCTCTCTTGGTGCCTCCCTCTGGACCTAGATCCCAGATGTACAGAAGGCACTTTAGTCTTTTCTGCTCAGTTGTTAAGGAATCCACCTGCAATGTAGGTTCGATTCCTGGGTCGGGAAGATCCCCTGGAGAAAGGATGGGCTACCCACTCCAGTATTCTTGGGCTTCCCTTGTGGCTCAGCTGGTGAAGAATCTGCCTGCAATGTGGGAGACCTGGGTTTGATCCCTGGGCTGGGAAGATCCCTTGGAGGAAGGAAAGGCTACCCACTCCAGTAGTCTGGCCTGGAGAATTCCATGGACTGTATAGCCCATGGGGTCGCAAAGAGTCGGACGAAACTGAGCGTCTTTCACTTTCACCCCAGAAACAGTGACTGGAGACTCTGGGGATGGAAGGCATCAACGCACAGACTAATTGCAGTACAAGATGGTTACAGCACGCTTTCAACGTCCTAAGTCAGACAGGGACAAAGATGGTTACCTGGGCTCTCGCACTCTCCTGAGAGAATGTTCTAGCAATGGAGCCAGGCTCCTCCATGACTCAGGGCGGCCCAGCCCCACACTGGCTCCTTCTCTTCATCCGCTGCAGGCTCAGCCATGCCCTCCAGAAGACAGCCTGCCCCTTGCTGTGATCCAGGAGCCCCACGCAACCATCCATCTTCCTCACCATCCTTCCTCTGCATAAACCCTTCCATGGCTCCCTGGCACTCCTGGGGAAAAGCCCAAACTCAGAGCACAAGACGCCTATTGATAGTGCCCTCCCTTCCCCCACGCCCAGCAGCACCCCTCGTAGCTCCTTGAATGCTGGGCCTCTATCATGCCCCAGGGACTTTGCATGGGCTGATCCTTCTGCCAGGAATCCGCTCCCCTCCCCTAAGTCACACACAGATGTCTTTGTCCACCTTTAAGTCATTCATAATCCAAGCCTTCCCCAAGACCTCCCCCTTCCCCAGCGCGGGCTCCTTCACCCCCTCTAAATGTGACTGCACCACAGCGTATTAGAGCCTGGCTGCCGGCCTGTTGTTCTCAAACTTGATCTTGCATCAGAATCCTCTGGAAGGCAGCAGAGAACACACAGGGAAGAGCAGACTGTCAGAAGGTGGACAGGGACGAGCAATTGTCTTGCTAGGAACATGGAAGCGTGGGCTGGACTGAGCCCTGGGGCGCGGTGACAAAAGAGGGCCCGGCCACAGGGCCAGACTTGTGTCTACGAGCCTCCCACCTCAAGCTTGGTAGGAATGTGACCCCTCAGGCTACTGCCCCAGGACTCCAGGACACAGCACTGGAGACCCTCAAGGCTCAGAGCAAACTGGAGCCGAGGACACGCAGGCTGCCCTGGCTCCAACAGGACCACTGGCACTGACCGCAGCACTCTTGGCCCTGATTGGCCATTTGATGCAATGGCCAACTGTCCACTGTCCTCTTCTGACTGTCTATCTGCCCTTAAGGCAGAAAAAAAAGGAGAAAATTCCAGGCTTGGGAAGCTCCACATTCTAAGAGAATATTGCTGGGGAAGGGGAGGGAAAGAGCTGGGAGGTGGCAGAAAGTGGGTGGGGGGTACTGGCTTTTATATTCAAATCCTTTCACTTGAATTTTTAAGGAGCATGTATTACTTCTATAACAATAACCTTCAAAAATAATTTTTGTCTTAAAAATGCAAAGCACTCTGCAAAAATGTGTTCAGAAAGGAGAAGTCTATGCCACAATAGCTTAAGGATGAAGCTTACATCATCATCCTCTCTTGAGCATCTACCATGAGCCCAGAGCGCTCCTCCACGTTGTAACACTCATTATTTAATCTAATGCTCATCACAGCACTACGAGTTGGAAGCTATTAGTATTATCATTTTCTAGATGAGAAACAGAATTTGATTCAGGCTAAATAACATGCCCAAGATTACCCTCCCTTGGAGCAGGGGTCTGAACTCTCGCGTGTCTGACAGACAGATGTAAGGTCTGACAGATCTCAGGTTTCGTCCTTAGATCAGGGCACACATGCGCTGCCTCCTGCAAGTGAAGCTGAAAGACTGACAGGCCCCCAAAGCCATTTGTTTGTGTTTACTCCACTACTTGAAAACCACTGGTTTTGCACAGGAACCCAAATCAAGTTGTCAAAGAAAAACAGCCTGGACCTGGTATCACGAAATCACCTTGGAAATTTGGGCCAAGGCGAGGAAAATGTGTGTGACAGTGAATCCACTGTGATCCACCCATTCGTCCAACCACTTCCCAACCCCTGACTGAAGCCTGGCATGCCTGGCTCTGTGCTAGATGCTGGGGACCAGAGAGCGTGAGCTGCCCTCAGCTACCAGGAGAGGATCGGGTGAGCACAAGGCAGACAGGAGCCCTTAGCACCCTTCAACTTGCCAGCTTTGTGTCCTCCAGAAGGACCCCGAACCCTGCAATCTGGGACCCAAACAAACATTACAGGCAGTGAGAGGAGAACACAGCCCTGTAACCCAGGCCTGCTGCCGGCCTTCCTCTCCCAAATGCCTTCCTGTGCCTAATGCCAAGCTTGGTCTTGCCAATCCAGTCCGTGCATACACCAGACCAGCTAGACGTGGCGGATTCTGTAGCATTTCATCCATCAGCCCCAAGACGGAAAGGAAGGGGTTATGCAAAGCTCCAGGAACTGCAGGAGGCAGGATGGGATTTCTCCCCACATTCCAACCTGCAGACTTGAGTGCATTTACACTACCATGAGCTCCTCTGGCCAGTGGTATCCACGGGGCCAGCTGGAGAGCAGAGACTGCCCCAAGCACAGTCTGAGCTGCTGAGAGCAGGCAGCGTGGGTGCCCCATTCAACAAGATCAACAGGATCCTACGCGCCTCTCAGAGACCCCGGAACACAGCATGTTTGATGGATGAATGAACGAATGTGATTTTGAGGAAGGCAGCTATGTCCCCATTTGGAGATAGGAGGGGTGTGACTCTTGACCCCATCACCCAGTTTTTGGGGACAGGGACATAGGCTGCCTTTCAGGCACCTATACAAAGAGTCTGTTGAGGATTCCTCCCACAGTTATACAACTGAAAATGTAAATAATGTTAACACCAATAGCGTCAGTGCTACATCATGAGTACTGAGCTCCGGCAGGTGTGCTATCAAGCACATTATCTCACTTAGTTATCTCACTGCACCAGTCCTGTGAGATACAGAGTATTAGGCCCAATTTGTAGGTGAGAAAACTGAGGCTCAGAGGGCCAAGCCTGTACCAGTAGCAGAGTTGGGGTCTGCAGCCAGAATGTTATTCTGACTCAGAATAAAAGTTTAAAGCTGAAGGGGCCTCACCCCTCATGTTACAAAGCACAAACTATAGCACAGGGAGGCTGAGGTCCTCAGTAGCACAGCTGGGCCAAGAACTTGAGAGTGCCCCTACCTTCAGCAGCCACTAGGCCTGCTGCTTGCTGTCCCTGATCATGGTTTCGAAGTTCTACAAAGAACCTTGAGATGGGAAGATTAATTATTCTTGGTCGGTGTGCAGCACTGTCTCTTCTAAAGGGCTCCTCCAAAACTCCCTCTCCTGGGCATGGAATGGAAAAGGAGAAAACAGAAGAGCCACTCAGCTCCAAACCCAGCCTTAAACAGGCGGCCTTCCGCGGCCAGGCCTGGAGGACTGCACAGAAGAAGCTGACTGCCCTCGCCTCACTTCCTGCCTGGTACAGTCTTCCCCGCTGCAGAGCTCCTGCCTCCAGGCGTCAGCTCTCACTGTTCTTTCTCCTGGAAAGCCCTCCCCCCGGCGTCTTCACCTGTCCCAGGTCCTACCCAGTTTTCAAAGCCCAGATCAAATACACTGCTTTCCCCTGATTTCCCACCACTATCACTGCCCAGCAGAGTCTGCCTGAACTGGTCTTTGAACCTCCTAGCCTTCCTTCATATTTCTGCTCCAAACCCTCCCATTCTCCACCTCAAATGACAGGACTTACTTTCATGTCTATCTCCCTTATAACCAGGTGGCTCGGAGCGGGGCCCCCAGCGCTAGCTGGGAGTAGAGAGGTTGGCTTACTCTTGACTTGTGCACACCCCTCACTGTGTTTTCATACAGATCTCTAACCTTCCTTCCTCTTCAGGGCCCATCACCATCTTCATCTTAAACTCTCAGTCCTAGAGGGTGAGGACCAAATCCTTCCAGTGCAGCATCAGTCATAAGTGGGGGCTTTAAAAAATAATGTGGAAAATAACTGTGACAAACATCTGCCAAGTCCAACTACAGTGTGGCATTGAATGAGGCACTGTATGAGGGGTTGGGGGCAAGAAACCCAGAGGAAAGATCCTGCCTGCAGCGGATCTCACAGAGATGGGAGGGATCCTTGAGGGCAGGGACCTTTCGACTTTGCCCACTCCTAATCCCCAGCAAAGAAACAGTGTCTGGAACCCAGTAGGAGCTCAAAAGAGAACGGCTGTAGAAATGAATTAATACATATTGACCCAAGAGCAGTGAGCATCCCATATAAGGCAGGGTGGTGCTGAACACTGAGTTGGTCTGTGCGGTGAGTCAGAGCTGCAGAATTCACAGGGGAAAGAGATGGAGAGAGAGAGAGAGAGACGGGTACAGGGCCAGGAGGTTTGTGGTTGACCGAAATCAACGAAGGGCAGATTTTAAAAAGCACTTGGCCACAGTTGCCTGGGAGGCAGCATCAAACACTGTGGTTTTCCATCTTTTTTCTGCAGAGCAATCTTTTTTCAAATGAAATCATACACCGTACCATAAATGCATAACAGAGCTTCCACGGTGGACGTCAGCTGGGGCTACAAGGCTGGCCTGCAAACCCAGGGACTCCTGGGGCCCCTCCAGCTCAACCAGTGACCTCCTCCTCTCCTCTCCCATCCCTCCGAGAGGCCCCAGGAAGGAGGTAGTTGAGGGGAGGGCTGTGGGCCCTCTCTGGGCTGTCATAGGCCAGGTCTTCTGGGAGGCCATTTAGGGCAAATAAATGCTAAAGTGGGCTTCCTGGTGGCTCAGCCATAAAGAAGCTGCCTGCAATGCAGGAGACGCGGGTTCGATCCCTGGGTTGGGAAGATCCCCTGGAGGAGGGCATGGCAAGCCAGTCCAATATTCTGACTGGAGAATCCCATGGACACAGGAGCCTTGTGGGCTACAGTCCATAGCGTCACACAGAGTCAGACACGACAGAAGCGACTTAGCACACACACCCACAAATGCTAAAGTGGCGCAAGAAACTTCCCCCAGCGATGAGGGAGTGGGGGTGGCGAAAGGAAAGCAAAGGCCCTCCCAGCAAGGGAAGGGCAACCCAAAGCCTCCAGGTAAGTGGTAGCTGCTGTGACTCAGCTGGTCAAGAATGCACCTGCAGTGCGGGAGAGGTGGGTTCTATCCCTGGGTTGGGAAGATGCCCTGGAGAAGGGAAAGGCTACCCACTCCAGTATTCTGGCCTGGAGAATTCCATGGACTGTGTATAGTTCATGGTGTCGCAAAGAGTCAAAAATGACTGAGCGACTTTCACTTTCAAGTGGTAGCTGAAATAGTGTGGTGGAACACAAGGACTCAATTTAGGATGCGCTCGCTTTCTGGACTATGCTTTCGGAAAGTGAAGTGCCACCTGCAGAGTGTGTGTGTGTGTGTGTGTGTGTGTGTGTGTGTGTGTGTGAGTGTGAGGCTTTCAGATACCAGATCCACTGAAGCCGAATGCACCTGTCAGAGAGAAGCTACCTGGGTGCTGTCAGCCACAGGAAGAGTCCGTTTAGGACAAACCAGCCCCCACCCACTGCCACGGCACCAGTAGGGAGCACCTGTGGCTGTATCTGCTCAGCATCCCTTCCTCCTTCTTCTGAAAATAGCACCTGGGTTTCCCCTTTGGGGTACCAGCCCTCTCACACTTTCAGGCTGAATCGTTCCACTCACGACACACACACACACACACACACACACACACACACACACACACCCCTCCAAACACAGACCACTCAACACTGGCCTAGTCTGGTCAATGAGCACATTCTCTCCTTCAGTGATTGGTCAGAGGCAGTCATGTGACCCAAGACCAGCCAATAAGCTTCGACTCTGGGACTTTCCATATTCCCTGCAGCCGACCTTCACTTCTGGCCCGTCACTGGTTATTCTGACCTGGGCAGCAGCTCTAGCCTTCCCCTCAGCCCCAAGGACCAGGCACAGGCCAGTAGCCTGTGCGGCTTACCCATCCTCAGCGTTCCCAGCTGTCTGGTCCCACCTAGGGTTGTGTTTTGGCTGATCTGGTGAGATCCCTCCAACCTGGGCTCTAATTCACTCCTGGAAAATAGCAGCTCTCCTTTCATTGGGTTTGCAATGAACAGGATGTCAGCCTGGAGCTGCTGGCCGCTGCCCTATGCCACATGGGGAGGCTTACTAAGGACTGAATCTCACAAGGAAGGAAGCAGAAGGCACAGACCTGGGCACCTCTTGAAACTTGGACACCAATAAATAGGCCCCAGATTGCCACGATATTGGAAAACAAAACAAACAAACAAAAATGAATACATTGCGTATCTTCTTGCTTTATCAGGTTTGAAATGAGTGTTGGCTCCCAAATGATGCAGCATCTGACCTCAGTTCAGGCTTTGCCTGGCTTCCCTGGTGGCTCAGACAGTAAAGAATCTGTCTGATAATGCAGGACACCCAGATTCAATCTCTGGGTTGGGAAGGTCCCTTGGAGAAGGAAATGGCAACCCCCTCCAGTATTCTTGTCTGGACAGTTCTGTGGACAGAGGAGCCTGGGCGGGCTCTAGTCCGTGGAGTTGCAAGGAGTCAGATACGACTGAGAAACTAATACTTCGCTCATCACCCCACCCCACTCCACCACCCTGTGTCCGCTGCCCCACCTAGGGGTCTCGTTTGGCTGATCCAACGAGACCCCTCCAACCTGGACTCAGATCCATTCACTCCGCCCCCATCCCTCCTTGTTCTGTTCACTGAACTTCATCTGCTGCCAGAAACAGATACCGCACAGTGAATGGGGCCCTCCTGAGCTCGGGTGGGAGGAGTCACCCCGTGGCTTTGGTCTATGTCTCAAAGAGACCCGCTGGGGGCAGAGGCAGTGGGGTATGACTGGGCTCAGTTGGTGGGACAGTTCCTTGATCTTTTACCTGCTGTATCATCTTGGGCAAGCTGCTCTCTCTGTCACAGGATCCTCAGCTTTAAGTGGGGGTCATGCGCTACATACCTGACAGAAGGACAAAAATCTACAAACTGACAGCACCAGTTGGCAGTGATGAGATGGCGCAAAAGGAACTCTCACTCGTTGCTGGTGGGCATGCAAAGTGAAACAGCCACTTTGGAAGACAGCTTGGCTGTTCCTTAAATAGCTAGATATACTCTTACCAAATAATTCAGCAAGCATGCGCCTACATATCCACCCAGCTGATTGCAAAGTTATGTCCACACAAAATCCTGCACATGAATGTTTATACTAGCTTTATTCATAATCACCCCAAACTGGTAATAACCAAAATTTCTTTCAACAGATGAATAGATAAACAAATTGTGGTGCCTTCTGTGGAATATTATTCAGTGACAAAAATGAATGAGCCATCGGGTCATGAAAAGCCATGGAGGAATGCATATTGCAACGTGAAAGAAGCCAGTCTGATAATGGTATCTACTGTATGATTCCATTATATGATGTCCTGGAAATGGCACAAAGAAGGCAGTAAAGGGACTGCTGGTTTCTGGGGGTGAGGAAGAAGGCATGGAGGGTGAAAAAAGGGGGATCATATCATCTGGCAAGGCAGAGGGTCCCTCAGTACCCATTGCCCCTCCTTTCTTTTTGTTTATTTTTATTTTTTACTTTATTTTGCTTTACAATACTGTATTGGTTTTGCCATACATTGACATGAATCCGCCATGGGTGTACATGAGTTCCCAATCCTGAACTCCCTTCCCACCTCTCACCCCATATCATCTCTCTGGATCTTCCCCATGCACCAGCCCCAAGCATCCTGTATCCTGTATCAATCATAGACTGGCAATTCGTTTCTTACATGATAGTATACATGTGTCAATGCCATTCTCCCAAATCATCCCACCCTCTCCCTCTCCCACAGAGTCCAAAAGTCCGTTCCCCCTCCTTTCTTTTTAATAGAATTATAATTGGACAGATAATCCCCCCGAATAAAGATTCTAACTCCCAGCCTCTCTTGCAGCTAATTGTGCCACAGGACTCCATTCCGGCCAATGGGACCTGAGAGGAAGTGATGCCCGCACCCTCTTAAAGGAAGGGGCACCGTCTCATTTCCTGATCTCTTCCTTCTTGCCAACCAGAATGGAGAGACTGTCACGGGCCCTCGTGGGTCATGTAGACAAGCGATGGATACAACCACAGGACAAAAGGAACTCGGGTCCCTAATGTTTTTGTGTCAAAGGATCCCTTTAGCTTAGAAATTTCCTTAGAGAAAAATCAACCTGTCTCTTGCTTAAGGAACTTTAGTTTGCATTTTCATCACATACAACCAAGTGATTATCCTTATAAATGCAAGGACCCTCAAGAATTGTCCTAAGGATTCTGCATAATACAGGTAAAACAGCTTCACTCACTCAATCATTCATTCAGCAAATAACAGCCAGTTTATTCTGCTGGCTTCCCTGATGGCTCAGGCGGTAAAGTGTCTGCCCAAAGTGCAGGAGACCTGGGTTCGATCCCTGGGCTGAGAAGATCCCTGGAGAAGGAAATGGCAACCCATCCAGAACTCTTGCCTGGAAAGTCCCATGGATGGAGGAGGCTGGTAGGCTATAGTCCATGGGGTCGCAAAGAGTCGGACAAAACTAGGCGACTTCACTTTCACTTTCTTACGCTGCTGAGATCTGGGGGTTCAACTAGGAACGGGACAGACAAACCCCTGTCCTCTGGACTCCGTATTCTATTGCAGGAGACAGACAAGGACTCAACATGAGGATGAGTTAATTACAGATGGTCACAAGTACAGTGATGCTATTAGTAACAGCTAATGCTTACTGTGTTCTAAGTTTACTACATGTCCTGTTCTAAGGGCTTTTCATATATTACTTCATTTTATCTTCACCAGAAACCCAAGAGAGGGGTGCTGTTGCTTTCTCATTTGACTGAGGAGGAAGCAGAGTCACAGAAAGGTTGAGAAACCTGTCCAAGGTCACACAGCTGGTAACTGGTGATTCAGGATTGGAACCCAACTCTGTTCAATTTTAAAGCCTTAACCACTGGGCTCTCCTGCTAACGAAGGGAATACAAGATACAGTGATAAAGAATGATTAGGGCGTCCTCCTTCGGCTGCTGTTAGCAGCAACAAAGCCAGCAAAAGCTGCTGAGCACCGTGAGCTCCCTCACCTGGGTAGCCGGTGTTGAGAAGTCTGGAAAAAGATTGTGCCCACGTTTTTAGGAGTTCAAAGGTAAAGGGTTCGCGCTGCTTTGATGACAGTGTCAGAAGTTCTGGTCCCTGCAAGCCCCGGCTGCCCAGGAGATGCCCACCTATGACAGACAAGCAGAACCAGTCATGACTGCTAGTGGGGGACCCCATCAGCTCACACTGCCCAAGGCCTGTTTGTTTAAAATGCACTCCAGGCCTTGAGGAGAGAGTGAGAAGGGTGGCTGGCAGGTGGAAGCCTGGGCCTGGGCCTCAGGACTGGGGAGTCACCCTCTAGGTCCCGGCTGAACTTGCCTGCAAACAATTCCAAGACACAAAGATATGCACGTGCCTGTGTGTGTACGTCCTGAATAGAAATATGCAAGCGTCACGCCCACTGTGTCTAGCACGGCGCCCTTTGCAGAGCGGGAGGCTTGATGAATGTCTCCTGATTTGCTTTGATGTGAAACATCATTTTATATGTCTGAGTGCGTGGGAGGAAACTGAGAGTTCACGTACATTGGTGGAGAGAGTTTTTTCCTCGTGTGAAAATACACTCCTGGGATGCTCCATCCAGCCAGACCAATGGCCTCGTTTTACCAATGAGGAGACCCCCCCACCCAGAGTGGGGCAGCGACTTGCCCAAAGTCACAGAGCAAGTTGGTGGCAGAGTGAAGCCGAAACTGCAGGTTTCACCTAACCCATGGCTGGGTGCTCTCTCCCGGGCCACGCCCTCCCTTGTGGTTGTCAGACGGGCACCCCCTGGAGCAGCGTGGGCTCTGCTCCCAGCCTGACAGATGAATGCTGCTCACAGGCCTGAACAGAGAGTGGTTCTCTGGCTGCGTCCAAGCCTGGACAAGCTATGGGAGGTAGTGCTCACAGTGGCTGGGAGCATGGGCTTGCAGGCAAATGGACCTCAGTCACATGTTGGGGCAACCTCTTTCCAGGAGTGAGAGACCCTGGGGAAGCAGGCATCCTCTCAGAGCATCAGCCTCCTAGTCTTCAGAACGAGAAAACAAGTAGCATCTCTCTTGAAGGATTGCAGGGAGTGAAAACGACTCTCCTAAGTCTGTGGGGCCACGGCAGAGCATCTGGCTCATAGACATCACCCCAAAAAGCTAGGGAGGCGACCCAGAGCAGGGTCTGTAAGAGTCAGAGCATTGGACTGGGGAGGTGCCTTACGCCCTTGGCAAGTCTTTAGACAAAAAAACTCTCGATGTTGCCAGTGATTCATGTTCTCAGCTCCCACTGTCCATCCCTGTCTCCCTCTTCACAGCCCAGTGTGGGGCCCAAGCCCAGTGTACCTGCCTCTCCCTGCTGGCTGCAACTCCCCACCTACCCACAGGCTCCCCACACCCCAGCCCACATTTCACCAGCCAGCAAAATGCAAATGTCATTAGCACGCTGCAAGCTGGTGAGCTAATGTCACCAGACGGCACATGAGAACTGGGGCGGGCTGGAGGGTGGGGGGCGAATTCCCCAGGAGGGGTGGCGTTCTCAGCTTTTCCCAATAAGGGTATGATGGAGAGCTAAATGAAGGGCTGCAGGAAAGAGGTGACCGTGGAGACCGTTCTGGCAGCCTCTCTGCAGCTGTGGCTTTTTCCAGGTTCAGCATGGCCTCCTGTGGCCCCTGCTTCAACCCCCATCTGGATGATGGATGTGTCTCGGCCTCTCTGGGCCTCCACCTCCTCCCCCAACTGATGGAGAAGCTCATAGGCGGGACACTCAACCTCCACCCTCTCATTTCCATCCCAGCCCGCGCTCCCTAGAACCTGATGCAAGAAGTAGGCCACCCCGTCAATTAACATGGCAGTGGAGGGGGGGGTCCTCTCTCCCAGGAGGAGGTGGCGGCGTTGGACCCCTTGGATCCGCAGGCAGGAGTTCTGGGTTCCAGCCCCAACAAGGAGCTAACTTGCCCTGAGCACTCAGGCACATCCTCCTCTTCGTGGGATTCTTAGCTTCTCTAGTTGTGAAAGAGGGTGTCAGACTCACCACCAGTCCCAATAATCTCTCCAAATCAGCTCTAACCACCACCACCCACCCCACCTCAAGCAACTCACAGGCAGAGATGCCAGTGTAAGTTTCCTTCTCTCTCTCTTTTTGTTTTGGCTGTGCTGCACACTTGCAGAATCTTAATTCATTGATCAGGGTCAAACCCATGCCCCCTGCAGGGGAAGTTCAGAGTCTCAAACCCTGGAGCACCGTGGAAGCCCGAGGCTCCTACTCCTCTAATGCCCTTATGATGCTGGCACTGATGACACCAGCAGGCACATTAAGGCTTCCTGGAGGCGAGGGCAGGTGTGTGTGTGTGTGTGTGTGTGTGTGTGTGTGTGTGTGTGTGGATATGAGGGCAGAGCACTGTGGGCAGGGTGCCTGGGTAAGCGAAGGCATGGGGAGACCCAGCAGGGGGGAAGGACTTGGAGCCAAAGCTGCCCGTGGGGTGGTTGGAAAATGAGACCGAAGAGTCCTGTGGTCAGTGCTTTCCACACATGTTCCCCTTTAATCCTAACATTGCTAGCTTTCCCAATTTATTGATGAGAAACTGAGGCTTAGAGAGGTTAAATAATGGGGAGAGTCACAGCACCAATTACATTTGAACTTCAGAGCTGATTTAAGAGCAGAAGCTCTTGACTGCTGTGGGAAGCTGCTGTCTAGACTGTTTAAAATAGAAGGACCACTAGAGAAATTCAGAGCCTTTGTGTCATTTAACACATGCAAGGAGTGGAGGAGTTGCGTGTGTGAACGTGTGGACATTGTAAATGTGGGTGGGTCACTGCTGAATGAAGTTGCTGCCCGAAGCTGGGGTCCAAAAATGCCGAATGGAGAGGACATGGCCAAGTGGCCAACGGGGCTGGGAAGTGGGCAGGCAGAGGGCCCGGGCCACCCCACGGTGGCCCCCGAAGCCTTGCTCTGCTGGCTACGAGTTGGGCCTGTGCTCACAGGTCCCGCCATGCGGCCTGGCCCACACCACTTACCCCGGATCCCATGCTCCCCTGACTGCTGCCCAGGAGGATGCCATGTCCTGCCCTTGGCCTCTTCCTTGCCTACTCTCCTCCATGGCCCCTGGGGTTGCCTGCCCCAGCTGGGGACAGATCCTGCAGAGAGAGCCTGGTAGACACCTGGGGCTGCTGCCAGTGAGGGAACCAGCAGGTGAGTGGCACCGTGCACCCACTGGGGACCAGCAGGCCTGAACTCCGGCCACCAGCCACTGGCTGTGTGATCGCAGCTGCAGCCCGCCTCTCTGACCTCAGGGACCCCCTCCTGAGCTGCTAAGATGACCGCCTAAGGGAAAAGCTTGCAAAGCATAGCGTTCAGAGCCCACAGAGAGGGCTGTGGTGGCCAAGGCAACCCAGGAAGTAGTAGAGAGTTCCCGAGGGAGCAATGACTGGGAAGCCAGCCAACGCCTTTATGTTAAGTCCCCCTGCTCCTCCCTGGGCTCAGTCTCCCCATCCATAAAGCAGAGGGTCTTCAGGCTCGGATACGGAATAGTGCTTGGCCCCTCCATGTCTACTGTTCTTCACCATGATTCGCTGTTAAGGTCACGGTGGGATTTCACTTGTCAGAAACCAGAGGGCTCTTCATACAGCAGTAAGCTGAGTAACTGCGGCCTGAGATGGGGAAGTTTCGATGGGTGGAGAGAGGTTTCATGGTTGCACATTCAAGTCACTGACCAAGAAGGAACGACTCTGAGCAGACAGAAGGAAGCATGCAGGAACAGAGGGAAGCAGAGGTGCTGGAAGCTGATAGAACTGGGACAAACTCTCTTGCCCAGTTTGCACTGGGCTGGCCCTGAATGAAAAGACACAAGGTGTTCTATTTCCTGGAGACCTCAAGGGACAGGAGCACTAATGGTGAGCATTAATGGAGCGCCTGCTGTATACTGGGACTCTGGGGGTGCCAGGTGAGGTACCCATGAGCGAATCATGGTGAAGCAATCTGCCTTAAAAAGAGCTCCTGTTACAGGGAAGAGTGACCATGCCCAGGTCTCCATACTTCAAAGTGGCTTCAGGGGGCTTTCAGTTCAGAAGGAGGGGCCCTCTTCCTGCTTGGGCCCCAGGGAAGCCTTCCTGGAGGAGAAGGCGGATTTGAATGCATGGAGATAAGGGCATGGTGGGCAAAGGGACTGGGGTGAGCAAAGGAAGGGAGGTGCTCAAGTGTGCAGTGGGTATTCAGGACTAGAGGCAAGGCTGTCCACGGGGCAGAATGAGAAATGAGACAGGAAGGGTCTGGATGATTTAGGTCCTTGAATGCAGGACCAAGGACGATGAACTCTATTCAAAGGCAGGGGGGAACCACTGAAGGTCACAGAACAGGAACATGCTTTAGGAGATTGGAAATAGCAAGGAGACCAGGCAAGGGGACACAGATAATGAGAGGAAGGGAGGAGGAAGGGCAGGGCCTGACGGTGGGGATGGAGGTGGATGAACGGTTGATGGAGGGGAGGGGAAGGTGTGGGGGATACCGAAACTGGCGGGTCGTGGGGAGGTGACACAGGTGTGTGCAGGGAGATGACGGTTGGATTGGGACACGTGGGGTTTGCATCCCAGCTCTGGCGCTGGCCTCATGCCTTCTCTCAGGCAAGTCAGTTTCCCTCTCTGGGCCTCAGGTGCCGCCCCTCTAAATTGAAAAAAATAAAGAGATGTGGAATTCAGCCAGATAATCTATGAGAGGTATTCTGAACAAACTAAGTGACTGTTGGAGGCTTGCTTTCTAAAAGGTAAGCATTTATTGCTTTTATTAATTAGTGGTGACCATCCGCTATTACAAATGAAGACACTGCAGTTCAAGGTCAAAGGAGTGGCTGGAATTGGCAGCGTTGGGCCTCAAATCACAGGAGAAGCAAATTATGAGCAAATAAATGTGGGATGACTCAGAGAAGAGTCTTGATTTTAAAATATTGCTAAAGAAAAGGGCTGTTTTATGACTTTTATGCCGTGTGCTTATTAAACCCAAGCTATAAATGTGAACTAATAAGTAAAATGAGTTAAGTTAATGAAAAAAATCAACCTTCAGGACGGATCCATATTACCTAATGGCAGTCCATAAACATAAACATAAAATTTTTAAATACAAGAATGAATTGCAATGCCCAGCAGCTCAAGGAATCTGCAATTTCTCTGCCTTAAAAATAAAGGCTATTGATTTTAGCTTGGGTTCTCATTGCTCATGAGTGAGCCTTGAGAAGTCATAAAGGAAGGAATTATTTCCAATTGTTTACCCACTAAGGATCATATGTATTGAATTTAAATTGTCTCTGATTCCTAATTAGTACAAACCAAATTAGAATTCGAGTACAGCAGATCTGGAAAGGCCCCTGGAGACACGTAAGCTCAGTGTTCTTTGTGTTATAGGCCTGGAACCAGAGGGACAGAGAAGGAGAGCTAGTTGCCCAAGATCCCATAGCAGGCCGGGGTAGGAGGGTACAGGCTAGAACCGAGGGCTCCGGGCACCCGGGTCAGCTCCCCTCTCCCTCTGGTCTCTGCATCGTCTGGGATCAGATTATTAAACCCAGGGTGTGCAAGGCTGTTACCTGGGCCTTAGTCCTCTGGTGATCCTGTAATAAGCACTTTCTCCTAGCTCTGGGGAAAAGTAATCTGCTCAAGAAAGGACCCTCAAAGCCCAACTCACCCAATACTGAGAGCAAAGGGTGTTCTAAGACCCTCTAGCACATTGCTATATATGGAACCCTTGAGACCCTGTGCCCACCCTGCTAGCCAGGCAGCTCAGCCACGAAAGAGACACACGGGGGGCCTGGGGTTCTGTTCTGAGAATGGCTGCAGGTTGGCGCAGCCCAGGCCCAGGTCAGTTCCTCCCCATGTTCCAGTGAGCAGGGGGCACAAAGGCCTATTGTATGGTGAGGAGGGGAGGGGTCGCTTAACTCTGCCAGGCTCTCCCTCCCTTTCTTTCTCACACACACTCACACCCCCACACACACCCACAGGGACGAAGGAGCTTTGCACGTGGCCCAGTCACGCATGCGTGCACGCATGTATGTTAAGCTTCAGCCCACACTCGATTATGAAGCAGATGTTTAATTACTACCTGAGTGTTATTAATCAACACGATTAATACACAACCCATACCACATAATTACTTTGCAATTATACCGAAACGAAATATTTTATTGCCGAGGGTTTGATAATTAGCCAGCCTCGCCAAAGGACAGGTATGACGGGCGGTGATTTTTCTTCTCTCCTTCCTTTTCCTTCCTCCCCTGCCCTCTCGTTAATATTCTGGGCCGACGTCCCCACCAGGCAGAGCGAGGAGCCCAGGCAGGCTACCGGCCTCCTCCCTGCAGTGCTGCTTCTGCACTGACACTGGTTTTAATGTGATCCTCACTCGTCCTGTGGAGAAGGAAATGACAGCCCACTCCAGTACTCTTGCCTGGAGAATCCCGCGGGCAGAGGAGCCTGCTGGGCTGCTGTACATGGGGTCGCAGAGTCAGACACGACTGAAGCGACTTAGCAGCAGCAGCAGCATTCGTCCTGGTCCTCTCTGCTCAGCTCTCCAGCTTGGAAATCCACGTCTTTTGCAGAAACGAAGCTGGCCTCCCGCCGGCCTGTGGATCGAGAGGCAGCGGCCGGCAGGGTTACCTGGGGGTACTCTGCAGGCAGCTGCCCAGAGCCGAGTCTCAACTCTACCAGTTACTCACTGTGACACCTCTGTCGGGTCAACCATGCCTCAGTTTCCCCAGGTGCAGGATGGAAACGGAACAGTCATTACTTCAGAGGGGTCTTGTATTGCATATGATAGAAAACACAAAGCCTTTAGTACAGAGCCGGGCACAGAGTCACACTCCAGGAATATCCATTTTAACTGCTGCTGTTATTATTTGGGCTTCCCTGCTGGCTCCGATGGTAAATAATCCACCTGCAATGCAGGAGACAAGGGTTCAAGCCCCGGGTCAGGAAGATCCCCTGGAGAAAGGACTGGCTAACCATTCCAGTATTCTTGCCTGGAGAATTCCATGGACAGACGAACCTGGCGGGCTATAATCCATGGGGTCACAAAGAGTCGGACACGATTAAACTACTAACACATAGCTATTATTCAGCCAGAAATGGCCTCTCCAGGATTCCTCCCAATCAGAGAGTCTCCCAAACATTCAGGATTTTGGATTCCACTCTCAATCCCTCACTTAGAGCTCGGTCCCGTCTATTAGGAAACATCTTCCCACCTTGCCCTCTCCCTCTACTGGCCACCTCCATGGGCCCCACTTCCCAAATCCAAGCCTTCATCCTTTCTCTCCTGGTCCATGGCCATTAACTTTCACGCCATCTCCCTGCTGCCCCCCACCCTGTTCCATCCTCCACTGGGCAGGGAGACAGGCCCTCAGGGAGCAGAGCTTGGACCATGCCACTCTCCTGCTCAACAACCATCTGTAACTCACTATTGCCTAAGCCACCTGCCCTCATTGGATGGTCACCAATGCTCCAAATCCCATCATTGCTTGGTTGCATGAGCACCTAAGCTTTTGAGGATGAATGAAGGACTGAATGTCTTGCAAGATTTGACAGGCCTTCACACCCACCAAGCTGGGATGCCCCAGAACGTTTTATGAGCCTGCTTATCTCCATGGACTTAGGTTTATCTTGGAATTTGGGGTTTATTCCTCACTAGTTATTTCCCCTCCCCTCGCCTCCCACAAAAATCTTCAAACCAGTTGCATTTAAGAAGGATTCAGGACTTCTCTGGAGACCCAACAGTTAAGACTCTGGGCTTCCACCGCAGAGGGCACGGGTTCAATCCCTGGTTGGGAAACTAAGACCCTGTATACCACACAGTGCGGAAAAAGGAAAAACAAGCAAACAAAAACCCCGAAACAAATAAAAACAACCACATCCATAAAGAAAAAAGAAAAAATAAAAATCCATATTTTCAGACACAGAAACCACAAGTCCAGCTGAGCAAAGAGGCTATATCAGGAACCTCCGATGCAGGGGCCAGTGTGTGGTCTGCGCGAGAGGTGAGTGCAAGGGACAGGGTGGCAAACCCAGCAGGGACGGCACGAGAGAGCCAAGGGGTGGTGGCGGTGTGCTTGTGTGTGCAGCTGTGCCTGGTGTGCATCAGGCACACCTTGCTTTGCACAGACAGGGCCAACAGAGCTGCTTCTCATGTGACTTAACTCCTTCAGTTACAAAAATATCAAGAACTGTGAGTCACTCACTTACTTGAAGTGAGAAGTAAAGTCGATCAGTTGTGTCCGACTCTTTGCGACCCCGTGGAGAGTGTAGGCTACCAGGTTCCTCCGTCCATGGGATTTTCCAGGCAAGAATACTGGAGTGGGTTGCCATTTCCTTCTCCAGGAGACCTTCCTGACCCAGGGATTGAAGCCGGGTCTCCCACATTGTAGGCAGACACTTTACCGTCTAAGCCACCAGGGAGGCTAGAGTTCATTTACTTGGTAAACATAAAACTCTGGGCTCCAGAAGCAGCCTACTGGGGGAATTCTGTCTCCACCTCTGGCTAGCTATGTGACTTT
>SJYQ01002192.1:0-15960 GCA_006410935.1 Redunca redunca
AGTCTTCTGTTGTGTTGTTGGAAGAGGGTGTTTGCTATGACCAGTGCATTCTCTTGGCAAAACTCTATTAGCCTTTGCCCTGCTTCATTCCGTACTCCAAAGACAAATTTGCCTGTTATTCCAGGTGTTTCTTGACTTCTTCCTTTTGCATTCCAGTCCACTATAATGAAAAGGACTTCTTCCTTTTGCAATCCAGTCCCTATAATGAAAAGGACATCTTTTGGGGGTGTTAGTTCTAAAAGGTCTTGTAGGTCTTCATAAAACTGTTCAACTTCAGCTTCTTCAGCATTACTGGTTGGAGCATAGACTTGGATAACTCTGATATTGAATGGTTTGCCTTGGAGATGAAGAGATCAGTCTGTCATTTTTGAGACTGCATCCAAGTACTGCATTTCAGACTCTTTTGTTGACCATGATGGCTACTCCATTTCTTCTGAGGGATTCCTGCCCACTGTAGTAGATACAATGGTCATCTGAGTTAAATTCACCCATTCCAGTCCATTTTAGTTCACTGATTCCTAGAATGTCGACGTTCACCCTTGCCATCTCTTGTTTGACCACTTCCAATTTACCTTGAATCATGGGCCTAACATTCCAGGTTCCTATGCAATATTGCTCTCTAAAGCATCAGACCTTGCTTCTATCACGAGTCACATCCACAATTGGGTATTCGTTTTGCTTTGACTTCATCCCTTCATTCTTTCTGGAGTTATTTCTCCACTGATCTCCAGTAGCATATTGGGCACCTACCAACCTGAGGAGTTCCTCTTTCAGTATGCTATCTTTTTGCCTTTTCATCCTGTTCATGGGGTTCTCCAGGTAAGAATACTGAAGTGGTTTGCCATTCCCTTCTCCATTGGACCACATTCTGTCTAATGATAAATAATTTTTATTTAATCAATTTATATTTTGAAGTTTAGAAATAATTTAGACTCTAGGGCATTATATTTTTCTTCATGGGAGCTTCAAAAATCAAATTACTAAATCTGGGGATTTTAAAGAAAATAAACTCAAATGTATGACTTGTGCTCCACATGGGGTATATTTTTAAAGGACTAGTCACTCTAAGCTCTGAACTTTTCATTGTTGAACCATTTTATATGCCACTGTATTTTTCTAAGTACCGTACTCCCATATTTTAGTTAGGGGCATAGAGAGAGCTATTTGGTGCCTCCATGCCATAATAGCTGTATCAATCACAACTATTAAAATAAAGGTTCTAAGAGTATTTCTAGGATGTTCCCAGAAATTTAAATTATCTCTTAAATTATCTATCTTAGTGTAATATTAGAATATAGCAGAAGATAATGTTTTACTATTAGCCCCAAACTAAACACGTTTGAAAATTTATTTTGAAAATATTATGTTTAGAATATAAACAAATCTTTTACTCAGAAAAATCAAACTCTGGTTAACTTGGGACATAGGTTCTCTGTGACATAAATTGAGGAATTTGGCTCTCTTTGATTTTTTTTTTTTTTTACTAGTAATATATTCCTTTGGCTATTTGTATTAACTGTGTTGGATATCTTCCCTACCCCATCCTCAGCTTCTGCAGCTACTCTGATCAATATTCGCAATGCCAGGAAACACTTTGAAAAGCTGGAAAGAGTGGATGGGCCAAAGCAGTGTCTTCTCATGCGCTAAAACATTGCCAAATGCTGTTTCAGAAAAAAAAAAAAAAAGGAATACTATTTCTTAATGTTGTATTAGTATATATAGGCTCTGAAATGTTGTGATGCTTATCACTTCTGCATTTCTTCCCTACTCCCCAGTCTTCATGTATAACCTTGAATGCTATTTACTCAAATAGCCTGTAAGAAGTTAGAAGATAAACTGTCTATGAATGTGGTGTGATGTAAAAGTAGGTGATATGTAAGTGTTCTGATAACAATGTTCTAATAGTGTAAGTGTTCTAATAACCTGGTTTCAGTTGTTGTGTATGCCAAAGCCTTTTCCAGCATCATCTTATATTCCTCATCAGATAGTAACCTATATGTTTGGAATATTACTGTTTTCTCAGCATGCACTAAAAATATTCCTTAAATGCAATTATAAATAAAGTTTTGCTATTACAGATTTCAGTAACATTGTTTTCTTTCTTTTTTTTCTTTCCCTTGTTTCTTCAGCTTTTTCCTAAGAAAAAGAAAATGAATTTCACAGTTAACCTAGGGGAAGAAGACTTGCTGTTTGGGAAATAGTATAAAATAAAGTTGGTTGGGAAGGATGAGCCAAATGATAGCCTTAAAGCTAGGCAGAACTGTTTTGATATAATATGATAGGAAATGGCAAAGGAATTTTGAAAGAAAGTTAACCTGTGGGCTGACTGATGTCAGTTGGAGAAACAGATAGTAATCCAGGCCTGAAGTGTGTTGAAAGTCTGTTTCAAGATGAAACTAGAGAAGGAATGAATTAAAAGTTGAGGGGAAATAGATAGTATTCATGAGATATAAGTCTTCTTTCTATGAGGCCCAGGAATGGTTAATTTATATATTCCATAATACCTAATGGGATGTGCTTTCATTATACTCATTAAGTATTATTAAAACCTCATTCAAGGTGGGAGTTTATTTGACTTCATTCCCAAGGAAAAGATGACCCATTGTGAACTGGGAGAAGTGGAGCTTGGCAACACCAACTGCTGCTACTGCTGCTGCTAAGTCGCTTTAGTCGTGTCCGACTCTGTGCGACCCCATAGACGGCAGCCCACCAGGCTCCACCATACCTGTGATTCTCCAGGCAAGAATACTGGAGTGGGTTGCCATTTCCTTCTCCAATGCATGAAAGTGAAAAGTGAAAGTGAAGTCGCTCAGTCATGTCCTGACTAGAATTACTCAAAGCCATAACTTTTTCAGTTTCTATAGAACTGAAACAGAACACAAAAGCATTTAGGGAATCTACAGCATAGTAGATTCATCTCAATTTTATTTCATGAAGAAACTTCTTCCAGACTGCCAGAACCTCATCTTTCCTCATCTTATTGTCCCCAATGGAGATAAATAGAATTTTTACTGAATAGCAGTCATTATGTAGATTAAAAATGTAAATTCTTAAAAGAATCTTAAAGGGATTAATTTTATCAACAGTTGCATTAATCTTCTATAGAAGAAGAGTTTAAGTTTGATGTTCTAGATTATTTGTCCTACTAATATCTAGGAAAATGAAAAGAGCAAGTGAAAAGGGAGTCTGTTCTGTGACTAATGATTTGGCATCTTCTCCTTATCCTTTATCTGGGATGAGATTTGAAGGAAAACACCCAAAAGTGTTGTGTTTTTTTTTCTCCTTTGGAAGGTAGATATAGGTCTCCCACATTGCAGACATTATTTACCAGCTGAGCTACCAGGGAAACCCTAGATATAGATATATAGATATTCAATTATTTGAGCACCAGAAAAAAACTGTTACATGATTACTTTGTTTGCTCTTCATTCAACCTTTTCTCAGATTCTAGTTATAACTTGAACTTAAAGGATGTATAAAATTATGGAAGGTTAGAAAAATAAGTTATGATTTGACTTAATCCTAATAGTAATGAACAGCTGGTCTTCTTTGTCACTGAAGACAAGAAAAAAAAATGTTTTGAGATATTTGCCAAAGATGTGCCACTTAGAAACTGAAATAAAAAAGTGGACAGTGAAGACATGTACACAGAAAGAGTTGGAGAGAAGAAATCAAAACCAATGATGTAAAACTTATGAGTTTAGTGATACAGTGAATTGATTCTTTTTATAGGCCTTGTTAGCTATGTTAGTAGGATAGGGCAATGGTTCTCAAACTTGAGCATGCATCAGAACCACTTGGAGGATTACAGATAAAAAACACTGGTGCCGAGGGGCATTCTCTGTCCCCCTTCTGATGTCTATGTCAGAAGCTTTATCTGTCCCTTTTCATACTTTAATAAAACTCTGCTATACAAAAGCTCTTGAGTTATCAAGCCTGGTCCCTGGTCCCAAAGCTAAATCTTCAGACATCACAAATCCAACATCATTCACTGTGAGCTATCATCTTAGGGGCTCATCTTGAATCTTCAGGACAAAGTAAGAACACTCAAGAGCTCTAGCTTCTGTGCTTTCTCAGTATACGTTTCTCCTTTTACTTCACTAACTCTATGGTGTGCTTGTGTGAATGAACGATATGCCCTGTGTGAACCAAGTGATGAGCCCTGCTCTGTGGTTTCATGGTGCCTCAGAATGACTGAAGGCAGCCCCAAAAAGGGGAGCCTTGTTGGGTGTTTATACTGACCTACCAATGCCAAGGGACACCCAATGTCCCTGCGAGGGGAGCAGCCAGAAATGGGCAAAGCGTGTGGAACAAACTTTCCTTTCTAGGTCATCTTTTCCTGGTCTCTTTGACCAGTTCATAATTGTGTGGGAAATCAGAACTACTAACCTAATCTGTTGGGTCATAGACTTTCAAGGGACTTGTGATCCATGCTGTTACTGTGTGCTTTTACTTATACCCCATGTATGGAAGCACCTAGCCTTGCTAGGAGCCGAAAGTTACAAGAGCACATTTGGGAGTGAGATGCAGCTCTATCTCCAGGAATCCTCCTCAGGCTAGAGGTCACTCTCTTGGCTGCTTGCCTCTGAGGCCAGTGACCTGAAAGTAAGTCTTTGTCACAGCTGTCCCTCTAATCTATGTGGATAAAAATATTGCTGGTGACCATGAGCTTTTTGAGGACACAGATTAGGAATTGTAGGATCTGGTCAGGTTGGAAGTACAGTGGGCTTCTTCCATTGGTAGTGCTAACTGTTAGTGGATCAGAGGAGGCTCTCTGGTGGCTTTTGTCTCAATGCCTTAGATATTCCTTTTGTGGAATCTGTGGGAATGAACTGGAAGGATCAGCCCTAGTAGCTTAAGGAAAAAAAAAGTTTTCCTCGCTGGCCGACCCTTTTGCTATCACATATACTGGTATGGTGACACTCAGAACAGACATCTTGATTGTTGTTCATCCCTTTATAACTCACCTCTTCTATTGTGATCAGGACTGTACTCAGAAATGTGCACAGGCACATAGAACATGGATGCTTCCCCTAATAGTCCTAGCTTGGGAAACATTCTGAAAATCTACTCTGTTACACTCTGGGTGACATCAGAGACAAGGGAAAATCAAACAAAGGTCTTGGTGGTAAGGAACTAGAAATCAGTCTGGGATGCCATCAGGTCTTACCTCTGTGCATCTCCACCCTGCCTTGGTGGTAGAACCAGGAGGGATGAGTAAGGTACCTGTGTCAGTAAGGGACAGACTAAGTCCTACCAGGGAAGGAAAGCTTTAGTGGGAAGTCTGTCTAACCCGTATCTGGAGTGGGGAGGGACGCCTCCAGTGGAAAGAAGCCACAGCTGTGGATGCTGCTTCTTTCTCTCTTACAGATGGGAGCTAGCAGTTCCAGAACCACTCCTTTAAAATGTATTTTAAAAAACTGGGACAAGTTTGATCCCCAGAGTTTAAAAAGACATGCCTGATCTTCTGTGATACTGAATGGCCACAGTATCCTTTGGAAGATGGGGAACACTGGCCTTTTGAAGGGCCTCTTAATTATGATACTGTTTTACAATTAGATTGGTTCTGTAGAAAACAAGAGAAATAGGTAGAAGCGCCATATGTTTTGCTCTTTATCTCTCTGTGAGACATGCCAGACTTATGTCCTAAAGGTGCAGGTTTGGGTGTGAAACCTTTTTAGCAGCCTCCTGTACTCTTACTTTGCCCCTGTGTCTGGGGCTTCCAACTGAACAGGCTGAGAATCAGGGCACCTTCCAGGAGGGGTTGCCTCAGTCTCGGTAGAGATTCAAACAGTTCCAATTGTGGTCGAGACTATTTAGAAGATCTAAAAAGTACATGGAAGCCTTTACAAGACTAACTTTACTTTATGACCTTACTTGGAGAGATACAATGTATGTCTTGGGACAGATGCTGACCCCTGACTCAATAGCTTGACTTTTGGGGAAAGCTACTACTTTTGGAGATGAATGGCTTGAACATGAGACAAGGGGAAAGAGGGAAATAGCCCTCCTCCCTACGGGGAGCCAAGCAGTTCCCATAACAGAGCCACTTTGCTGGATATATTCTTGAAGGACTCAAGCAAGTGCACATGAAGACTTTAAACTATGCCAAGTTGACTGACATAGAACAGGGAGAGAAGGAAACTCCTGATAAACTCCTAGTATAGACTACTGGAGCCTCTCTGCAAGTTTACTGACATTGTTTCCAAAAGTGCAGATGGAGAAATTTTCTTAAAAGATAGATTTCTCACTCAGTCAGCTCCAGATATCTGCAATAAGTTACAAAAACAGGCATTTGGACCAAATCAGTCTTTAGAAAAACTGTTGCAGCTGGCTTAGATGGTATATTATGGTAGAGGGTATGAGGAGGAAAATAGGAGGCAATAAGTGAACCAGGCAAAAGACTGAAGCCCCAGCATGGCTGTTAGATCTGCTCTGAAACAACCTGAGAAAAAAATGCCCAGAGGAACCCAGGTGAAAAGGGATGCGCTTGTTATTACTGTGGAAAAGAAGGGCATCTCAAGTGGGATTGCCTTCAGGCATCTAAGCTAACCCCGGCCCCATGTCCGGCCTGTAAAGGACCATAACTGAGGAGAGACTACCTTCCGAGGTATAGGCCCCAGGGGTCGGACTCTCAGGACAATCAGGACTGAAGGTGCCCATGGGTTCACACAAGCTCCCATCCTAATTATACCTGAGGAACGGGGTGCGGGGAGGACAATCAATTGATTTTCTCTTGGACACCAAGGCAACTTTCTCTGTGCTCACTGAAGCCCCTGGTCTGCTTTCCTCCTGATCCACTACTGTAATGAGACTGTCTGGATGAGACAAACATTATTATTTCAGTTGTCCTTTAAGCTGTAACTAGGACTCTGTGCTATTTTCTTGAGTTTCAAATCATGCCAGAGTCTCCCTGAACTCTTCTAGGGAGAGATATACTGAGCAAGGTCCAGGCCTCTGTTTTCATGAATATGGAACCTGCTCTTTTTAACAGAACAAAATGTAAATCCTAGAGTGTGGGCTGATGGAAAAACTGTGGGTTGAACACAAAATGCTGTTCCTGTCATTATCAAGCTCAAAGACCCTCACTTATTTCCATGTCAAAAACAATATCCTCTAAAGTTGATGAATAGGTGAAATCTTACTGTACTGATTTCTCACAATATAAGTGGGATCTTAAACTCTAAAGTTCAGAGTGACAATGGTTCTCTCTTTAAAGCTGCTGTAACTCAAGGGGTGTTGAAAGCTCTAGGAATAGAATATCACTTACACTGTTCCTAGAGACCCCAATCTTCAGAAAAAATTAAAAAGGCTAATGGCATTATTAAGAGACATCTGTATAAGCTAACTCAGAAAACACAAGACGGTTGGTCTAAAAACTTACCCATAGCTTTAATGAGGGCTCAAACTGCCCCTAAGAAGGGACTGTCTCTATGACAGACCATTTTTGTGCACAGATATTGTCATAGATCCTAAAGCCTTAGAATTAATTAACTATGTGACTCAGCTTTCAGCTTTTCAGCAGACATTATGAGAACTCTGGGAGGTGACCACTGACCCAGCCTCCACAGTCAGTCTAATTGCTGGGTCTGTGGAGTGCTCCCCCTCCTTATCAATTGAAGACTTCCCATGGTGAGATTCTCTGCTTCAAAGAAAGGACTTTCTTTAACTCTGCAAAAACCTTCACCAACAACAATCTTATGTGATGCCTCTTCTTGATCTGATGACGTCTAACAATCCTAAGATGGACTGATGCAACTATGGATATGCTACTGCTGCTGCTGCTAAGTCACTTCAGTCATGTCCAACTCTGTGCGACCCCATAGACGGCAGCCCATCAGGCTCCCCCGTCCCTGGGATTCTCCAGGCAAGAACACTGGAGTGGGTCACCATTTCCTTCTCCAATGCATGAAAGTGAAAAGTGAAAGTGAAGGTGGTCAGTCTTGTCCGACTCCTAGTGACCCCATGGACTGCAGCCTACCAGGCTCCTCTGTCCATGGGATTTTCCAGGCAAGAGTACTGGAGTGGGGGTGCCATTGCCTTCTCCAAACTATGGATATAGTGTAACCTTTAATTTTGATTATGATTTAACTTGGTTTAAGGACTGTTTTGCCTTACATCTGTAACTGTAAAACGGGGTTTGTTTCTAACCCTCTGAAAGCTTTTAAGTTACAAATGGTTGTCCAGGCTCCTACGAGTGCCACAGCCTCCTCCAACTATTATTTGGGGCCCTTGTAGCAGAGACCTTCTGAGGTTAGGAGAATATGTTGCCTCAACATTTTAGGGACCATGCCCTTCAACAGCAGGAGGTAGTTATGGAATGAAAACAATGCCCCTTTCCCTTGGCAATATAATTCTCCTAAAAGAAAAGGGGAGGTGAGAGTCAATTCCTAGGTAGATTGATAAGAAGTCTGTGGTCCCTGAGGAGGAGAGAGGAGTCTGGGGCTCTCAAGGAGGAGATAGGGGTCTGGAGTTCTCAAGGAGGAGAAAAGGACAAACTTGGTTTTTTTCCCTTTAAACCCAGAGCTGATGATTGCACAAGAGAACAACTCATCTTGCTCAAGGATATGTTTTTCCCTTAAACTCTGTATCAGTGACAACAATGTATCCTGCTTGAGGACATGTTTCTCCTTCTTGAGAACCTTCTGACTAATCCTGTCATCTTAAAATATATATTGTGGGAGTGGGTCTAGTAAGAACTTTACAGCCTTGAGACATTCTTTTGATTTACTATAATAACCAATTGAAAAAGTATATAGCTCCCTTGTTAAAACTAGCGATGGGGGCACTCTGTGTCCCTTTTCTGATGTCTATATCAGAAGCTTTCTCTGTCCCTTTTCATACTTTAATGAAACTCTGCTACACACACAAAATTAAAAAAAAAAAAAAGACACTGGTGCCCCACACACCACAACTAAGAGTTTCAGATTCAGTAGGTCTAGGGTGGGGCCCATGAATCTACATTTCTAACATAAGTTCCCAGGTGTTTCTGATACTGATTCTGCTGACCCACTTTGGGAAACACTGCTTTAAGGAAAAGAAGAGGAAATACAGATATGGAAGCAGGAATGAGAAAACATGTTCACCAGGTTTGCAAGGATAAGTTGAAGACATTATACCAAAATATATAGTTTAGACCACTGAATCTCAAAGTGATCTAAAACTTTGAAAAGTACTGTCTTAGATTAAAGCAGTGACTAGGAAGCTTCTATTTAATAAGTAATATGTTCCAGGTGGAAACCATTGCTAACATATGGGTAGTTTGTGTAGGGACTTAACTTTTTCCAGTTTCAATCAGCTTTATTTGTTAATGCAATAGGATATGAAAGTGTAGATGTGTTGCCAAATGGAAACAGTGTTAACTTTAGTTCAGTATTTACTAAATGTCATGTTGTAAATCCTTAATATGGATCATCTCATTAGTCTTCACAAGAATCCCATGAGGTAAGTACTATAACTATCTCACTATTTTTTAGATGGGGAAATTGGGCTCAGAGAGGATAAGAAATTTGGCCACATTTAAACAGTAGTGGTGAAGCTGGGGTTTGAATTCAGGTATTATAACTTGAGAGCTCATGCACTTAACCTTGAAATTATGTTGCCTCCCTGAATTTAATGGTCTTCTTAGGCTGGAGAGTTTGAGATGCATCCGGTTATGGTACCTAGCTGAGAGATTACCACTGTGTTGGCTGCTATAGAAATAGTAAGCCAAATGCTTGTGAATCTGTATTACTCTTGTTTTCAGTGGGACTTTGCTGCATGAAATAAGAAGCTTTACCACAGTTGGCAGTAAAAAGCAGAGTCAAATAGGAGGGAAAAAAATCTCCAGCTTGAAGGATTTAGGTCAAATCTAAGCGGTTTCTCAGTATTTGTTATTTTTCTGCAAGAATTGGATTGCTGTGAGCAGTTATTTATAACTTCTATGTCTCCATGTACTCAGTTGATCAGTTGTTTCCGAGTCTCTGTGACCCCCCTGAACTGTAGCTGGCTAGCTTCCTCTGTCCATGGGATTTTCCAGGCAAGAATACTGGAGTCGATTCCATTTCCTCTTACAGGGGATCTTCCTGACCCAGGGATCAAATGCATGTCTCTGCCATCTCCTGTGGTAGTAGGCAGATTCTTTACAAATGCACCACCTCTGGGGCCCTTTAAGAATAGGAGGGAAAAACTTTGCAACATTTTTGGGTCTCTCACAGTAAAGGCCACCTTATGATTTCCCACTTAAATTCCTGATTTCCTTGTAAAGCAGGAAAGCAGTTAAGGTCTTCCTGCAGTCTTCACTAACAAGATTTCTGGCCTCATTGTATATAAATGTCCTCACTGCATGAGATTTAGTGGAAAACAATTAGCATTTTTCCAGCTTTATTGAGGTATGATTGACGAATTAAAATTGTATACATTTAGGTTGTACAATGTCATATTTGTTTTCTTAAGGTGTACAACATTGTAATTTCATATACAAATACATTGTGGAATGATTATTGCAATTAAGACATCCATCACCCCACATAGTTACCTTTTATTTTTCTGTTAAAGAACACTTAAGATCTACTTTCTTAGCAAATTTTAAGTATACAATACACTCTTCTTATAGTCACCATACTGTAATTAGATCCTCAGAATTAATTCATCTTATAACTGGAAATTTGACCAGTATCTCCCCATTTCCCCCACCCTTCAGCCCCTATGGGTGCTATGGTGGCTCAAATGGTAAAGAATTTGCCTGCAATGCAGGAAACTCAGGTTCAATCCCTGGGTTGGGAAGATCCCCTGGAGAAGGAAATGGCAACCCACTCCAGTATTCTTACCTGGAGAATTCCATGGACAGAGAAGCCTGGTGGACTAGAGTCCACAGGGTTGCAAAGAGTCAGACACAAATGAGTGACTAACACTTTCTCACTTTCTCAGCCCCTGGAAATGACCATTCTATTCTTCTTATATGAGTTCAACATTTTTAGATTCCACATATAGGTGAGATGATACAGTACTGGTCTTTCTCTAACATCTCACATAGCATAATATTCTCAAGGTCAGTCTGTGTTGCCACAAATGGTTACATTGGAGTGGAGGAGGCAGAAACCATACTCAGGCTTGAAGAGTATGTGGACATTAATGAAGCAAAGCAGCTGCTCCTTCAAGAAGCAAGGTTATGCAGGGAAGAAAAGAGGATGGAAGCAAGATCAAGGGAAGTATTTTTCCATAACTCCTGAAGAATTTCTTCTTTAGGCTGGTCTTATCCCAAAAGAAATTCCTCAAAATCTGGTCTACAGCTTCTCAGTGAAAGATTGCCTCATTTGTGATCTATTTTCAACATCACATATATACTCCTCTTGAGCACTACTTGAAACTGGAAAGACTGAAATCTGTGTAGGAGAAAGTAGCTAAATTCTCACCCCATAAAAAGTAAGACACTGAATTATTTGGAGTAGCTCAATTGGAAACTGCAAATATTTGGTACCTCCCTTCATTTTAGCTCCAGAACAACAATTATGATTTCCATCATTTATTGATTGCTTACCATGTATCATGCACTCTTATAGTTATATTAATTACATTATTGCAGGCAAAGTCACTTCAGTGGTGTCTGACACTGCAACCCTATGGACTGTAGCCTGCCAGGCTTCTCCGTCCATGGGATTCTCCAGGCAAGAACACGAGTGGGTTGTGATGCTCTCCTCCAGGGGATCGTGCTGACCCAGGAATTGAACTAATGTCTCTTATGTCTCCTGTACTGGCAGGTTGGTTATTTACAACTAGCACCACCTGGGAAGTTCAAATATATTGTTAATATATATTCATTTTGTCCTTAAAATTCTATTAATTAGTTACTGTTATATATGATAAAAATGAGACAGAGAGATTAGGTTACTTGCCCACAAGTTACATGCTATATGAGTGACAGATTTGGGACTTGAATCTAGGCATCTAGTGTGTGCCACTAACTTCTCCTACTGCACTGCTCGAGTAGCAAAGAAGATGTTAGAAAAAGAGATGTCTGCACCTTGTATAACTCAGGAACTTCAGAATAAGGTAGCTAGAACTGGACGGACACACTGTCTCTAGAAGAGATTGACTATAAATTAGCTCCATAGAGTGTCAACTCCAATTTCTCTTCATATGTTAGTAAGTACGGATTGAGTAGTTCTATATATTTAGCTGTTGTAGGCCTTGTGGTTAGGAAGACAAAAAGACAGTCTGCTTGCAAAAAAGATCTTCCACAATAATGGAAACTCCTTGAGAGTATCTGTTCAGTTCAGTCAATCAGTAGTGACTGACTCTTTGTGACCCCATGGACTGCAACATGCCAGGCTTCACTGTCCACCAACTCCTGGAGCTTGCTCAAACTCATGTCCATTGAGTCAGTGATACCATCCAACCATCTCTTTCTCTGTCGTCCCCTTCTCTTCCTGCCTTCAATCTTTCCGAGCATCAGGACATTTTCTAATGAGTCAGTTCTTCGCATCAGGTGGCCAAAGTATTGGAGCTTCAGCTTCGGCATGAGTCATTCCAATGAGTATTCAGGATTGATTTCCATTAGGATTGACTGACTTGATCTCCTTGCAGTCCAAGGGACTCTCAATTGTATTCTTCAACACCACAGTTCAAAAGCATCAGTTCTTTGGTGTTCAGCTTTCTTTATGGTCCAACTCTCACATCCATACATGACGACTGGAAAAACCATAGCTCTCAGGATACGGACATTTGTTGGCAAAGTAATGCTTCTGCTTTTTAATATGTTGTGTAGGTTTGTCATAGGTTTCTTCCAAGGAGCAAGTGTATTTTAATTCAGTGCCTGCAGTCACCATCTGCAGTGATTTTGGAGAGGAAGAAAATAAACTCTTTCACTGTTTTCATTGTTTCCTCATGTATTTGGCATGAAGGGATGGGACTGGATGCCATGATCTTCATTTTTTGAACGTTGAGTTTTAAGCCAGCCTTTCACTTTCCTTTTTTACATTCATTAAGAGGCTCTTTAGTTCCTTTTCGCTTTCTGTCATAAGTATGGTGTCATCTGCATATATGAGATTATTGAAAATTCTCCCAGAAATCTTGACTCCAGCTTGTGCTTCAGCCAGTCCATCATTTTGCATGATATACTCTGCATATAAGTTAAATAAGCAGGGTGACAATATACAGCCTTGACATACTCCTTTCCCAATTTGGACCAGTCTGTTGTTCCATGTCCAGTTCTCACTGTTGCTTCCTGATTTGTATACAGATTTCTCAGGAGGCAGGTCAGGTAGTCTGGTATTCCCATCTCTTTCAGAATTTTCCAGTTTGTTGTGATCCACAGTCAAAGGCTTTGGCATTGTCAATAAAGCAGAAATAGATGTTTTTCTGAAACTCTCCCTTTTTTGATGATCCAGTGGATGTTGGCAATTTGATCTCTGGTTCCTCTGCCTTTTCTAAGTCCAGCTTGAACATCTGGAAGTTCACGGTTCACATATTGCTGAAGCCTGGATTGAATTAAGTGATTGCTTAGGAAGGCTTTTGTTTTAATCTCTCCTTGCTATTCCCTGGTGGCTCAGACAGTAAAGTGTCTGCCTGTAATGTGGGAGACCCGGGTTTGATCCCTGGGTTGCAAAGATCCCCTGGAGAAGGAAATGGTAACCCACTCCAGCACTCTTGCCTGGAAAATTCCATGGACTGAGAGGCTCCTCAGATCCTGATAGGCTACAGTCCATGGGGTTGCAAAGAGTCAGACTCGACTGAAAGACCTCACTTCACTTGGTATTCTTTGGAATTCTGCATTTAGATGGGTATATGTTTCCTTTTCTCCTTTCCCTTCTTTGCTCAGCTATTTGTAAGGCCTCCTCAGACAACCGTTTTGCCTTTTTTTGTTTTTCTTCTTCTTGGGAATGTTTTTGATCACCACATCCTGTACAATGTTATGAACCTCTGACCATAGTTCTTCAGGCACTCTATCAGATCTAATTCCTTGAATCTATTTGTCAGTTCCACTGTATAATCATAAGGGATTTGATTTAGGTCATACCTGAGTGGTCTTGTGGTTTTCCCTACTTTCTTCAGTTTCAGTCTGAATTTTGTAATCAAGAGTTCATGATCTAGTCAGCTCCTGGTCTTGTTTTTGCTAACTGTATAGAGCTTCTCCATCTTTGGCTGCAAAGAATATATTCAGTCTGATTTCGGTATTGACTATTTGGGGATGTCCATGTGTAGAATCATCTCTTGAGTTGTTGGAAGAGGGTGTATGCTATGACAAGTGCTTTCTCTTTGAAAAACTCTGTTAGCCTTTGTCCTGCTTCATTTTGTACTCCAAGGCTAAACTGCCTGTTACTCCAGGTATCTCTTGACTTCTTACTTTTGCTCTCCAGTCACCTATGATGAAAAGGACATCTCTTTTGGTGTTGGTTCTAGAAGGTCTTGTAGGTCTTCACAGAACCATTCAACTTCAGCTTCTTTGGCACTTTTGGTTGGGGCATAGACTTGGACTACTGTGATATTGAATGGTTTGCCTTGGAAGAGAACTGAAATCATTCTGTCATTTTTGAGACTGCACCCAAGTACTGCATTTCAGGCTCTTTTGTTGACTATGAGGGCTACTCCGTTTCTTCTAAGGCATTCTTGCCCATAGTAGTAGATATTATGGTCATCTGAATTAAATTTTCCCCTTCCAGTCCATTTTAGTTCATTGATTCCTAAAATGTCAATGTTCACTCTTGCCATCTCCTGTTTCACCACTTCCAATTTACCTTGATCCATGGATCTAACATTCCAGGTTCCTATGCAGTATTGTTCTTTACAGCATTGGACTTTACTTCCATCACAAGTCACATCCACAAGTGTGCGTTATTTTTTCTTTGGCTCAGCCTTTTCATTTTTTCTGGAGCCATTTCTCCACTCTTCTCCAGTAGCATATTGGTCACCTACTGACAGGGAGTTCATCTTTCAGTGTCATAACTTTTTGCCTTTTCATACTCTTCATGGGGTTCTAGACATGTCTATTTTGCTTCCTCACTGACTCACTACAATATAGTATATTCCTGACATGTCATAAGTATTCAGTAAGTAGTTGATGAATGAATGAATAAAGCTTTTCCAGATATTTCCTAGAGAAGGAGCAAGCAACACTGGCTGGATTAATTGAGTTCAAGAATAAATCTAGCTCTAGTTACTAACTTTTAGATTGCTATATAGTCAGACTTCTTTTTTTTTTTTTTTTTTAAGGTTTTTCTTTGGAGGAAGAGTTCAAATTCCTAAGCCAGCTGCTTGGTGTCCTTCTAAGCCAGACTGCTAAAATGCCTCCTGAAACATTGGGCAAGAAAAGACATTCTGCTGCTGTGGACCTCTGAGAATAAGATTAGTTCTTTTCACACTTTCTGACATAATCTGAGATAAGGAGACATCATCTTACTTTGAGGCATTCTCTGGTTAGTATCTAGGAAGAAAAGTATGGCTAAGGTTATGCATACTTTATACTTTTCCACTCCAAACACTTTTCTGCCTCTAGCCATACTTTCTTAGGTAGAAGTCTCAGGGAATGAATCTTAACCGCCACCCCCCAAACCAGATGTCTGCTCGTCCTTCTGTCACCTACTCAAGGAGATAGTTGGGGTGCAGTTTTCAGTGGCTCATGTTGCCAAGAGCTACCAAGATGTCTGAATATGAAAGATAGCGCCTTTTCTCTAAGGTAGCCTGGTGTAGAAGTAAAATGTTTGACATTAAAGTTAGACCAGGTGTGTATTTTCTAAGTGGATTATTTTGAATAGTCTCTTAACCTCTCCCAGCCTCAATTTCCTCATCAGTAAAATGGTAGTAATAACATCAGCTTTACATAATTAGATAGATGAGATAATGTTTCTGAAGTGCCCTAACAATATCTGGTGTATATTTGTACTTTACAATGGTGAAAAACAATAATAACAGCAATAATATTAGTTCATTCAATTGGTAGATCCATGGTGAGATGAACCTGGAATACCTGACTCAGGAGAATGT
>SJYQ01002193.1:0-11336 GCA_006410935.1 Redunca redunca
TATTAAAGTCTCCCACTATTATTACGTAATAGTTAATTTCCCCTTTCATACTTGTTATCATTTGTCTTACATATTGTGGTGCTCCTGTGTTGGGTGCATACATATTAATAATTGTTATATCTTCTTCTTGGATTGTTCCTTTGATCATTAAGTAGTGTCCTTCTTTGTCTCTTTTCACAGTCTTCGTATTAAAGTCTATTTTATCTGATATGAGTATTGCTACTCCTGCTTTCTTTTGGTCTCTATTTGCATGGAATATCTTTTTCCAGCCGTTCACTTTCAGTCTGTATGTGTCCCTTGTTTCGAGGTGGGTCTCTTGTAGACAACATATATAGGGGTCTTGTTTTTGTATCCATTCAGCCAGTCTTTGTCTTTTGATTGGGGCGTTCAACCCATTTACATTTAAGGTAATTATTGATAAGTATGATCCTGTTGCCATTTACTTTATTGTCTTGGGTTTGAGTTTATACACACTTTCTGTATTTTGGTCTAGAGAAGATCCTTTAGCATTTGTTGGAGAACTGGTTTGATGGTGCTGAATTCTCTCAGCTTTTGCTTGTCTTTAAAGCTTTTGATTTTTCCTTCATATTTGAATGAGATCCTTGATGGGTACAGTAATCTGGGCTGTAGCTTATTTTCTTTCATCACTTTAAGTATGTCCTGCCATTCCCTCCTGGCCTGAAGAGTTTCTATTGAAAGATCAGCTGTTATCCTTATGGGAATCCTCTTGTGGAATACTTGTTATTTTTCCCTTGCTGCTTTTAATATTTGTTCTTTGTGTTTGATCTTTGTTAATTTGATTAATGTGTGTCATGGGGTGTTTCACCTTGGGTTTCTCCTGTTTGGGACTGTCTCGGTTTCTTGGACTATTTCCTTCCCCATTTTAGGGAAGTTTTCAATTATTATTGCCTCAAGTATTTTCTCATGGTCTTTCTTTTAGTCTTCTTCTTCTGGGATTTTATGATTCGAATGTTGGGGCATTTCACATTGTCCTAGAGGTCTCTGAGATTGTCCTGATTTCATTTAATTTGCTTCTCTTTTTTCCTGTCTGTTTCATTTATTTCTACCATTCTATCTTCAACCACACATATCCTATCCTCTGCATCCATAATTCTACTGTTGGTTCCCTCCAGAGTGTTCTTTATCTCATTTATTGCATTATTCATTATATATTGACTCTTTTTTATTTCTTCTAGGTCTTTGTTAAACCTTTCTTGCATCTTCTCGATCCTTGTCTTCAGGATATTTATCTGTAACTCCATTTTGTTTTCATGATTTTGGATCAATTTCACTGTCATTATTCAGAATTCTTTATCAGGTAGATTCCCTGTCTCTTCCTCTTTTGTTTGGTTTGGTGGGCATTAATCCTGTTCCTTTATCTGCTGGGTATTTCTCTGCCCTTTCATCTTGCTTATATTGCTGTGTTTGGGGTGGCCTTTCCGTATTCTGGCATTTTGTGGAGTTCTCTTTAATGTGGAGTTTCCTCAGTCTGGGTAGGGTTGGACGGGTGGCTTGTCAAGGTGTTCTGCTTAGGGAAGCTTGTGTCGGTGTTCTGGTTGGTGGAGCTGGATTTCTCTCTGGAGCACAGTGAAGTGTCCAGTAAGGAGTTATGAGATGTCAGTGGGTTTAGTGTGACTTTGGGCAGCCTGTGTATTGAAGCTCAGGGCTATGTTCCTGTGTTGCTGGAGAATTTCATGGTATGTCTTGCTCTGGAACTTGTTGGCCCTTGAGTGGTGCTTAGTTTCAGTGTGGGTATGGAGGTGTTTCATGAACACCTTTCGATTAATATTGCCTGGAGTCAGGAGTTCTCTGGTGTTCTCAGGTTTTGGACTTAAGCATTCTGCTTCTTTGGCCACTGCTGAGTTTTCTAAGTTTGCTGGCATATTGAGTGCAGCACTTTCACAGCATCATCTTCCAGGATTTGAAATAGCTTACATGGAATTCCATCACCTCCCCTAGCTTTGTTCATAGTGATGCTTTCTAAAGCCCACGTGACTTCACATTCCAGGATATCTGGCTCTAGGTGAGTGATCACACCATCGTGATTATCCGGGTTGTGAGGATCTTTTTTGTACAGTTCTTCTGTGTATTCTTGCCACCTCTTCTTAATATGTTCTGCTTCTCTTAGGTCCATACCATTTCTGTCCTTTATCGAACCCATCTTTGCATGAAATGTTCTCTTGGTATCTCTCATTTTCTTGAAGAGATCTCTAGTCTTTCCAGTTCTAATCTTTTCCTCTATGTCTTTGCATTGATCGCTGAGGAAACCTTTCTTATCTCTTCTTGCTATTCTTTGGAACTCTGCATTCAGATGTTTATATCTTTCCTTTTCTCCTTTGCTTTTTGCTTCTCTTCTTTTCACAGCTATTTGTAAGGCCTCCCCAGACAGCCATTTTGCTTTTTTGCATTTCTTTTCCATGGGGATGGCCTTGGTCCCTGTCTCCTGTACAATGTCACAAACCTCTCTGTCCATAGTTCATCAGCCACTCTATCTATCAGATCTAGTCCCTTAAATCTATTTCTCACTTCCACTGAATGGTCTAGCGGTTTTCCCTACTTTCTTCAATTTCAGTCTGAATTTGGCAATAAAGAATTCATGATCTGAGCCACACTCAGGTCCTGGTCTTGTTTTTGTTGACTATATAGAGCTACTCCATCTTTGGCTGCAAAGAATGTAATCAATCTGATTTTGGTGTTGACTATCTGGTGATGTCTATGTGTAGAGTCTTCTCTTGTTTTCTTGGAAGAGGGTGTTTGCTATGACCAGTGCATTTTCTTGGCAAAAATCTAATAGTCTTTGCCCCGTTTCATTCCATATTCCAAGGCTAAATTTGTGCTGTTACTCCAGGTGTTTCTTGACTTCCTACTTTTGCATTCCAGTCCCCTATAATGAAAAGGACATCTTTTTGGGTGTTAGTTCTGAAAGGTATTGTAGGTCTTCATAGAACCGTTCAACTTCAGCTTCTGTAGCATTACTGGCTGTGGCATAGACTTGGATTACTGTGATATTGAATGGTTTGCCTTGGAAACGAACAGAGATCATTCTGTCGTTTTTGAGATTGAATCCAAGTACTGCATTTCAGACTCTTTTGTTGACCATGATGGCTACTCTATTTCTTCTAAGAGAAGAGCTATTTCAAATTCTGAAATATGATGCTGTGAAAGTGCTGCACTCAATATGCCAGCAAATTTGGAAAACTCAGCAGTGGCCACAGGACTGGAAAAGGTCAGTTTTCATTCCAATTGCCAAGAAAGGCAATGCCAAAGAATGCTCAAACTACCACACAATTGCACTCATCTCACATGCTAGTAAAGTAATGCTCAAAATTCTGCAAGCCAGGCTCCAGCAGTACGTGAATCATGAACTTCCAGATGTTCAAGTTAGTTTTAGAAAAGGCAGAGGAACCAAAGATCAAATTGTCAACACCCGCTGGATCATGGAAAAAGCAAAAGAGTTCCAGAAAACATCTATTTCTGCTTTACTGACTATGCCAAAACCTTTGACTGTGTGGATCACAAGAAACTGTGGGAAATTGTGGAAGAGTGGAATCCCAGACCACCTGACCTGCCTCTTGAGAAACCTGTATGCAGGTCAGGAAGCAATAGTAGAACTGGACATGGAACAACAGACTGGCTCCAAATAGGAAAAGGAGTACGTCAAGACTGTATATTGTCACCTTGCTTATTTAACTTATATGCAGCGTACATCATGAGAAACGCTGGACTGGAAGAAGCACAAGCTGGAATCAAGATTGCCGGGAGAAATATCAATAAGCTCAGATATACAGATGACACCACCCTTATGGCAGAAAGTGAAGAGGAACTAAAAAGCCTCTTGATGAAAGTGAAAGAAGAGAGGGAAAAAGTTGGCCTAAAGCTCAACACTCAGAAAACGAAGATCACGGCATCTGGTCCCATCACTTCATGGGAAATAGATGGGGAAACAGTGGAAACAGTGTCAGACTTTATTTTGGGGGGCTCCAAAATCACTGCAGATGGTGACTTCAGCCATGAAATTAAAGACGGTTACTCCATCAAAGAAACTTTATGACCAACCAAGATAGCATATTGAAAAGCAGAGACATTACTTTGCCCACAAAGGTCCATCTAGTCAAGGCTATGGTTTTTCCTGTGGTCATATATGGATGTGAGAGTCGGACTGTGAAGAAAGCTGAACAACAAAGACTTGATGCTTTTGAAGTGTGGTGTTGGAGAAGACTCTTGAGAGTCCCTTGGACTTCTAGGAGAACCAACAAGTCCATTCTGAAGGAGATCAGTCCTGGGTGTTCTTTGGAAGGAATGATACTAAAGCTGAAACTCCAGTACTTTGGCCACCTCATGAGAAGAGTTGACTCATTGGAAAAGACTCTGATGCTGGGAGGGATTGAGGGCAGGAGGAGAAGGGGAAGTCAGAGGATGAGATGGCTGGATGGCATCACTGACTCGATGGACATGAGTCTGAGTGAACTCCGGGAGTTGGTGATGGACAGGGATGCCTGGCATGCTGTGATTCACGGGGTTGCAAAGAGTCAGACATAACTGAGCACCTGAACTGAACTGAACTGAACTTCTGTCTCTGGTTTTCAGTCTTATTCTGACAGTAGCTTCCAGACTTCTCCATCTATACAGCACCAATAATAAAACATTAGGTTAAAGATGAAAAGTTTCTCCACAGTGAGGGACACCCAGAGAGATTAACAGAGTTACATGGAGAAGGGATGAGGGAGGAGGGAGATAGAGGTGACTAAGAGGACAAGCTGCTGCTGCTAAGTCGCTTCAGTTGTGTCCAACTCTCTGCAACCCCAAAGACGGCAGCCCACCAGGGTCCCCCATCCCTTGGACTCTCCAGGCAAGAACACTGGAGTGGGTTGCCATTTCCGTTTCCAAGGAGGAGAAGACGGGGAATAAAATAGGAGAGAGCAAGCTAGCCAGTAATCACTTTCTTATGTGCTCTCCACAGTCTGCATCCTTCAGAGATGTTCACAGTTTTACAGAGAAGAGAAGAGGGAGCAAAGAGACAGAGGTGACCAGGAGGGCAAAGGGGGAATCAAAAGGAGAGAGGCAGATCCAGACAGGAATTAGTTCCCTACGTGTTCTCCACTTTCTGGAACACACAAAGAGATTCAGAGTTGGGTACAGAATAGAAGGGGGAGGAAGGAGATAGAGGTGACCTGGTAGAGGAAAAGGAGAGTCCAAAGGAGGAGAGACCAGTCAAGCCAGTAAACTCACTCCCAAGTAAAAATGGGTACTAAAGATTGGATTCTTAAAGGTACAAAATTGATAATAAATACCAAAAAGCAAAGATTAAAAATCTAGAGTAGTGGTTGGAGTCTCAAAAATAGAATATTAAAGAAAAAAACAAAGTCACAAAATTATAAAATATATATATATATATATGAAGTTTGCTTTTAAAAGTAGGGTCTTTTTTTTTTTTTTTTTTACGAAGTAATGTGTTCGGTTCAGTTCAGTCACTCAGTCATGTCCGACTCTTTGTGTCGCCACTAATTGCAGCACGCCCAGCCTCCCTGTCCATCACCAACTCCTGGAATTGACTCAGACTCACGTCCATCGAGTCAGTGATGCCATCCAGCCATCTCATCCTCTGTCGTCCCCTTCTCCTCCTGCCCCCAATCCCTCCCAGCATCAGGGTCTTTTCCAATGAGTCAACTCTTCTCATGAGGTGGCCAAAGTACTGGAGTTTCAGCTTTAGCATCATTCCTTCCAAAGAAATCCCAGGGCTGATCTCCTTCAGAATGGACTGGTTGGATCTCCTAGCAGTCCAAGGGACTCTCAAGAGTCTTCTCCAACACCACACTTCAAAAGCATCAATTCTTCGTTGCTCAGCTTTCTTCACAGTCCAACTCACACATCCATACATGAGTACTGGAAAAACCATAGTCTTAACTAGACAGATTTTTGTTGGCAAAGTAATGTCTCTGCTTTTGAATATGCAAAGTAATAGTAGGTTATAAAAATGAAAATTAAAGGAGTAATAGAGGACTTAAAAAATTGAAAGAATTTTTTTTATTTTAAATTTAAAGAATGATAACAGTAATAATATATCTAGGACTTTCTCTGGTATTGTTGTGGACAGTACCGGGACAGTTCATTTTCAGATAGTTCCTTGATCTGGCTTTTACTTCTCAAATCTATAGGCCCCTTCCTATGTAGTCGGTGCTAATTAAAGGATTTTAATCTATTGCACCTGTCACTTCCAAAGCAGTTCCATCTACTTGTTTTAGCTTCTTCTGTTCCCTGGTTTCTTCAATGTCTAATTCCCACTCTGACACAAGGGGGCAGTGGTGGACACTTTTTTAGGCTCACTTGTTCAGTCGTGCTGTAGGGAGGGAGGAACACTGCAAACAAATAAGAGTGGCATATGCTCGCAGTGTCTCGGCCACACTGGCTTTGCCCCTGCTCACCGCATGTGTGCTTTCCCTGTCTACACTGCGAAGTCTTTAGGTTGCTCTGCCGGGAACTCTCTGGGGCCGGCCCTGGGTGGTATGCACTTCCCAGGTCTAAGCCACTCAGATTTAGGTTCTTGGGTACTCCACAAAGGCACAGACTCAGTTGGGCCTGTGTTTTGTGCCCTTCCCAGGTCTGAGCAGCTCAGGTGACCAGGTGCTTGGCGAGCATGGTCTCTGTGACTTATCACCTCCCTTATCCCTGCCACTTGGTTTTCTGGGTGTACAACTGGCATGCCTTCTCAGTGTGCCATGTGTCTCTTCTGGGGAGCTGACCTCTGGCTGGGACCCTCCCAGCAGATGTCGACCATCCAGAATCCCAAGAAGTCTTGATTAGCAATGAAGCCTGCTTGCAGTTTGGTAGATGATGCCTCTCTAGGCCCTCGTTTGCCCGCTTCCAGCTCTGGCCGCCCTCCCCTGCCTATTCCGGTAGGGGATGGGCTGGTCCGCAGCCGGTTAGCTCTACTCAGTCCTTTGTTCTGTGAGTGGGCCTGGTGGTGTCTTAGGTTACAGCTTTTTGTGGGAGCAGTTCTCCTTGGTTCCCTTACCCTACTGCTCTCCGCCCAGGTGCCCTTTCCCAATAAAAATCTCTTGCTTTGTCAGCACATGTGTCTCCTTGGGCAATTCATTTCCGAGTGTTAGACAAGAGCCCAGTTTCAGGCCCTGGAAGGGGTACCTCTTCCTGCAACAAATGGCAACTCTGGTGGGATTCTTCTTCGCTGAGACTGACATCCTGACCACTCGGGGTACTCAGGGGCCAGCTTGCCTGCCAATGGACCAGACCCAGCAGCCACAACTGGGGCCCTTCTGTCCCTGGTCTCCTCCTGAAGTGGACAACTGGCCAGAGTGCCCCAACCGGTAAGGAACAAGAGACTTTATTGACCTCTCTCCCCTTCCCTCTCTCTTTCCTCTCCTTAACCTTTCCTATCCTTCCCTGTTTTACTAGTCTCCAGTCCTGGATGCAGGAATCTGGTCGAAGGGCCCTCAACTTGAGCTGAGGATTGGAGACTGATCACCTCCTCTTGGCAGAGAACTCGAATTATGATTCTGGTCTGGTCTGATTTCTAGTAGGGCTGAGTTCCAGTCCTCCTTTCTCTGGAGGCCCAGGGAAAAGTCCCATAATGCCTGGGTATCTGTAGGTGGCAGGAGACGTCTGTAAGGCCACCCCTTTCACCCCCCCTCCCTTCTCCCACCTCCTCCCTTTTCTTCTTTCAACCTGGCTTCCTTTCCTCCCTTGAAATCTTTGATGTTAGTACTTGGATTCTTGTATTTAAGGGCTTCCCTGGTGGTACAGGGGGCTTCCCTGCTGGCTCAGAGGTTAAAGCATCTGCCTCCAATGTGGGAGACCTGGGTTCGATCCCTGGGAAGGGAAGATCCCCTGGAGAAGGAAATGGTAACCCACTCCAATATTCTTGCCTGGAGAATCCCATGGATAGAGCAGCCTGGCAGGCTACAGTCCACAGGGTCGCAAAGAGTTGGACACGAATGATCGACTTCACTTTCACTTTCGTGGGATAGCTATCCCACCGTCTGGTTTGCTAACTCAAGTTAGTTCCCTCAGATTGCCCTCGGGGCATTCAGGCCCAGTCCTTACTCTAAGCAATGCAGCCCACGCCTCACTGCCCAGCCCCCGCTTGCTAGTGGTGGATGCAGGCGTCTGCACTGCTTCTCCACTGGGAGTTACCCTTGGGCACATAATCTGTGGGTTTTAATTATTTATTTATTTTTCCTCCCAGTTATCTTGCCCTCTGAGGTTCCAAGGCTTATCACAGACTCTCCAGTGAGAATGTTTCCTGTGTTTCAAAACTTCTCTTTTTTAAGACTCCTTTTCTGGGATGGATCTCGGTCCCAACCTCCTTTGTCTTCCTTTTAATCTTTTACATTTTTTTCCTACCTCCTTTCGAAGACAATGGACTGCTTTTCTGTGTGCCTGATGTCTTCTGCCAGCATTCAGAAGTTGTTTTGTGGAATTTACTCAGCGTTCAAATGTTCTTTTGATGAATTTGGGGGTGGGGGGAAGTAGTCTCTCTGTCCTATTCTTCTGCCATCTTCAGAGTGTGCTTGTGTTTGTTTTTAATTTCATTTTCCTACATCTTCATGTTTATGATGGTGTGGGTTGAAAATTTGTTCAGTCACTCAGTCGTGTCTGACTCTGCAACCCCATGGACTGCAGCAAGTCAGCCTTCCCTGTCCTTTACCGTCTCCCAGAGATGGCTCAAACTCATGTCCGTTGAGTTGGTGGTACCATCTAATCATCTTATCCTCTGTTATCCCCTTCTTTTCCTGCCTTCGATCTTCCTCACTATCAGTCTATAAAAATTGTATGTGCTGACAAGACAGCGAAAACAAATGTAAAACTTAAGACAACAGAGACTTTCAAAGACAACCTGGTGTCTTTCTTTGCTTCCTGTACTTCTCCATCCAACAAAGCGGGTGTGAGAGGGTGGTCACATCCCTGGTCTCAGGGACATCCTTGGGCTCATCCCAAGTGTGTGTTGTAGCTTCATACAGAAAAGAATTCAAGAGTGAGCTATGGAAAAGCAAAAGAAGGTTTATTCAGGGAGACATTCATCTCATAGACAGAGAGTGGGCCATCTCAGATGGCAAGAGGTACCAGAGGGCAGGGTCGTTAGTTCTTTATAGGGTGGGTGATTCCATAGGTTAATGAGTGAAAGGAGTATTCTAGTTATCTTAGGGGCAGGGATTGCCAGGAATTGGGGCCAATGCCCACTCTTTGACCTTCATGGTCACCCTTGGAACTGCCATGGTGCCTGCAGGTGTGTTATTTACCAGATGATGCATTACAATGAGTGTACACTGTGGCTCAAGTTCTAATGGAAGTTGACTTTACAAGGAACTGGTTGGAGTTCCTTGCAATCCAAGGGACTCTCAAGAGTCTTCTCCAACACCACACTTCAAAAGCATCAAGTCTTTGGTGCTCAGCTTTCTTCACAGTCCAACTCTCACATCCATACATGACTACTGGAAAAACCATAGCCTTGACTAGTTGGACCTTTGTTGGCAAGGTAATATCTCTGCTTTTCAGTATGCCGTCTAGGTTGGTCATAACTTTCCTTCCAAGGAGTAAGCGTCTTTTAATTTCATGGCTGCAATCACCATCTGCAGTGATTTTGGAGCCCCCCAAAATAAAGTCTGATACTGTTTCCACTGTTTCCCCATCTATTTCCCATGAAGTGATGAGACCAGATGCCATGATCTTAGTTTTTTGAATGTTGACCTTTAAGCCAACTTTTTCACTCAGGAGTGTGTAGATGGTACTTAAATGGCATTGGCTTTCCTCACATGCATAATTCTTGCTCAAGGGATTTCTACTCATGTGACTTGGCTGGTAGTGAGTCTCCATGTAGGAAAACTCCACTTGGTTGCCTCTTCTCAGGTACTCTTCTGAGTCCCCTGACTCAGATAAGACCATTTTTTATGTTTGTGGATTGGCTTGGATTTTGCTACTTTGAGAATGCAGGTCCCACATGTATATGCTACTGACACAAGATTCCAATTATATGATTCCAGCCTGGGAGGACTAAGTCTCTCTTCTTGCTGAGAACCTGGGAGAGTGGAAGGATACTCAGATTCCTGTTTTTAGATGGTAGCTAAGTCCTCGCTCCAGCTCCAGGTCCTCATTAAATACCAGGCCTGTGGGCTTTTAAACACCAGCTTCTATAGCCCATCTCTCCTCCTCTTGAAGGCCACCTAGCCTAGCTACTACTCTATATCCAACACCTAGGGAATTCCCTCTTCCTGTCTTTTTTTTTTTAATGTTATTTTTTATTTACTTTTGGCCTTATGTGGGACACACAGGATCTTGCATTGTGGTTTTTGGCTTTTCTCTAGTTGAGGAGAACAGGCTAAGTTGTCCTGTGGCATGTAGGATCCTAGCTCCCTGACCAGGGATTGAACCCAAGTCCTCTGCACTGGAAGGCGAATTCTTAACCACTGGAACACCAGGGAATTCCCTTTTTCTTGCCTTTGAGACATGTATTCTTAAACTATTTGAATACTCAAATATTGTAAATAATATTCTGTCTAGCATTACAATGTTTTAGGCATGGGAGAGAGTATTTTAGAACATGCTTCATCTATCCTCTTGACCTAAAACTTTAATAAAAGTTATTTTTAGTAAAATACATTTTTAATGTTAATTTTGTAAATGTTTCTTTGCTCCTTTTATTTTTCTAGCAGATTCAAGATGTTTCTTTGTCTTCATTTTAGATGTACAATCATATGATATGTAAATATTGACAGTTTGCTTATTAATTACATGTTTAAATCCCATCCTTTTCTAATTGCACTGGTAGGAAGTTCTAGAGCAATATCCAATAATAATGGTGCTATCAGACCCCCTGTTGTATCTGACTTTATTAGAAATGTCTTTAGTGTTTTAGCATTAAACACATCCCGGCTTTGGTTTTTGGAGAAGGAAATGGCAACCCACTCCAGTGTTCTTGCCTGGAGAATCCCATGGACAGAGGAGCCTGGCAGGCGGTTTGGGTTTTGAGAAATATTTTCCTTATGATAAGGGAACACCCCTACATTTTCATTTTATTATGAGGCTTATAAGAAATGAGTGGAGGAATTTTATGAAATGCATTTTCAACATTCTTAAAGGCAATCAGATGGTTCTTGTCTTTTGACTTATTGAAAATTAGTTTATATTGTTAAATTTCCTAATATGGAACCATCCTTAATTTCTTGATTCATGAAATGAACCTCACTTGGTCTTGGTGTGTTACTCTTTTAATGTATTTCTGGCTTCATTTGAAATATGTATATATATAATTTATATTTGGAGATATATATTTTTTAACTTTTTTCATTTCTATTTAGAAGCAAAATTAATTTGTAGTTTTTTTG
>SJYQ01002193.1:11440-26965 GCA_006410935.1 Redunca redunca
GAGTGGAGGGAAGAGAGGAAGAGACAAGGATGAAACTGTATATAAAGGGATGTAAAGAGAGGAGCCTGAGAAGGGGATCTGGAGGAGGAGACCATGGAGAGTAGTCATGGAAGCCAAGGGACAGAGCTGCACTGAGCTAAAGGAAGCAAAGTTGAACACGGGTGGAGGAGGGTGGGGTGGAGGTGAAGACACCCCTTTCTAGAGGATGCTCTCACTGCTGACACTAAACTAGTGAGGGTTAGAGAGCAGAATGGAAGCACTGGTGGGAAGTAAATTCTGAAGAGAATGGGCTCTTCACCCTTCAGATCTTTTCATTTTATTCACAATTAAAAAACAAATTTAATTAGAGAATTGTTGCTGGTGTTGTTGGGACTAGGAGGTCAAACTTCACCTTACCTATCTGGGTAGCATGTGTTCAGTGAGATATTAAATGATGTCTTTTTTCAAAGAGAAGTCGACCTGAAAAAGTAAGTAAATGAAACCAAGGAGATGTCCTAGTTTTAGAAAAGATTTGCTACAAATTTCTTTTAAACAGAGGTTTGTCAGAGTACTAAAATATTATTTGATTTCAAAGACTGTGGATATGCTGAATTTTTGATGATATGATGTGCAAGATGCCTTATAGGCCCTCAATAAATGTTAGTTATTCCCCCAAAACACCTCCCAATCCCAATTCATATCTATGCAAATCAGGCCTGGTGTTTGTTCAGAGCGAGCTTCTGGGCAGATCTTCTGCTCCCGGAGGGCTGTGGAAAAGGTCCCCTGTGCATTCTTTTGTGACTTGACTACCAGGAAATGTTCACACTGGCTGTGGTGGGCTCTGTGACAAAAAGGGGAGGCCAAACCAGATTTTAGACCCCTATGTAACCCCATTATTGAGTCAAGGCTATGCCATGGTCAGAGGAGAGGAAAGGTGGAGGAAAAAGACCAACGGGCTTCCTATGAGGCCAGTGATGAAAAGTCAATGCCAAGAGAACAGTGTGCATACATTCAAATGACATTATTGTGTTATATGGTTATGAGAACAAAGGTTTCCCATTGCAAGATTACTTTTCAGCATCCTGATAAGCAACTGATCATGTCTGGGTCCACCAGCTCGGCGCATCCCCCACTGTCTCCTGTCTCAGGTGGGCCACCTGACTTGAGAGAACCGAAAGCATGTAAAACCACACAGTGTCTACAGAAACAGAATTATCCTATTCCAGTCTCTGCATCAACAACAGTTGACTATTTCAGGGGACTCGTGCCCAGAAGATGAAAGGTGAAACTATTGCTTATTTCTAAAAGTATCAAGAAAAGTGATTTAAATGATCATTCAGTTTTTCAACAGAAAACGTCAACTGACAATATACTTCCCAAGATTCTCTGAACACTTGCTGCTTCTCTTGTTGTGACCATCCATCTTAAACTCTTATTTCATGATCCTTAACCAATCCTAATCAAGCTCTCTCTTGAAAACGCTTCTGAAACTAGACTCCAAAACCTTTTAGACATCCCAACTTTGCCTTCTCCTCTCAAGACACTATGAAGATTCTGTCTTACTGGGGGGAAAAAAAAAAAAACAAAACAACTCAGTCCTGTCTTAACAAACTGTCCCGCTGCTCTTTGGGGGAAAGGCAGCATCTGATAATCTCATCTGTATTTCTCCACCTCCCCACAAGTTCTGAAAGACATTTAGAATTCAGACAAAGGTGATATGGGTTAGAGGTGCTTTGATCAAGCAGGACAAAGACCTTATTCTATCTTCAACATGCATAACCCTAGGTGACCCAGCTGGCCCTGCATGTATATTCAATGTACTGTTGCTGGTGCTACTCCTCAGGCACTCAGTCTTGTCTGATTCTTTGCGACCCCATGGACTAGCCCTGCCAGGCTCCTCTGTCCATGGAATTTTCCGAGGAGGAATATTTGAGTGGGCAATTAACATAATGGTTATAAAGCCTTTTGATGAAAAGATATTATTTACTAGGAGACGTATACAGAAAATAAAATTCATTGTCCTCTAAAATTATGCAAGAGGCATAACTCAAGTCATTTTTTTTAATTACTGTTCTAATAACAGTTATGATGTTTCATTGGTAAATTGGGTGTTATTCTCCTTCCCTTTGTTATCTCCAAACTGAGTTCATTTCTTGATGGATGTCAACCAAACCAGAGATAAGAAGGAAGGGTTTGTTACTTGCAGCAAGTAAGGAGACCATTGGAGACCTTTCCCAAAGCAGTGTCTCCAGGAACAGTAAATTTGGGGAAGTTTTAAGCTAAGGGTATATGCATATTCTTAAGGGACTTGAGCAGAAGAGAGGTCAGCAGAGAATTGGGGCAAAGGTTGACAGATTCCCAAACTCTAGTAGATTGAAGTCACAAAATTCAGGAAAGGTCAACATCATCATCCCTTTATTGTGGTACTTCAGTCACTAAGTCATGCCTGACTCTTTGTAACACCAAGGACTGTAGTATGCCAGGCTTCCTGTCATTCGCCCTCTTCTGGAGCTTGCTCAAACTCATGTCCGTTGAGTCAGTGATGTCATCCAACCATCTCATTCTCTGTTGGCCTCCTTGTCCAGCTGCCATCAGTCTTTCCCAGTATCAGGGTCTTTTCCAAATTCAGCTCTTCACATGAGATGGCCAAAGTATTGGAGCTTCAGCTTCATTATCAGCCCTTCCAGTGAATATTCAGGGTTGATTTCATTGAGGATTGATTTGTTTGATCTCCTTTCCATCCAAAGGACTTTCAGGAGTCATCATCCCTTAGGTTTCTGTTGATCTAGTGATTGAGTGCTGGAAGAGAGGTCAAAATTCTGCAATAAACCTCAAGAAAGTGCCTCATGCTAATCTATACCGTTGAAACAGAATTGGAAATCTTTACAACTAATTTGCTACATTTTCTATTGTTGCTTCTCTTGTCTGATAACAGTAGTATTATTCCCTTATGAACATTATTACTAAGGCCTGTTCAAGGGTGAGATTTGTGGTGAGCCTTCAGTTCAGTTCAGTTCAGTCACTCAGTCGTGTCCGACTCTTTGCAACCCCATGAATCACAGCACACCAGGCCTCCCTGTCCATCACCAACTCCCAGAGATGACCATCTAGCCATCTCATCCTCTGTCTTCCCCTTTACCTCCTGCTCCCAATCCCTCCCAGTATCATAGTCTTTTCCAATGAGTCAACTCTTTGCATGAGGTGGCCAAAGTACTGGAGTTTCAGCTTTAAAATCATTCCTTCCAAAGAACACCCAGGACTGAACTCCTTTAGAATGGACTGGTTGGATCTCCTTGCAGACCAAGGGACTCTCAAGAGTCTTCTCCAACACCACACTTCAAAAGCATTAGTTCTTCGGCACTCAGCTTTCTTCACAGCCCAACAGTCACACCCATACATGACCACTGGAAAAACCATAGCCTTGACTAGATGCACCTTTGGTGGCAAAGTAGTATCTATGCTTTTGAATATGCTATCTAGGTTGGTCATAACTTCCCTTCCAAGGAGTAAGAGTCTCTTAATTTCATGGCTGCAATCACCATCTGCAGTGATTTTGGAGACCCAAAAAATAAAGTCTGACACTGTTTCCACTGATACCCCATCTATTTTCCATGAAGTGATGGGACCAGATGCCATGATCTTTGTTTTCTGAATGTTGAGCTTAGATCATAAAATAGCTTACATCCTAAAATGGCTTCTCCTACATTCAAAAGGTTTACCTGACTCTTTTCCTCTGAAGACTATCTAGCCTATCTGCTTCCATTTCATCAGTCAAACCTTCTGAGCCTCCTCCATTCATTTTCTACAGGTTCCTAGAGCACACAGTCTACAGCATACAGTTCTTATTTATGAAACTCACAAATCCTACTTAAAGCCTGGCTTTCCCACTAAGGGGCTTCCCTTGTGGCTCAGATGGTCAAGAATCTGCCTGCAAAGTGCGAGACCCAGCTTTGATCCCTAGGTTCAAAAGATCCCCTGGAAAAGGGAATCTTGCCTGGAGAATTCCAGGGACAGAGGAGCCTGGCAGGTTACAGTCCATGGTGTCACAAAGAGTTGGACACGACTGAGTGACCAACACTTTCACTACCTTTTTGCACTAACACCATAAACTGTATGAAGTCAAGGAATGTCTCTTAGTGTAATGAAGATATTCATACCTTTGGTATTCGGTTAGCAACTTCTGTTGTTACAATGAAAAGAAAGATGGACATCAGAGCCCAGCCTTTGCTGACTGACTAGGGAGATTAGTACATAAAAAGTTTAAACATCTGCATATGCCACAGAAAAGCTAATAATTAAATAGAAAATCAAAATTTCAGATTTTAATAAGATTTCTAAGCCCCAGTCATACTGAAGAATCAGGAATTCTCTGTATGAGTCAAGTTCTCTCTTCTCTGTGTTTTTCTAGGCTACCTTATCAACCTGGACACCCTTCTTGCTGTCTTGCTCCAGCTAACCTCTAGGACACTTCAAGGCTTAGTGTGGATAACACCTCCTTTAAGACTTCATATGCAATGTCATGCTGGATGAAACATGAGCTGAAATCAAGATTGCTAGGAGAAATATCGACAATTTTGAATATGCAGATGAAAACATCTTAATGGAAGAAATTGAAGAGGAATCAAAGAGCCTCTTGTTGAAGGTGAAAGAGGAGAGTGAAAAAGCTGTCTTTAACTTAGCTTTAAATTTAACATTCAAATAACTAAGATCATGGCATTCAGTACCATCACTTCATATCAAATAGAAAGGGAAAAAGTGAAAACAATGACAATTTTATTTTCTTGGGTTCCAAAATCATTGTGTATGGTGATTTCAGCCACAAAATTAAAAGGTGCTTTCTCCTTCAGAGGAAAGCTATGACCAACCTAGACAGTGTGTTAACAAGCAGAGACATCACTTTGCTGTCAAAGGTTGGTATAGTCAAAGGTATGGTTTTTTCAGTAGTCATGTATGGAGGAGAGAGTTGGACCATAAAGAAGGCTGAAGGCCAAAGAATGGATGTTTTTAAGTTGTGGTGCTAGAGAAGACTCTTGAGAGTCCCTTGGACAGCAAGGAGATCAAACCGCTCAATCCTAAATGAAATCAACCCTGAATATTCATTGGAAGGGCTGATACTGAAGCTGAAACTCCAGTATTTTGGCCGCCTGATTTAAAGAGCTGGCTCAACAGAAATACCTGATGCTGGAAAAGATTCAGGGCAGAAGAGAGCAACAGAGAGTGAGATGGTTGGATGGTATCACCAACCTCATGGACATGCATTTGAACAAACTCCAGGAAACAGTGAAAGACAGGGAAGCTTGACGTGCTGCAGTCTATGGGGTCTCAGAGCTGGGCATGACTGAGTGACTGAATGAGAACAACAAAGTTTTGACGAACCAGACTATGCACCTTTGCATGGAGCAATTAAATTCTGAGAATGGAAGCAAACCATTTAACGACTGTCAGAACCACAGATGCCTTCTGCTCTCTTCACATCCTGTCTGTAAAGACAAGGACACCATGTGGGTAAGGATTTAATCCCTAGGGTGTTCATATTTCTTAAAAAATCTGGAAGTAGTTGGGAATGTAAAATGGTACAGCTGCTATGTCAAACAGCACCAGGCTTCCTGAACTTTTTTTTCTTTTTTAATGCAAGTACTGTATGATCCAACAACCTTACTCCTAGGTAGATATCCAAAAGAATTCATAGCTATATCTCAAAGAGGTATTTGCTCTGTAAATTTTCACAGTGGCTCAGGCAGTAAAGTATCTACCTGCAATGCAGGAGACCCAGGTTCAACCCCTGAGTTGGGATGATTCTCTAGAGAAGGGAATGGCAACCCACACAGCATTCTTGCCTAGAGCATCCCATGGACAGAGGAGCCTCACAGGATACAATCCACAGGGTAGCAAAGAGTCAGACATGACTCAGCAACAAAGCACACACACATTTATTGCAACCTTAATTGCAACAGCCAAGAGATATAAAAATCCCTAATGTTCAGACAGATGGATAAAAAAATATGTGGTATATTAGTTGAATTATATATATATGTATATATACATATATTTTTTTTAAGAAGAGTATTGTTGTATTTAAACTGACAACCTTCTACGTCATAAATATAACTCTCTCTCTGAGTCTACACATGCTTCAACTACACACAAAAACAGAAAAGGTGAGGGACTTTCTGTTTCCCTGAATGTTTCAAGCCTGTGGAACTGGGCTGTGGGTGACTTGGACCAGGCAGAGTGAGGCCTCCCCAATATGGAACAAATAGGAATTATTTGGATGATTCTTCATTTTCACAATGGCAGAGTCACCCTGAACAAATTGACAATACACAACAGAATTAAACATAAACTTACTTTAGGAGCCAACAAAGGGACTCACTCAGATCCCTAAATGCTCTTCATAAGTAACATTGCTCAAAGTGGTGGGAAGTTAGACACAGCTTGGTGTTTATCACTAGAGAAACTGATGAATAAAATCTGGTGGATACATACAGTAAAGTGCAAGTTATAAACAATGAATTATATGTGCATGAAAACCTACATAGTCTTTTAAAAAGAATGCTGAGTATAATTGAGGTGTAAAGCATAATTAGATTTACATAAACTAAGGACACAATCATTCACAGAATGACATATTTTAGAAGAAACACATATATCCAAAGACTTACACAACACACATTAGTGTGGACAAATACTGGGGAATGGGAAGTGCAAGTGAGGATAGGGGATGAAAATAAAAATGGAGAGGGATCTTTTGTATACTTGATGATAGAGGAGCAGAGGCTAAAAAGTATTATAAGGATATTATCAGATGTTTACTTTTTAGTAGAAATTCTTACCTCTCTCCAAGTCTTGGAGAAAAAAAAAATTTACTAGCTATCCCCAAGTAAATCTCACAGGACAAGGAGTCTTGAGTTTGTGCGGCTATGTCAATGTAAACATCCCTATTGGAGGATTCTGCACAAGGCTTGTCTCTCAATTTGGTTACTGCAACTAAAGCAGACTCTTACAGCTTGACCTCCACCAGTCCTTCTCCTCTTGTATCTAGGCAGGAATTGGTTATTATTCTCAGGAATAATAGCACTGGCTCCAAAGCTGACATGAGTTCATGACCATTGTATCAAGTTTCCAAGTACCACTAACTAGGTGGCTTAAAACAAAAACATTGTCTCCCAAATCTCCAGGGTAGATGTCTGAAATCAAGGTATAGGCAGAATCGTGTTCCCCTTCAAAGGATCTAGGGAAGAGTCCTTCTTTGTCTCTTCTAGCTTCTGGTGGTGCCAGAAGCACGTGGGCTTTCTTGGCATGTAGATCCATCACTCCAACCTCTGCCTTCTCTTCACATTGCCTCCCCACTGTGTGTGTGCATATGTCCTCTGTTTTGTTTTCTCATAAAGACACCCGTCATTGGATTGGAGGCCATTTTATGGAAAACAACCTACATTACAGGGAGGAAACTGAAATACACATTACTAAGTGAAAGGAGCCAATCTGAAACAGCTACATACTGTATGATTCCAATATATGACATTCTTGAAAAGGCAAAACTGTGAAGACAGTCAGAGGATCAGTCCTTCACAGGGACTGGGAAAGAGGGATGACTAGGCAGAGCACAGAGGATTTTTAGGACAGTGGAATGATTCCATATGATACAATGGTGGATACAAGCCACACATTTGTCCAAACTCAGAAAGTACAACATGAAGAGTGAGCCCTACTGTAAACTATAGACATTGGGTGATAAGATGTATCATGTAAGTTCATGGATTGTAACAAAACTGTGATTCCGGTGTGGGATGAGGAGGAGAGTGTGCTTGTGTAAGGGCTTGGAGTGTGTGGGAACTCTCTGTACTTTTCACTAAGTTGGTTGTAAACATAAGCTGCTCAAAAAAAACTTAACTATTGATTTTTTAAGATTGAGCATAAGACATATTACCTTCGATGCTGAAGTCGAAAACCTAGAACACTAGAGACTACAGTAAGTCCCCTACATATGAACCTTGAAGTTGTCAACTTTAAAAGATGCAAATGTGGGTTTGCGTGTCCAATCACATGAGTTGTTATAGTCTATGAGTCTGGCCTACATTTTCATGTATGTGCATCCCAGCATCTATATTTCAAGCTAGAACTGCAAGAGGGACACTTCATTGAACTCCTTGCTGTGCAACACAAGGAGCTTACTAATGAAGACTTGATGGAATTGGAAGCTCAGAGAAAGGACAAAAAGAGACAAGAGGAAGAAGTAATTGAAGAACCAGAGACTCGGGATGCAGGAAACGGAGAGGGAATTTTATTTCTTTGAGAAGGCACTGTTAGTTGTTGCCACATGGGACCTGAATTTAGGATGATATAGGAGGGTTGCAGGAGCTGTTCAGAATGCAATCCAGCGCTATTACAGCATCTATGATGAGAAAAACAGAGCTACTACCCAGATGCCACTGGACATANGACGTGAGTCTGAGTGAACTCCGGGAGTTGGTGATGGACAGGGAGGCCTGGCATGCTGCAATTCATGGGGTTGCAAAGAGTCGGACACGACTGAGCGACTGAACTGAACTGAGACTCTTCTATAGAACAGAAAAAAGGAAGTATTTCAGTATGCTCCAGGAGGCTATTCAATAAGAAAGCAGAGGATAATAAGAATAAAAGAGATTTCCTCAAACTCCTAAGTATTTAGAGATGGCCCAATCTTTAAGAAAAAAAGCAATAATCAAATTCAAGTTATTTAAACAGATACACCAAGATCACCTTGATTTATTCAAGAGTGCAATGAAAGTCACTGTGAAAAAGAAGGGAAAGTCCTCAAAAAATTAACTATAGAATTACCTTGTGGTCCAGCAGTTCCACTTCTGGGTACATACACACAAGAACTAAAAGCAAGGACAAAAGTTATTTATATGCAATCATATTCAAAGCAGCATTATTCACAGTAGTCAAAGCATGGAACCAATCAAGTGTCCTTCAAAGGATGAGTGGATAAAAAATATGAGAGAGAGATATATACACAAGAGATTATTCAGCTTTGTGCTCAGTTGCTCATTCATGTCTGACTCTTTGTGGTTCCCAAGGACTGTAGTCCATTGAGCTCCTATGTCCAAAAAGTTTTCCAGGCAAGAATACTGGAGTGGGGTGCCATTTCCTACTCCAGGATTCAGTCTTAAAAAGGAAGGAAAATATAACACATGTTACCACATGGATGAACCTTGAAGATATCATGCTAAGTGAAAAAAGCCAGTCACAGAAAGACCAATATTGTGTGAATCTACTTATATGAGGTACCTAAATTAGTCAAACTCAGAGAGAAACAAAGTAGACAGGTATTGCCAAGGACTGAGGTGGGGAAGGGAAAGGGAGGAGAATAGAGAAATAGTGTTTCATGAGTAGAGTTTCAGTTTTGAAAGATGGAAAAATTTTGTTGTACTTGAAGCTATCAAGATGACTATGAAGGAGTAATGAGAAATATCCACCAGGTAGGACCTTCAATAGGACTCCAATACTTTAATAACTTGGGGAATAAAGTGCTTTCCTAGGTTAGTGGAGTGAGATAATTATGTGCCCCTAATTTAGACTGTGGCTCGAATAAATCAATTGAGGAAGACCAGGAAATTTTCAATATAGACTGAGTACTCAATATTATGCAATATGAAATTTATTAGGTGGGACCATCATATTGTGGTTATTTAAGAAAACACTCATATTTTAAGATAGATACTGAAATTTCTAAGGGTGAAATGGCATGGTGTCTGTGATTTGCTTTAAAATATTTCAACAAAAAAGAATAACAGTTTAGACAAATGAGGAATACAGTTCTTCTTGAATCTGGGTGGTGGATATGAGTCTATACTTTGGTATGATTGAAAGTGCTCCTAACATTCAATAAACTGATAAGTCATTAAGAAAAACCACTGAGCTCTCCTAATCAAAACACAGGTTGTTACTGAAGCAACTTGAGTGTGTTTACCCAAATAAGCAAAATCAGTCTACTGACAGGGTTGTGGTGAAAGAAAGTACAGCCTTTATTTGCAGGGTGCCAAGCAAGGAGAATGGGCAGTAAATGTTTAAAGGATCTGAACTCCCCAGTGACTTTCAGACAGGAGCTTTTTAGATTAAAAATAAGGGTAAGGAGCTGAAATGTGTGATTATCTCATGGATTCTTCTGATTGCCGGGGTTTTAATCAACAGAGTGCTATCTGGCATCTTGATCATCATTCTTCTGGTTCCAACTTGTTTGGCTGTGGTCAGTGGGTTTCATCATGAGATCCTGGTTTCTGGAAAACAACTCAAAGATATGTTGCATCAGTTTATTATCTATATCCCTTGAAAAGGATCTAGGAATCCTTTGACTCTGTTCTATGGCTAAACATTTATTGCTTGATTGCTTTCACTTTGTTCCTGCATTTCCTCACTTCTGTAATCATTAGCTGCTTGAGTCTGCTCTTTGGAACTCTGCAAAGACATAAACATCTCAACCTTTTGCTACAAACAAGAAGTGGGGACAATAGGAGATTGTATCCAGGAAGACCCTGCAGGGTCTTGCTCAATTTCAGGTCCCTCTGCTCTTTGATACTCCTCATCCTGAGGGGAACAGGGGTGACGACCGCTCTGGCTACTTCCTGCTGAACAGGGGCGATGTTAATTCTTCAGAATTAGAGGACCAAAAGTCTTGGATCTTTTCAAAGAATTCTCACGTCCCAAGTCCACCATCTTTGAATTATGAAAACATGATTTCTCTCTTTGACCACTTTGTCATAGCATCTGAACAAATAATTGAAAAGTAAGAAACACATTAGAAAGATGATGATCAAATGGAGCCTTGTAACAGTACTCAAAAACCTCCCCTTATTTCAGACGTGTTCTGAAATAAGTCCCGATGTGCATCCTCTTTATGTACATCCTATAACCAGGTAGCCTTTTGAAGTATTGTGTTTACTCGGGTTTCAACTTCTCCAGAGGAATTGATGTATATGCAGCATGTGCTATTAGCCATTACACACACTCCTCCTTGTTTTGCTAATAAGAAATCATGGACTATTCTATTGCCCGGGAACACTCGAGTCAATGAATTCAAAGATGTGTGTTGGGCTGCAATACTTTCAGCTGCGTCCTCAGCAATTTGTCCAATTGTGGCACAGAGGTTATGAATTATATCTCTATTGACATAGACTCTGGCAGTTGGTGTGAGGTTTCCAAAAGAGCTTTGTCCTATATTGTCCTCATACACTGCCAATATCATTCGTTTATTATAGGCATTTGATTTAGTGAGGGAAGAGATGTTCTCCAGGCTATACAAGGAGAAAGGCATCTTTATATATCCCAGTAGGCATGACCCTTCTATTTGCCAGCTGTCTAAGCAGCGATATGCCCTCCCTTCCCTTCTTGGGGTATTCCCTGTGCCACAGACAAAGTAATATCCTGGAGGGGCACAAGTTATACCTGCCAGGGTAGTGAAATTGATACTTTCTTTTTGGGGGAGCACAGACAGTATGTTCTGTAGCCAGGGATCACAACCAGTGCAAGCCCTCCATATTCCTGTTACACTATATTGAACTTTTCTGACTCTCTGGCATGAATCAGTGTCATTTTTAGCTCTTTCACGTTTCTCATTAGTACATATCAGGGGGTTTTTTCCACCACATTTTTTCAGGAGAAAGTTGAGAGACCGCGGTGGACCAATCTTAAGTCTTGATCCAGTGAAAACGTCCTCAGACAAGGTGAAACAAGGGGTATGGGCAATCTTAGGGAACTTGATTAGCCTAACTTTGAATGTGAGGCCTGGAGGAGGAAGATGATAGTAGGTCATGGGGTTTGGCACAGTACCAAAATCAGTTTACGGGGACTATATGTGGGACATAGTTTTTAAGAATGTCTTCAGATACCAAATGGCATATCCAACAATTACTTACATTCTCACCTGTGGCTATACTCTGAGATAACATAATTAGAGAATTTTCCCTCCAGGAAGAAGCAGACACCAATGGGATGAGGCAGTGAAGAAACGTAAGAGCTATCATTATGGCTGGGGCCAAGCTCTTATGTGGGAAAACAGCAATGGCCCTAAACTTTGGTACTAACTGTATTATCACAAGGTTTAAATTAAAATGGAGCAACAGTTAAATATCTCTTATTATCAATATCACAGCAAACGATGGGCTTGATTGTCTACAATATAATCACAGGTAAAATGATTAGATGAATCCAGAAGCAAAGAAAAAACTGTAAGTGAATAATAAAACAGAAAAACACTCCAGCCAATTATAAATGTTATGATAAATGGTCACAAGTCATTCACAACTTATAAAAGATACTTTCTTTGATTTAACTGAAGTCCCACTGTGGACTTGTAGGAAGGCAGACTGACTTTGTTCAGCTTTGTGGGTGTCTTTTCTGTAATTGCTGAGGACTGTAGATTTGTAGTTGGGTCAGAAGCAAGCTTCATCCATGTGTATCAGATCCACAACTTGACTCCTGTCAATTGAACAGAAGAGCTAGTTAGCAGTAGAACATGGTAAGGCTTCACCCTCCGAGGCTGGAGTTGGTTCTTTGCTGTATATTCTTCCTCATTATTAGGAGCACTCAGTCTCCAGTTCAAAAACACTGGAAGAGGACATCTATGGGAAACATTATTTATTAGTACCAAATTTAGAAATAGTATTTCAAACTTACCCCAGTGTTTACACATATTTTACAGTGTCTAATCCTTTTACCTTTCAATCACATGTCTGACCACTTAACTGCTCAGAATAGAGGAAGGATCTCTCACACAACATTTCATAAGGACTCAGTTGGAGTCTACTTCTAGGACACATTCTAATTCTAAGCAATGCAACTGGCAACTTAACCCACGTTAAGTCAGTTTCTTGACAGATTTTAGCCATTGTCTTTTTTAATGTGTGGTTCTGGTTGATCACAGGCTCTAAGATGCATGAAAACTCTTTTTTGTTCCACATATTTTAGATTCCTCCTGAATCATATTAGCAATAAAGACACCTCTAGTATCACTCTGAATTGAGCTGGGTAGCCGAAATCTAGGAATTATCTCCTAGGTCAAGACCGTTTCTACTTCTGAAGTGTTTTCAATCCAGCAAGGAAATGTTTCTAAGCAGCGTGTTAAGGTCAGTCATCACTAGTAGGTAGTGAAATTCTCCTTTTACTTTGGGCATCACTGTAAAATGTACTCGCCAATCTTCCCTCGGGCTCTCTCCTCCATCTTAGACTCTACACAGGCTGGGGGAGTTCCAGTCTTAGAATTATTTTTGGCACAAATGATACATTTTCATAATATTCTTTAAAGTGTCCTATGCCTATTGGTCTTTTAATGTAATCCTATATCTATTGTCCATGATGGGTGCTCAGGTATACTGATCCAATAACCTCTTTCATAAGCTATATATGAATTAAAACACTCCTTGGTCATTTTCCACTTGCTCCTAGACAGATAAGACTTAATACTTATTCTCGTGACCTTTCAAGGTTCTCAGTATGTCAGGTTAAATTGGGTCAGGCTTCTACTTGGAATCCATGCTGTAACTAAAGTTGTGTTTGGCTGACTGTCCTGGGCAATGCACAACTCCCACCTCCTTTGGCTTGAGCACTGTGTCTAGCAGTTTCAAAACTTCCTGGGGGCGTGTTTGATTTTGTTTTCTTCAGAAGTGAGCAATCTCTTTCCAAATTGCCCCAAATGCATTCACAACTGAAAAGGCATATTTTGAGTCAGTATAGATGTTAAGTATCTTAACCTCATAGAGACAGAAAAGTCAAGTGAGAAGAATAATTTAACCTTTGTGGCCAAGTACGTGGTGGTAAAGCTTCTACTCCTAGGACCTCCTGCAAGGTTATCACTGTGTATCTGCTCTTTCAGTTTCCATGTTCCATGAAACTATTTCCATTTGAGAAGTTCTCCATGCCTAGATCTCCCAAGGAATCATTAATCAGGCCCAAACAGCTGCTCAACAATCTGCAAACAATAATGCATGCACCTGGGCGCATGGGCCACCCAAAGGGGTGGGGAGCAATGAATCAGATTCGCAAAGGACACAGTCTTTGGGGTCACACTGAAGTGAAGTGAAGTCGCTCAGCTGTGTCCGACTCTTTGCAATCCCATGGACTGTAGCCCACCAGGCTCCTCTGTCCATGGGATTCACCAGGCAATAATACTGGAGTGGGTTGCCATTTCCTTCTCCAGGGAATCTTCCCAACCCAGGGATCAAACCCAGGTCTCCCACATTGCAGGCAGATGCTTTAACCTCTGAGTCACCAGCGAAGCCCCTAATGTGGGGTCACATTAGGATTATCAAATAAAATTGACTGATATCCTCTCAAGTAGACTGAAGTGAGTCAATATCCACCCTTTAGTTCCAACAGCAGCAACACATAGTGAGATATAAACACCATGGTTGGCTGTCCTGGAGTGAATTCTGCTTCTTGTACCAATCCAGAGCAGCAGCCATGACACTCAGATACATTGACCAACCCTGGATTATACTGTGCAAAGCCTTTGTGAAATAGGATACTGGGCATTTTGTGCTCTCAGATTGTAGGTCAATACCTCCAGTCTCACTACCTGTCTTTTATGTTTAAAGGGATCAAATGACTTTTTCAAGTGTGGCAAACCCAGAACAGGGGCAGTCAGTAGTTTTCCCTCATTGACTGGAAGGTTTTTCACATTCTCTGCTTCCCCTGAGGACTTATAGTCAGACTTACTTTAGGGCCTCATGTAACTGTTCAACTATTAGCTTAAGTTGGGGACTCATGTGCAGCAGAATCTTGCCATTCCAGGAACCGAGGCTACTGTCTTTGGTGTCCAACACTGTTACTCTGCTACTGTCTCCAGGCAGTCCTGGAACAATTCCTCTGGCCTTTGGTCAGTTTGATTGCTAGATATTTCACTGAGAGTTGTGAAATTTGTGCCTTTTTCCAAGAGAGTTTATAGCTTCACTTGGCCAGAGATGTGAGACTGTTGATTGCTTTGATTTTCAGATCTTCCTTACAAATGCAAATAACTCTTGGGATTCAAGACTCAAAGTTATACAGAGAAAGACCTCTGTTAAGTCTAATAATAATCTTCAGGTTAAGATAGACAATTTGAATATAAGAATTGGGGACTACAGTTTGTATATCTTTCACTATCTGATTTATGGCTCTTAGGTCTTGAATGAATCAGTGTTCTTCAGTGCCTGGCTTCGTAAAGTCAGGATGTGAGTATTATATAGTGAAGGCATGCATGCATGCTGAGTTGCTTTTAGTCATGTCCATCTCTTTGCAACCCTGTGGACTGTAGCCCACCAGGCTCCTCTGTCCATGGGATTCTCCAAGCAAGTATACTCGAGTGGGTTGCTGTGCCCAACACCTGGGGATGTTCCCAACACAGTATTGAACCCATGTCTCTTACATCACCTGCACTGGCAGGCAGATTCTAACCACTACTGACACATGGGAAGCCCGTAAGTTGACTGAGGGAGGAAAATAAGCAGGTATTTTTATTTTTATTTATTTTTTTTTTTGGTTCGTTCTTTTTATTTTTTTTTTTTTTTTTATTATTTTTTTTTTTATTTT
>SJYQ01002193.1:27031-48286 GCA_006410935.1 Redunca redunca
TTATTTATTTATTTATTTTTAAAGAAAAAAAAATTTACTTCTGGTTGAAATTACAATTTACAATATAAGTATACATGTTTCAATGCCATTCTCCCATCTCATCCCACCCAAAATCCAGTTTATCAAAGTCTGCATTCCTGTCTTGCTTGCTCCTTTAAAGGGTATTGCCTTAAGCTCAGAGCCCGCGTGTCCGCTTTCACTTTCACCTTCACTGCTCTGGCCTTCCTTGTGGTACCTGCCCCCTAAGCAGCCTATGCTCTCAGGCTTCCCTGGTGCAGGATGTCTTCAGGGGTGCTAGTGGCTCCATCCCTTGACAGGATGGCTGCCTGCAAGGCACAGGCTTGTTCTGGTATTCCCTCTATATTCAGTCTATATATTCCCTCTATATTCAGAGTGAAAGTCATTTTAGCATAATAAATCTCACCTCAACAATGAGACTGGGTTCTGGCATGTAAGCACCTCAATCTAGGGGCTGCAAAGCAGTTTTGGGAGAGACATTCTGTAGACTCCGCTTGACATGGCTCTTTTTTGGGGGTTAACTCGTGTTCAAAACTGAGCTAGTGGCTCCAGTACCAATCAGAAAGTCAGTTGTCTGTTTCCCAAAAAGGGTTACCTGGCACTCCTGGTGGGAGTGGGATGGGGCCTGTTTCCCCAAGTGAACTCCCTGGCTTTCCTCACTCTCTCTTGTCTCCAGCATGAAGAATGATTTCTCCTCCTCTTCTGGTTTCTGTTTTTAAGTTGGGACAGATTTTTTTTTTCCCAGTGGCTTTCTTGGCTTTCAGTAAGCACTGCTGGGGATGCACTTTAACATGTTCCTTTTAGGGGTCTCTTTTCTGAGGGCTACCCTTCACTCTCTTGGGTCCTTGGAATCGTATCCTCTGCTCAGATTTCTTGTCTCCCTGTTTCTCTGCCCAGTGAGTTTCGCTGCCAAAATGGGCATCTGCTGCTTCACTTAAAGGATCTTTTTTTGTTCTTGTCTGCCCTCCTGATTGTGAGAAACTGAAAGCAGTTTCTATTATACCAAAAGAGGTATCAGAAGCAGAAAAAGACCTTCTACCTTTTGCACAATTTCTAGATATCTGGGGCACTCTGAGCCACAGGGTCTGGTTAATTAACTTGAAATTCTCCAGATTATCTAGATTCACGTCTGTATCTTGGTGATACGCCCTGTACATTCTCTCCCCAAGCTCAGGGTTTTTACTGTGCTGATTGCACATTCCTTGCACGTTATGAAAACTCCTGTATTGGTTCTCCCGTTTGGAGCCCTACCATGATGCACTCCTTGTAATGCTCAATGCCAGCTTTATCTCCCAGGTCATTCTCCTCCCAGTCTGGATCTGTGGTGGGAATTGCTTTCGCTGCTGGTGCTGGGAGGGGATTGCCTGAGATAGCAACATGCATTCTACCTGCCTCTTCGCTAGCATTTTCTATTACCATCCTTATCTCTTCCTCAGCCAATGGGGTGGTTAGGAAGCTCTGACCCAGTTTGGACTGTGGTTGGCAAAGATGGAGGAGAATGCATTTTCCTTCCTGGTACAGTCATCACAATATATTGGTATATTAATTTTCCAATTAAACAAGTCTGAATTTGAAAAGGGAGAGCATATCCACATGAATCCTGCTGGCTGATCTTGGGCATTTATTCCTCCAATGAGAATCTGCCTCAGTGTGAATGCCTGGCCTGAACATAAGTGGTTCTCTGACCAATATGGGTGCTCTGTTGGATATAAGAGGGAGACAATTCCTCCTTCCTCAGCTTCTACCTGAGCAGGTGAAGGTGTATTTGTTGCTATGGGATCTACGGCCCCTGCCTCTGCTTCCCCAGTTCTGCCCACCATACAGAGATAAGTGAGATGGATATTTAGGAGCATTTATTTGTTGAATTAATTCCCCTTCTCTTGATTCCTGAGAATCTGGTAAAACTTTTTAAATAGAACTTTTAGTATCTCCTTATTTGAGGAAATTTCTTTCTCTGTCATACTTTATGCATGTTACATTTTTCTCTGAATAGGTTCACTTGATAAAATAATATCAAAAGCTGCACTTAAGAAACATCATTCCATTTCTTCCCATTTAACAAAACAATTCTGGTTGAAAGATGGTGTTATTTAGAGAGATACTAGTGGGCAATGTAATACATATCCTAGACTACTGAGGCCAAGCTGTGTTACAATAGAAGACCATTTTTTTTTCCAGAGGTGCTTAAATATTTACCAGTTCTGCAAAATATACTCTCAGGGCCTGCAACATGGAACAGACCCGTTTTGAATTGTTCACAGAGAGTGTTGTCAAATGTTAAAGAAGTAAGCAAGTCCACAAACACAAGGCATCTCTCAGGGTTACAGATTCTTTAGTTCAATACAGAAAACCCTCAAAATCAATGCCCAATCATATACAGAGCCAAGTGGCTAAAAGAAAGAATACCTTGGTGCCATCACACATGAGCTCTGCTATTTCACAGATGTCACAAGCAAGTGCTTTGTTTCCATCACCTCGATGTACCAAGGGCCATTGTAATCCAGTTTGTGGCAGAGGCTCAGGGTTGTCCCTGAGACAAAGGTGCTCAGGAATCTGCTGGACAGACTCTTAGAGCCACTTCTTGCTAGGGGCTAATGTGCCACAAAGACATCCAGCTTGGGTGGTGGTCCACAAAAATAGTTGCTTACTTGAATTCATGTTTACTTGTAGCAAAGTCAACCTATTGATTCCAGGTTGTGGTGAAGGCAATAAGTACAGTGTTAATTTGAAGATCATCAAGCAAGGAGTTCAGGTCCTCTGAGCATTAGGTGCCTATTCTCCTTGCCTGGTGCCCTGCCAATAAATGCTGTACTTTCCTTTAGCATGACCCACTGTCAGTAGATTGAGTGCTGTGCATCAGGTGAATGAACCCAAGTTCAGGTCAGTAACAAAACTGCCCTATATGTCCTACAAATACCATTAAAGCAAATATCAAGGAAAACTGAAAATAAGGACAAAGTTGTACATATAAATGCTTACAAAATTAAAGCACTGACTAATATAGCATAATCCAAGTCAAAATTAAAAAATGAAACAAAGAAACATTTTCAGTTACTGCAATCCAGAGGTGTAAAATATTTTGTGCTCCAAAAAACATGGCTAAGGCAAAACCAAGAAAAGACAAAATGCTGAGTTAAAAGTAGAAATTTAGGAGGAAACGGTAAGAATAAAAGCAAAAGCCAAGTAAGAATTTTCCTTAAAGAGAAAAAATAACCATGTGCAAAATTAAGCATAAAAAGTGAGCCAGTGTGAGGCTTTTTAATGATACATCAGCAAAGGTATGGCAATAAAGTAAATATCTAGATGGAACACATGATATCCTAGCAAGATTTTAAATAATCAAATATTAATCCAAAAATAATCCATCTGGTGCCATCAGTTCAGTTCATCACTCAGTCGTGTCTGACTATATGTGACCCCAAGGAGAGCAGAATATCAGGCTTCCCTGTCCATCACCAACTCCTGGAGCTTACTCTAACTCATGTCCATCGAGTTGGAGATGCCATCCAACCACCTCATCCTTTCTTGTCCCCTTATCTTCTCACCTTCAATCTTTCCCAGCATCAGGATCTTTTCCAATGAGTCAGTTCTTCCCATCAGGTGGCCGAAGTATTGAAGTTTCACCTTCAACATCAGTCCTTCCAGTGAATATTCAAGACTGATTCCATTAGATTGACTGGTTGGATCTCCTTGCAGTCCAAGGGATTCTCAAGATTCTTCTCCAACACCACACTTCAAAAGCTTCAGTTCTTTGGTGCTCAGCTTTCTTTATAGTCCAACTCTCACATCCATAAATGACTACTGGAAACACCAAAACTTTGACTAGTTGGACCTTTGTTGGCAAAGTAATGGCTCTGCTTTTTAATATGCTGTCTAGGTTGGTCATAACTATTCCTCCAAGGAGCAAGCATCTTTTAATTTCATGGCTTTAGTCACCATCTGCACTGATTTTGGGGCTGATAAAAAATTCCATTGTTTCCTCATTTATTTGCCATGAATTGATGGGACCAAATGCCATGATGTTGTTTTCTGAATGTTGAGTTTTAAGCCAACTTTTTCACTCTCCTCTTTCACTTTCACCAAGAGGCTCTTTAGTTCTTCTTTGCTTTCTGCATAAGGGTGGTGTCATCTGCATATCTGAGGTTATTGATATTTCTCCTGGCAATCTTGATTCCAGCTTGTGTTTCATCCAGCCCAGCATGTTGCATAAAGTACTCTGCATATAAGTTAAAGAAGCAGGGTGACAATATACAGCCTTAATGTACTACTCCTTTCCTGATTTGGAACCAGTCTGTTGTTCCATGCCCAGTTCTAACTATTGCTTCTTGACCTGCATACAGATTTTTCAGGAGGCAAGTCAGGTGGTCTGATATTCCTATCTCTTGAAGAATTTTTCACAGTTGGTTGTGATCCAGACAGTTAAAGGCTTTTGTGTAGTCAATAAAGCAGAAGTAGATGTTTTTCTGGAACTCTCTTGCTTTTTTGATGATCCAATGGATGTTGGCAACTTGATTTCTGGTTCCTCTGCCTTTTCTAAATAAAGCTTGAACATCTGGAAGTTCACGGTTCACATACTGTTGATGCTTGGCTTGGAGAATTTTGAGCATTACTTTGCTAGCATGTGAAATGAATGCAATTGTGTGGTACTTTGAACATTCTTTGGCATTGCCTTTCTTTGAGATTGGAATGAAAACTGACCTTTTCCAGTCCTGTGGCCACTGCTGAGTTTTCCAAATTTGCTGGCACATTGAGTGCAGCACTTTCAGCATCATCTTTCAGGATTTGAAATAGCTCAACTGGAATTACATCACCTCCACTAGTTTTGTTTGTAGCAATGCTTCCTAAGGCCCACTTGACTTCACATTCCAGGATGTCTGGCTCTAGGTGAGTGATCACATCATCATCGTTATCTGGGTCATGAAGATCTTTTTTGTATAGTTCTTCTGTGTATTCTTGCCACCTCTTCTTAATATCTTCTGCTTCTGTTAGGTCCATACCGTTTCTGTCCTTTATTGTGCCCATCTTTGCATGAAATGTGAAGATGCACACACTTCATGTGTCCTGGTCCCATCACTTCATGGCAAATAAATGGGGAAACAATGGAAACAGTGATAGACTTTATTTTCTTGGGCTCCAAAATCCCTGCAGATGGTGATTGCAGCCATGAAATTAAAAGTCGCCTGCCCCTTGGAAGAAAAGCTATGACCAACCTTGATGGCATATTCAAAAACAGAGACATTACTTTGTTAAAAATGTCCATCTAGTCAAAGCTATGGTTTTTCCAGTAGTCATGTATGGATGTCAGAGTTGAAACATATAGAAGGCTGAGCGCCAAAGAATTGATGCTTTTGAAGTGTGGTGTTGGAGAAGACTCTTGAGAGTCCCTTGGACTGCAAAGAGATCACTCCGGGAGTTGGTGATGGACAGAGAAGCCTGGCATGCTGCAGTCCACACGGTCGCAAAGAGTCAGACACGACTGTGTGACTGAACTGAACTGAACTGAGTCCAAAAAATATAAACAAACACAAAATCCTCATTAGTGAGGATTTAAAAAAGAACAGTAAAATGTTCAAGATTTTAAAAAGGTTCCACATCCAGTCCCTTCCACTCAGCAATATAGAACAGATGATATTCATTAAAGATTTCTGAACTAAACAAAAGCTAAAACAGGAAAGTACCTCACTGAAGAGAGAATAACAAATTCTAAACCACCACTAAAAAATCATTCATGTTTCTTATATTAAAAGTGTAAGGAAATTGATAAATCAAAATTTTAAATAGAGGGAATTGCAAAGCAATGAGTACTAAACATGAAAAGTTTCCCAAGATGAGAAGTTGTGGCTATAATTTAAAAAAATACGATCATTATTACATATCTTCTTGGGAATAATTATGACTTTTCAGGAACTTGGAACACCTATTAAAATAGGAAATAATACACATACTTTCCCCTTGATGATCTATACAAGAATTAAAGCCACCTGGATGTGAGAATACATGAGCAAAGCATTAAGTACTGAGGTTTTCATGACAAAAACTCAGAAAACAAATATCCTTTAATAAGAGAAGGATTGAGCCAAAGAAGCTCAATGCCCACTGAGAAATCAGAATGTGCTGGTTAGGGATGTCTTGGATACATTAGAGGAAAAAACAAGCTGCAAATAATGTAGATAGTACAAGCCCATTTTTGTAAATACACACAAAACCATAGTAGTGAGGATGAACTGTAAACAGATAAAAACATGCTCCATGATTATTAGTCAGGGGAATGCTAACAAAACTGGTTCCACTGTTCGAAAAAGTTCATGATGGCCACAACTGGGCTAGATACCCACCTCCCCTCTCCACCTGGAAAGGGACAACAGAGCTGGTAGATTCTTTGGGTAATTAAAGTGTGAAAAGTATAGAGTAATGCCTAACTCTGGGTGTTCCAGAGTACTCTGTGGGAATATGAATTATTCTCTCTCTCATGAAAAGGGAATCCACAAAGTTGCCAGCAATTTCAGAAAAACAAACAAACAAACAAAACACCCTAAGAATAGGCTGCTTGTTTTGAAAAGTTAACTCAGTACAGAGAAAATGAAGTAGACAATACACATATGACATGATGGCAGCCATAAGCTAAGAAAATGCAAATCCAAACAAGCTGTTTTCCATCCCCAATTAAGGGGAATTGGATTAAGGTGGGGCAGCCTTGCAGAAAGGCCAGGTGAGTCCCAGAATTGGAGAATATGAAACACATCCAAATTCAATTTATGATTTGTTCCATTTATTGCACACAATCACACAAGCACTCTAAGTTAGACAAGCCAGTAAAAAAAGAAGAGCAATCTGGAAGAGGGTGTCCAATAGGCAGCCCCCTTTCTTGGCTATCAAGAGCAGTGTGAGCAAGAAGTCACAGAGCCACCAACTGGACCCAGTCACCAGACAAGAGCCTGCGAGCTACTCTACTTAGCAGTCTCATTTTTCGGGAGCCTCCAATACAGAATACCAATGAAGCCTCAGGGAATTCTTATCTATGTCAGTGCTCCTGCTCCAGTGATGACATCCCGGGACCTCACCAAATTAACATATCCATATTAACACGTGTAATATGTCACACTTAAACACTTACAGTCTAACATAGGATATTTAGAAACAATCATCTTGCAGGCTCACATTGGCCACTGTGACTCCATTTTGAATTATTTAAAATAGCCTAAACTCATACAAGATGAGTAGGAATCACATGATAAAAAGTCACATCAAATTTTAGCACCCCTCACCTCCCATCCCCTGCAAAGCCTGGGATATGAATTGTTATATGTTACTCACCCCTCTGAACTGATTGCTGTCTCCAAATTTCACCCTCCTGTTGCATATTGTTAGAGTAAGTTCTTTAGCATATAAACCAGCACAAATCACCACACTGAATAAAAGCTTGTGTCAACTACAAATTGGCACTTGGCATCTACCTCTACAAGGATTAAATCATATGCTGCTGCAGCTGCTGACTTTCAGCAGCCCCTGAAAGGAGTTCATTGTGGAGAGCTGAGGCACTCTGTGCTCTGGGAAAAGCTGGCAGAACAAGTCTTCAGATAGATACTTTCAGGAGCTGATTTTATGAGCCCAAGTCTTGCATCTTCTGATAACTAGAAAAGCACCAAAGTCCTTCATGGTGATGTCTGTTCTTCCTGCCTAGGAGAAGTTGTTTGTTGCTTTTAGTCAACAAACTAAAGTTTCTATCCTAACTACAAACTAAGTTGTGTCCGATTCTTTGTGACCCCATGGACTGTCATGCAACAGGGTTTTCTGTACATGGGTTTCCCAGGCAAGAATCCCAAATGGGTTGCTAGCTCCTTATCCACAGATCTTCCCCACCCAGGGATTGAACCTGAGTCCCCAAGTCTCTGCATTGCCAGGCAGATTCTTTATCACTGAGCCACCATGGAAACCCAACAAGCAGAAGCCTTTGGCAAAAGTTATATGCTGGATTGCATGAACTCCATTTTCACCATAATCACATATATACTCATCTCCCCCCTTACTTTTTAGGAGCAGTTTCTCTGAGCTATCTGAAATGCCATCTCCCAGGCTGCAGTCCTCATTTTGCTCCAAATAAAACTGAGCTTGGAACTTCTCACGTTGTACATTTTTTAAAAGTCAGCACTCTGGAGTCTTCCTCTATACTAAGACCCTCTGATGATCCTCAAAGCCTGACCTGAAATTTGCCAAGGTTCCGCCACCCTGGGTGTTTAAACTTTGCTTTCCACTTAATTTAGAGATTCTCCACCCAGAGTGGATAGAATCTCAAAGGAAACTAGGATCTTGGGCAAGAAAGAGATCACACCTGTTTTCATTCAAATCTGAATGCAATTTAGCATGATTTAATTGAGATATAGAATATATGAGCTTCTTAATCTATTATTTAACAAGAAGAAGAGTCACAGGTCTAAACTATTTTTGAATTTTAACTTAGAATATAAAGCTGTGTTTCACGATACCTGCTAAACGATAATGTGAAATGAAAAAAGCTATGATTTCTAGTGGTGACAAAGCCATGGTTCTGCTAATAATATCAGACCACAAAAACTCCAGGTTAAGGATCCCCAACCTACACTCATTCCTCAATAGTCCAAAAGGTCCGTCCTCCTGATTCTTTAAAATATGTGTGCTCCTACACCCTCTCCACTTCTCCATTTACCAAGCCACTCATCTACCAAGCCTTAGCTGCTGCTAAATAAAAATCACAAGTCCAGAATGGCATCATTTATGCTAAAGCCCAGGACACCAGACTTAGACTTCACACTTTTTTTTTTTTTTTTTTTAAGACTTCACACTTGCCCTACTTTCAGATTCCACCTTTTTCATGAATGCAATCTTAGCCAACCGGGTTGGATTACTCTCACTGACACCAAGGAGGTAATCTGTCCTGTGGCCTCTCTCCATAGCCTGCCCCCAGAGGAAAAAGCAGACTACATGATGAAACTGCCATTCTTTTCCCTTCAAATGATGTCCTTTCTTTTCTTTCCTTAGTAGATACCTTGCCCCACCAGTTTTCTTATTAAAAACCTTCCATTTCTGAAATCTCTGGGCGTCCCCATTCTATTTTTCTAGAGGGTATGCTCCCCAACTGGCCTATGGAATTGGTTGAATTTTGTTTACCACTCTCACTCACGAAGGTCCTTGTCCTGGAAAGAGGATGAGTTCTGTGTAGAGCAGGACCTAGTCTCCTGTGCAGCTGTGTCTCAGGGCCTAGAATTCAAAGCAAAGGCATTGACACAGAATTCAAAGTTTAAGATTTAGCATATAGATAAGTACCCACATTCTGTACTCAGAAAAAAAAAAGATACTTTTCTAGGTATGTTTGCTTGAATTTATATGATTTTAATGTAAAGATGTTATTCCTTTAGTTTTTAGAAAAAGAGTTCAATTTTCTAACAATGAAGGAAATGTAAAAAACAGTTACTACTTTCAAATCTATTCTCAGTCAGAAATACTCTGAAGAAATAGGTTGAGATAAATCTCAGGCCTCCTGCCAAGGGAAGGGAGGAGACAGAATCAAAGTCCGGGTCCCCTAAACTCCAAAGCTCTCACTTATACCATTGTCTCCAAAGACACTGTCAATTTCACCTTCTGACTCTGCTTGTAAAACCATTGGTTAGGTCCTTCTTCATTTCCTCTGGGTCTTCATTTTCTTCTTTCATGGCACTACTATTTGCATATTGCCAATTTTAGGGTGAGGGACACCTAGGAAGGTGCCTTTCTCAGCAGTCAGACTTAGAGCAGATTGTACAGCTAGCGGGCCCAGTACAGTGCTTGCCCTGTGCCCCTGACTTCTGCCAGCCTTACCTGGAGAGGGGCTCCAGCCCTAGGACGCAGCCCTGAGCAGAGTGAGGAAGGAGGAGGGAAGGCTGATCCAGTCTCTGGTTGGCTCCTCCCTCCCCCAGCAGAGTTTGCAAATCTCCAGTCCCAATCCCTTTCAACCCCACCCCTTCCCTTCCTCTCCAGACATCTCCTGCAGCCCTGAAGCCACTGAGGACTCCCAATCTTGACTTTCTATCCATAACCATTGAGTTCCACCTTCAGGTCCAAACTTGGGCATCTCTGGTTCTCCCCGACCAGATCCTCCCCAACCAGGATTCCAGGCTCTCAAGAAAATAAAAATGTAAAAAAAAAAAAAAGAGTGTTAGTCACTCAGTCATGTCCCACACTTTGCAACTTTATGGGCTATAATCCACCAGGCTTCTCTGCCCATGAAATTCTGACAAGAACACTGGAGTATGTAGCCATTCCCTTCTCCTAGGCAATCTTCCTGATCCTAGGATTGACCTGGGTCTCCTGATTACAGGTGAATTCTTTATTGTCTGAGCCACTAGGGAAGACCCCTCAACACTAATTACCAAGTTATTCAGCTATAACCCCAGGAGTCAATCTTGACTTCTCTCTTTTCTTCTATCCCCACATTTAGTCATCCCCAAGTCCTTGGAATTGTTGTCTTCTTTCTCTCCATGGTTCTGTAGTTACATGTGACTCTGTGCGGCCTTCCTGGACACAGAGTCCTCCTACTAGGTCTTCTGTTTTACGCTTCTCTGAGGTCCCCAGAAAACATTATTGGAACACATTTCCAGAACTGTTGTACAGATGCTAAAATCCCCACATAATGGAAGAAGCTACTGACTTTAAAAAATGCACAATGTGAGTGTTGTGAGATACGTTTTTCTGGGAGCAAAATGAGAACTATAGCCTGGGAGAGAACACTTTAGATACCTCTGAGAAACTGCTCCACAGAGATAGTGGGGAAGGTCAGCACAGATGTGATTTTGGTGAAGGGGAAATTTGTTCAATCAAGCACATCATTTTTGCAGAAGGTTTCGGCAAGTCTCATGAAAGTTTCTAAATATGAGGAGATGTAAGAATTGGGCTCATAAAACCAATTACTGAAAATATCTGTCTGAAAATCTATGAATCTCTCCTAGAGCAGAATTTCTCATTTCAACTCCCCACCCTAAACTCCTTACATGGAAAGTGAAAGTTAGCAGATGCATCAGCACATGATTTAATTTTTGTAGAGGTAGATGGCAAGTGCCAATCTGTAGCTGAAAAAATTAACTATTGGATGACCATGAACACATTTCCCCCTAGACCTGTTGAGGTGATTAAGTGATCCTGTCCTGTTACCTCACGACCAGTGTGTCAGTTACAGAGTCCAGTGTCGCCAAGGCTGAGTGATTTGAGAGCCAGCATCTGGGGACCTTCATTCAGTTTGATAGAACTGCCATGTAGAGTTTAAGAGAGACACTGAGATCAACGGGTAGATTTGGAAGAGATGAGACTGAAAATACATGAGAACCAGGTCATAAAGGACCACAGAACTATGATGTCTTTGTTCTAAAGGCAATGAAAAAAGCTTTTGATTCATGATTGAGAAATTCATTTATCTAGCCTTAATTTGACACAGATTTGTCAGGTACCTGCTCCCTTACAAGCACTATGTTTCAGGCTGGGAAATGGTGGTAGGTAAGTTAGGCATGGAACTTACAGGTTAGCAGACGAAAGAGACAACCAAGTCATTTTGGCCCAGAATGATGCATGTAGCAACTGAGAAGGTACAAGGTGTGATGGGGACACATAGGTGGGACCCTCAGCCTAGTTCAAGGATGGAGAGGGGGTCAAGGAAGGCTTCCTGAGGAATGTGTAAGCTATCTGTAGGATGATGAGACATTAGCCGGGCAAAGAGGAGCTGAGGAAGCATGCATAAAGCCTTAAGACAAGGGAGAACACTGACTGGGGCATTGAAAGAACTCCAGGGTTCCTGGAGTAGAAAAAAAAGGAAGGATTGCAAGATGAGACCAGAGAGAAAGTCAGTATACAACAAGTTTGGATTTGAAGGAAGTAGGACTATAGAAAGCAATGTTCATTTTTACATTTTAGAAAGAACACTTCAGGTTGTGGGGGTGGCAACATGACCTTTATTCAGTAAATATTCATAGACTATCAATTCTGGGTCCTAGGCTCCAGAGTTCATGGTTTGGTAAAAGAGACAGACAGACTGACAGCAGTAGCGGCTTAATTGAATAATGAAATTCCGAATCGTGCTGCAGATGGACTTGCCAGAATGAGTCAGGGAAACCAACAGAGGCAGTGGTTTCTGAGCTAAGCCATAGGGTGCAAGGGGCTTCGCCAGTGGCTCAAAGTTAAAGACTCTGCCTGCAGGTGACAGCATTTTGATTCCTCCAGATCCCCTGGAGGAAGGCGTGGTATTCCTCTCCAGTATTCTTACCTGGAAAAATGCATGGAGAGAAGAGCCTGGCAGGCTGTAATACTTAGGGTTGCAAAAATATGCCTGAAGCCACTGAGCACGTACATACACACACATAATGATGCATTGGAGATTGCCCAGGCATTCCAGTTAGAACAGCAGGTGTAAAGACAAGGAGAGTGAAAGAGCATCCCTGCTCCTTCAGAGTCATTTCAGGAAGTCTTGTGTTTAGGTTGCACAGGACAAGTGGCACGAAAGGAGATCTGAGAAGGTTGGGAGACACATCTCACTTATACATTGATTAGGGATTTGACCTTGTGCCTATAACTTGAGGAGGAATCACAGACTCCTTGAAGAATCTGAAGCTTTCTTTGGAAAAATGCACCTGAGTGCGAAATATGCATGCAATTTCAAGGACTCAGAAAGCTGCCATTAAAATCTCACTGCTCTGGGCAATAGAATCCTTGAAGAATTTCTAAACAATGGAGCCAGACTACCAGATTTGCACTTTAGAATGACCACCAGGGAAGGGTGGAAAGAGACTGGAGGCAAAAGGATCTGCTAAAAGGTTTTCCATAAGTCAAGAGGTATGAAGCTGTAAGGGCTGTTCCATCATGGTGTTAGCAGGGATAAAAATAGGAAAGGCATCAGGAGTGGGCACGGGCCAGGATGTGATGACGAATGGATATGGAGAAGGGTCAAAAATGGTGCTACTACTGTCCCCAATAGCTATTCTTTCCATCATCCTTAGTAATACAATCTATAATTTTTAGCTGGACACATCACCACCTAAAAGAGAGACTCCATCTCCGAGCCTCCATCATAGCTTAATATGGCCACTTAACTAAGCTCCTGTTACTAAGTTGTGAGTGAAACGATATATATGTGTGCAAACTCTAGTTCCTGCATTTAAAGAAGAAGAAAATGCATTTCTCCCTACCCACTAGCTGGAATGTGGAATTGATAAATCTTGATTCAAGAAGATTAGGCCAACAGTCTAGGGATCATAGAATAACCAGTCAGAAGAGCCTAGGCCCCCAACATTGTAAAGCCATTGAATCTGCTCCTGACTGTTTATTCCCCATTGTGAACAAGAAATCATTTTTTAGCTTGCTTAGACCATTTCAGGTTGGGAATCTCTGTTGTAGGAAGAACTGGACAATTGCACTCAGCATCTCATCTCAACAGTCTAGAGCTGAGGTTATAGTGAGAGAAAATAGTTGCAAATGATGTGACCACCAAAGGGTTAATTTCCAAACTATACAAACAGCTCATCCAAGACCATAACAAAAACCCCAAATCATTTTCAAAAAATAGGCAGAATATCTGAATAGATATTTCTCCAGTGACGACATAGAGAAGGCTAACAGGCATGTGAACGAATGCTCATCCTCACTAGCTATTAGAGAAACACAAATCAAAACTGCAATAGGTAACACCTCACACTGGTCAGAGTGGTCATCATTAAAAAATCTACAAATAACAAATGCTGGAGAGAGTATGGAGAAAGGGGAGCTCCCCTACACTGTTGATGGGAATGTAAATTGGTAGAGCCATTATGGAGAACAGTATGGAGGTTCCTCAAAAAGCTAAAAATAGAGTTGGCATATTATCTAGCCAACTGAAATATCCAGACAAAACGATATCCAGACAAAACTACTGAGAGCATATCCAGACAAAACTGTAATTCATAAAGGTACATTCACCCCTTGGTCATAGCAGCAATATTTACAAGAGGCAAGATGTGGAAACAAACATAATGGACCTTGACAGATGAACAAATAAAGAAAATGAGGTATGTATATATATATAATGTAACACTGCTCAGCCATAAAAAGAATGAAATATTGCCATTTGCAGCAACATGGATGGACCTAGAGATTACCATCTTAAGCAAAGAAAGTCAGAAAGAGAAAGACTAATACCATATGATATCACTTATATGTGGAATCTAAAGTATGACACAATAAGCTTATCTGCGAAACAGAAACACCACACCATATTATATCACTAACATGTGGAATCTAAAATATGACACAAATAAACTTATTTGTGAAACAGAAACATACTCAAGACACAGAGAACCTATGTGCAGTTTCAAAGGGGTGAGGGAGGAAAGAATTGGGAGTTGAGATTAGCAGATGCAATTGTTTGTAGGATGGATGAACAAGGTCCTATGTGAAGCACAGGGAACTGTAAACTAGGAGCAAAGTGGCAGCAAAGGCCAGGACCTGTCTGCTCTGCCTACGCACAGAGAGGATGCACGCAGGTCTGCTTTCCACCCACTGCAGGTTCAGCAGGACAGGCCCAGCCAGGCCTCACTGGGGGAGAAAGACTCTGATCAGCAATTTCAGCGTATAGCGTGATCCCCTCATCCAAGCCATTCTTGGGCACCAGCTAGGTGTTCTACCTTTCAACCTATCTGACACCTTGCACCTGGAAATGGCATCAGATTCCACAGGTTAAGAGTTCAGTCCCATAAGACTGCCCTGCATTTCAGATGCCAATCACAAGCCCAGGTTGCCACCTATCTTTTGACTGACAGGCTGTAGCTTAGATGCTCCCATGACCTCCTCTTGGGTTCAATTAATTTTTTAGAGCACACAGAACTCAGAGAATCATTTACTTACTAAGGTATGGGTTTATCATAAAAGGATGTGACTCAGGAACAACTAGATGGAAGAAACATGTAGGGTAAGGAGTGGGGAAAGGCACGGAGCTTCCTTATCCTCTTGCAGCGTGCTACTCTCTGCATCTCCACAAGTTCACCAACCAAGGAGCTCTATGAACCCTGGTCCTTGGGTTGTTCTGGAGGCTTCACTACACAGGCATGGCTCATTAAATCACTGGCCAATGGTGATCGATCTCAATCTTCAGCCCCTCTCATCTCCTCGGAAATCAGGAGGTCAGAAGAGTACGATTCAAAGTTCCAGTCCTTTAATGACATGCTTGGTTCTCCTGGCAATCAGTCCCCATCCTTAGCTGCCGTCCAAAAGTTGTTCATTAGCACACAGAAGACCCCTTTATGGCTCTCATCACTTAAGAGATTCCAAGGGTTTTAGGAGCTTTGTGCCAGAAATGGGACAAAGTCCGATATGTATTTCTTCTTATAAATGACAATATCACAGGAACACGAGACACTGAGGCTCTCTGCCTGTGACCAGAGTGAACGTGGGATTCTGGGTCAAGGGTGAGATATGCACGGTGTACATTTAAGTAATGTCCTTCTTTCCAGCTGTGATCGATAAAAAGTTGACATCCCTGCTGTTTCATCTCCCAGTCATTTCCCAGCTTCAGAAATGAGAAAAGTAATGAAATTTATACCCCACCCCCAAATTCCTGCCCTGAGTCCCCCACACTTCCTAGTCAATGCATCAGTCTTGTGGATGTGGTCTAGTCTGGTCCAGTTGGGGAACTGGGGTGGAAAAGAGGAGCAGGGTTCCATAGGCAGATGAAGGAATCTTGTATGAACAAGACACTGCCACACTGAAAGGATGTTTGGGCCACAGTGACACTAGTCACTTCTGTCGCACAACTCCAGGGGGTACCATCTCAGTGTGCTAGTGAACATCCCCTTCTTAGCTTGTGTTCTAGGAGCTGCCATTCATAGATGGCACAGTGTTTTCCTGGATGACTGGAACAGAGTCCTCTGAAAAGGATAAGATAGCACAAAGCCTCACTGGCGGGTAACTTGGTGTGTCCAGGTCTCAGGGTGCAGAGGTCTGATCAGACAGGTAGCAGAACTGAGATACAAGTAATGAAACCGTACCAAGGGGCAAGGTTTGCACACCAGGACACCATCCAGGCCTCACCAGGAGGGAGTCAGTGGTCCAAGGAGGGCTCAACCAGGGAGCAGGGAGGCTGACAGTTCAGGCTGGCATGGTTATAAAGTCACCTGAGTGCCACCTCCAGCTGACTCAATCTAGGCTTAAAAGCAGTCACAACCCAGCATGAAACAAACACAAGACCCAAGGGATCAGCTCAGCCAGGACTTCTCTCCTAGCTTCTGGTGGCCCAGGCACTTCTTGGCCTCTGAGAGCATGATTCCAGTGTCTGCCTCCTCCTTCATGGTGCCGTTTTCTCCCTGTGTCATAACATCATCTTCCTTCTGTGCATGTCTATCTCTGCATCCTCAAGTTGTTATTTTCTTTTTATAAGGATGCCAATCATATTGGATTAGGGCCCAGCCTAAGTACTTCATTTTAATTGGACTACGTCTGTAAAGAACCTATTTCCAAAAAGTTCACATTACAAGGTACTAAGGGTCAGGATTTCAATATATATTTTAGCGGAAAAAGGGGGACACAATTCATCATATAACACATATTTTTTTTCCTCTCTTCTAGAGATGCTCTTCCCTCTAGCTCTCACTCTTCCTCACAGTTAATGCCTACCATTTCTTAAAATTGCACCTCAGTGTAACCTCCTCTGGGAAGCCCCCATAACATCTGCCCCCTAGGACCACCACCGCTGCTGTTGCTGCTGCTGCTAAGTCACTTCAGTCGTGACTGACTCTGTGCGACCCCATAGACGGCAGCCCACCAGGCTCCCCCCTTCCTGGGATTCTCCAGGCAAGAACCCTGGAGTGGGTTGCCATTTCCTTCTCTAATGCATGAAAGTGAAAAGTGAAAGTGAAATCGCTCAGTCGTGTCCGACTCTTAGTGATCCCATGGACTGCAGCCTACTAGGCTACTCTGTCCATGGGATTTTCCAGGCAAGAGTACTGGAGTGAGGTGTCATTGCCTTCTCCTAGGACCACCACAGATACTCACAAATCTGTAGGGATGATCAGCAGCTCTCATAAGCTCCACATCAGTGCCACTCAAAATGTGGCTAGAAATTTTACAGTAACTTGACATTCTGCAGTCAGTAGGCTTCTATTGTTTTGTTTTTATTTATTTTTTAATATAAATTTATTTATTTTAATTGGAGGCTAAAGGTCCACCTAGTCAAGGCTATAGTTTTTCCAGTAGTCATGTATGGATGTCAGAGTTGGACTGTGAAGAAAGCTGAGCGCCAAAGAATTGATGCTTTTGAAGTGTGGTGTTGGAGAAGACTCTTGAAAGTCCCTTGGACTGCTAGGAGATCCAACCAGTCCATCCTAAAGGAGATCAGTCCTGGGTGTTCTTTGGAAGGAATGATGCTAAAGCTGAAACTCCAGTACTTTGGCCACCTCATGTGAAGAGTTGACTCACTGGAAAATACTCTGATGCTGGTAAGGATTAGAGGGCAGGAGGAGAAGGGGATGACAGAGGATGATGTGAGATGGTTGGATGGCATCACCGACTTGATGGACCTGAGTTTGAGTCAATTCCGGGAGTTGGTGATGGACAGGGAGGCCTGGCTTGCTGTAATTTATGGGGTCGCAAAGAGTCGGACACAATTTAGCAACTAAACTGAACTGAACTGAACTGATGCTATATTGTTGTTTTTCTTTCTGGCTTACTTCACTCTGTATAATAGGCTCCAGTTTCAACCACCTCATTAGAACTGATTCAAATGAATTCTTTTTAATGCCTGAGTAATGTGTATATGTACCACAGCTTTCTTATCCATTCGTCTCCTGATGGACATCTAGGTTGCTTCCATGTTCTGGCTATTATAAACAGTGCTGTGATGAACATTGATATACACGTGTCTCTTTCAGTTCTGGTTTCCTAGGTGTGTATGCCCAGCAGGGGGATTGCTGGATCGTATGGTAGTTCTAGTTCCAGTTATTTAAGGAATCTCCACACTGTTCTCCATAATGGCTGTATTAGTTTGCATTCCCACCAACAGTGTAAGAGGGTTCCCTTTTCGCCACACCCTCTCCAGCATTTATTGCTTGTAGACTTTTGAATAGCAACCATTCTGACTGGCATGACATGGTACCTCATTGTGGTTTTGATTTGCATTTCTCTGATAATGAGTGATGTTGAGCATCTTTTCATGTGTTTTTTAGCTATATCTATGTCTTCTTTGGAGAAATGTCTATTTAGTTCTTTGGCCCATTTTTTTCATTGAGTCGTTTATTTTTCTGGAATTGAGCTGCAGGTGTTGCTTGTATATTTTTGATATTAGTTCTTTGTCAGTTGCTTCACTTGCTATTATTTCCTCCCATTCTGAAGACTGTCTTTTCATCTTGCTTATAGTTTCCTTTGTTATGCATAAGCTTTTAATTTTAATTAAGTCCCAGTTGTTTATTTTTCCATTTATTTCCAATATTCTTGGAGGTGGGTCATAGGGGATCCTGCTGTGATTTATGTTGGCTAGTGTTTTTCCTATGTTCTCCTCTAGGAGTTTTATAGTTTCTGGCCTTATGTTTAGATATTTAATCCATTCTGAGTTTATTTTTGAGTATCGTGTTAGAAAGTATTCTAGTTTCATACTTTTACTAGTGATTGACCAGTTTTCCCAGCGCCACTTGTTAAAGAGATTTTCTCCATTGTATATTCAGGCCTCCTTTGTCAAAGATAAGGTGTCCATAGGTGTGTGGATTTATCTCTGGGCTTTCTATTTTGTTCCATTGATCTATATTTCTGTCTTTGTTCCAGTACCATACTGTCTTGATGACTGTGGCTTTGTAGTAGAGCCTGAAGTCAGGCAGGTTGATTCCTCCAGTTCCATTCTTCTTTCTCAAGATTGCTGTGGCTATTCGAGGTTTTTTGTATTTCCATACAAATTGTGAAATTATTTGTTCTAGTTCTGTGAAAAATACCATTGGTAGCTTGATAGGGATTGCCTTGAATCTACATATTGCTTTGGGTAGTATACTCATTTTCATTATATTGATTCTTCTGACCTATGAACGTGGAATATTTCTCCATCTGTTAGTGTCCTCTTTGATTTCTTTCACCGGTGTTTTATAGTTTTCTATATATAGGTCTTTAGTTTCTTTAGGTAGATATATTTCTAAGCATTTTATTCTTTTTGTTGCAATGGTGAATGGAATTATTTCCTTAACTTCTCTTTCTATTTTCTCATCATCAGTGTATAGGAATGCAAGGGGTTTCTGTGTGTTGATTTTATATCCTGCAACTTTACTATATTCATTGATTATCTCTAGTAATTTTCTGGTGGAGTCTAGGGTTTTCTATGTAGAGGATCATGTCATCTGCAAACAGTGAGAGTTTAACTTATTTTCCAGTTTGGATTCTTTTTATTTCATTTTCTGCTCTGATTGCTGTGGCCAAAACTTCCAAAATTACGTTGAATAGTAGTGGTTCTCTTGTTCCTGATTTAGGGGAAATGCTTTCAATTTTTCACCATTGAGGATAATGTTTGCTGTCGGTTTTTCATACATAGCTTTTATTATGTTGAGGTATGTTCCTTCTATTCCTGCTTTCTGGAGGGTTTTTATCATAAATGGATGCTGAATTTTGTCAAAGACTTTCTCTGCACATATTGAAATAATCATATGGCTTTTATTTTTCAATTTGTTAATGTGGTGTATTACATTGATTGACTTTCAGATATTGAAGAATCCTTGCATCTCTGGGTAAATCCCACTTGGTCATGATGTATGATCTTTTTAATGTGTTGTTGGATTCTGTTAGAGTTTTGTTAAGGATTTTTGCCTCTATGTTCATCAGTGATATTGGCCTGTAGTTTTCTTCTTCTTCTTCTTCTTTTTTTGTGTGGCATCTTTGTCACGTTTTGGTATTGGGGTGATGGTGGCTCCATAGAATGAGTTTGAAAGTTTACCTTCCTCTGCAATTTTCTGGAAGAGTTTGAGTAGGATAGATGTTACCTCTTCTCTAAGTTTTTGGTAGAATTCAGCTGTGAAGCTGTCTGGACCTGGGCTTTTGTTTGCTGGAAGATTTCTGATTACAGTTTCAATTTCTGTGCTTGTGATGGGTCTGTTAAGTTTTTCTATTTCTTCTTAGGTTTGGAAACTTGTACTTTTCTAAGAGAGTGCCCATTTCTTCCAAGTTGTCCATTTTATTGGCATATAGTTGCTGATAGTAGTTTTTTATGATCCTTTGTATTTCTGTGCTGTCTGTTGTAATCTCTCCATTTTTCATTTCTAATTTTATTGATTTGATTTTTCTCCCTTTGTTTCTTGATGAGTCTGCCTAATGATTTGTCAGTTTTATTTATCCTTTCAAAGACCCAGCTTTTGGCTTTGTTGATTTTTGCTATGGTCTTTTCATTTCTTTTGCATGTATTTCTGCCCTAATTTTTAAGATTTCTTTCCTTCTGCTAACACTGGGGTTTTCATTTCTTCCTTTTCTAGTTGCTTTAAGTGTAGAGTTAGGATATTTATTTGACTTTTTTCTTGTTTCTTGAGGTATGCCTCTATTGCTATGAACCTTCCTGTTAGCACTACTTTTACAGTGCCCCACAGGTTTGGGGTTGTTGTGTTTTCATTTTCATTCGTTTCTATGCATATTTTGATTTCTTTTTTGATTTCTTCTGTGATTTGTTGGTTATTCAGCAGCGTGTTGTTCAGCCTCCATATGTTGGAATGTTTAATAGTTTTTCTCCTGAATTGAGATCTAATCTTACCTCACTGTGGTCAGAAAAGATGCTTGGAATGATTTCAATTGTTTTGAATTTACCAAGCCTAGATTTATGGCCCAGGGTGTGAGCTATCCTGGAGAAGTTTCCATGTGCGCTTGAGAAAAAGGTGAAATTCATTGTTTGGGGGAGAAATGTCCTATAGATATCAATTAGGTCTAACTGGTCTATTGTATCATTTAAAGTTTGTGTTTCCTTGTTACTTTCTGTTTAGTTGATCTAACCATAGGTGTGAGTGGGGTATTAAAGTCTCCCACTATTATTACGTAATAGTTAATTTCCCCTTTCATACTTGTTAGCATTTGTCTTACATATTGCGGTGCTCCTGTGTTGGGTGCATACATATTAATAATTGTTATATCTTCTTCTTGGATTGTTCCTTTGATCATTAAGTAGTGTCCTTCTTTGTCTCTTTTCACAGTCTTCGTATTAAAGTCTATTTTATCTGATATGAGTATTGCTACTCCTGCTTTCTTTTGGTCTCTATTTGCATGGAA
>SJYQ01002193.1:48626-87248 GCA_006410935.1 Redunca redunca
GAACCCTGGTCCTTGGGTTGTTCTGGAGGCTTCACTACACAGGCATGGCTCATTAAATCACTGGCCAATGGTGATCGATCTCAATCTTCAGCCCCTCTCATCTCCTCGGAAATCAGGAGGTCAGAAGAGTACGATTCAAAGTTCCAGTCCTTTAATGACATGCTTGGTTCTCCTGGCAATCAGTCCCCATCCTTAGCTGCCGTCCAGAAGTTGTTCATTAGCACACAGAAGACCCCTTTATGGCTCTCATCACTTAAGAGATTCCAAGGGTTTTAGGAGCTTTGTGCCAGAAATGGGACAAAGTCCGATATGTATTTCTTCTTATAAATGACAATATCACAGGAACACGAGACACTGAGGCTCTCTGCCTGTGATCAGAGTGAACGTGGGATTCTGGGTCAAGGGTGAGAAATGCACGGTATACATTTAAGTAATGTCCTTCTTTCCAGCTGTGATCGGTAATAAAGTTGACATCCCTGCTGTTTCATCTCCCAGTCATTTCCCAGCTTCAGAAATGAGAAAAGTAATGAAATTTATACCCCACCCCCAAATTCCTGCCCTGAGTCCCCCACACTCCCTAGTCAATGCATCAGTCTTGTGGATATGGTCCAGTCTGGTCCAGTTGGGGAACTGGGGTGGAAAAGAGGAGCAGGGTTCCATAGGCAGATGAAGGAATCTTGTATGAACAAGACACTGCCACAAAGTACGTTTGGGCCACAGTGACACTAGTCACTTCTGTCGCACAACTCCAGGGGGTACCATCTCAGTGTGCTAGTGAACATCCCCTTCTTAGCTTGCGTTCTAGGAGCTGCCATTCATAGATGGCACAGCGTTTTCCTGGATGACTGGAACAGAGTCCTCTGAAAAGGATAAGATATCACAGAGCCTCACTGGCGGGTAACTTGGCGTGTCCAGGTCTCAGGGTACAGAGGTCTGATCAGACAGGTAGCAGAAATGAGATAAAAGTAATGAAACCCTACCAAGGCGCAAGGTTTGCACACCAGGACACCATCCAGGCCTCACCAGGAGGGAGTCAGTGGTCCAAGGAGGGCTCAACCAGGGAGCAGGGAGGCTGACAGTTCAGGCTGGCATGGTTATAAAGTCACCTGAGTGCCACCTCCAGCTGACTCAATCTAGGCTTAAAAGCAGTCACAACCCAGCATGAAACAAACACAAGACCCAAGGGATCAGCTCAGCCAGGACTTCTCTCCTAGCTTCTGGTGGCCCAGGCACTTCTTGGCCTCTGAGAGCATGATTCCAGTGTCTGCCTCCTCCTTCATGGTGCCGTTTTCTCCCTGTGTCATAACATCATCTTCCTTCTGTGCATGTCTATCTCTGCATCCTCAAGTTGTTATTTTCTTTTTATAAGGAAGCCAATCATATTGGATTAGGGCCCAGCCTAAGTACTTCATTTTAATTGGACTACGTCTGTAAAGAATCTATTTCCAAAAAGTTCATATTGCAACGTACTAAGGATCAGGATTTCAATATATATTTTAGTGGAAAAAGGGGGACACAATTCATCATATAACACATATTTTTTTTTCCTCTCTTCTAGAGATGCTCTTCCCTCTAGCTCTCACTCTTCCTCACAGTTAATGCCTACCATTTCTTAAAATTGCACCTCAGTGTAACCTCCTCTGGGAGGCTCCGTAACTTCTGCCCCTAGGACCACCACAGATACTCACATATCTGGAGGGATGACCAGCAGCTCTCATAAGCTCCACATCAGTGCCACTCAAAATGTGGCTAGAAATTTTACAGTGATTTGACATTGTGCAGTCTGTAGGCTTCTATTGTGTTTGTTTTTATTTATTTATTTTTAAATATAAACTTATTAATTTTAATTGGAGGCTAAATGTCCACCTAGTCAAGGCTATGGTTTTTCCAGTAGTCATGTATGGATGTGAGAGTTGGACTGTGAAGAAAGCTGAGCACCAAAGAATTGATGCTTTTGAAGTGTGGTGTTGGAGAAGACTCTTGAGAGTCCCTTGGACTGCTAGGAGATCCAACCAGTCCGTTCTGAAGGAGATCAGTCCAGGGTGTTCTTTGGAAGGAATGATGCTAAAGCTGAAACTCCAGTACTTTGGCCACCTCATGTGAAGAGTTTTCTCAATGGAAAAGACTCTGATGCTGGGAGGGATTGGGGGCAGGGGGAGAAGGGGATGACAGAGAATGAGGTGAAATGGTTGGATGGCATCACCGACTTGATGGACCTGAGTTTGAGTGAACTCTGGGAGTTGTTGATGGACAGGGAGGCCTGGCAGGCTGTAATTCATGGGGTCACAAAGAGTCGGACATGACTGAGTGACTGAACTGAACTGAACTGATACTGTATTGGTATTTTTCTTTCTGGCTTACTTCACTCTGTATCATAGGCTCCAGTTTCATCCACCTCATTAGAACTGATTCAAATGAATTCTTTTTAATTCTCTATTGTGTATATGTACCACAGCTTTCTTATCCATTCATCTGCTGATGGACATCTAGGTTGCTTCCATGTTCTGGCTATTATAAACAGTGCTGTGATGAACATTGATATACCAGTGTCTCTTTCAATTCTGGTTTCCTCAGTGTGTATGCCCAGCAGTGGGATTGCTGGATCGTATGGTAGTTCTAGTTCCAGTTTTTTAAGGAATCTCCACACTGTTCGCCATAATGGCTGTACTAGTTTGCATTCCCACCAACAGTGTAAGAGGGTTCCCTTTTCTCCACACCCTCTCCAGCATTTATTGCTTGTAGATTTGGATCGCAGCCATTCTGACTGGCATGACATGGTACCTCATTGTGGTTTTGATTTGCATTTCTCTGATAATGAGTGATGTTGAGCATCTTTTCACATGTTTTTTAGCTATCTCTATGTCTTCTTTGGAGAAATCTATTTAGTTCTTTGGCCCATTTTTTGATTGGGTCATTTATTTTTCTGGAATTGAGCTTCAGGAGTTGCTTGTATATATTTGAGATTAATTCTTTGTTGGTTGCTTCATTTGTATTATTTCCTCCCATTCTGAAGACTGTCTTTTCCTCTTGCTTATAGTTTCCTTTGTTGTGCAGAAGATTTTAATTTTAATTAGGTCCCATTTGATTATATTTGCTCTTATTTCCAATATTCCAGGAGGTGAGTCACAGAGGATCCTGCTGTGATTTATGTCAGCTAGTGTTTTTCCTATGTTCTCCTCTAGGAGTTTTATAGTTTCTGGCCTTATGTTTATATATTTAATCCATTCTGAGTTTATTTTTGTGTATGGTGTTAGAAAGTGTTCTAGTTTCATTCTTTTAATAGCGATTGACCAGTTTTCACAGCACCACTTGTTAAAGAGATTGTCTTTACTCCATTGTATATTTAGGCCTCCTTTGTCAAAGATAAGGTGTCCATAGGTGTGTGGATTTATCTCTGGGCTTTCTGTTTTGTTCCATTGATCTATATTTCTGTCTCTGTTCTGGAACCATACTGTCTTGATGATTGTGGCTTTGTAGTAGAGCCTGAAGTCAGGCAGGTTGATTCCTCCAGTTCCATTCTTCTTTCCCAAGATTGCTGTGGCCATTCGAGGTTTTTTGTATTTCCATACAAATTGTGAAATTATTTGTTCTAGCTCTGTGAAAAAATACCATTGGTAGCTTGATAGGGATTGCATTGAATCTACAGATTGCTTTGGGTAGTATCCTCATTTTCACTATATTGATTCTTCTGATCCATGAACATGGTATATTTCTCCATCTATTAGTGTCCTCTTTGATTTCTTTCACCAGTGTTTTATAGTTTTCTATATATGTCTTTAGTTTCTTTCAGTTCAGTTCGGTTCAGTTCAGTCGCTCAGTCGTGTCGGACTCTTTGCGACCCCGAATCGCAGCACGGCAGGCCTCCTGTTCATCACCATCTCCCGGAGTTCACTCAGACTCATGTCCATCGAGTCCGTGATGCCATCCAGCCATCTCATCCTTTGACGTCCCCTTCTCCTCCTGCCCTCAATCCCTCCCAGCATCACAGTCTTTTCCAATGAGTCAACTCTTCTCATGAGGTGGCCAAAGTACTGGAGTTTCAGCTTTAGCATCATTCCTTCCAAAGAAATCCCAGGGCTGATCTCCTTCAGAATGGACTGGTTGGATCTCCTTGCAGTCCAAGGGACTCTCAAGAGTCTTCTCCAACACCACACTTCAAAACCATCAATTCGTCAGCACTCAGCCTTCTTCGTAGTCCAACTCTCATATCCATACATGACCACAGGAAAAACCATAGCCTTGACTAGACGGACCTTTGTCGGCAAAGTAATGACTCTGCTTTTGAATATAAGTAGATACATTCCTAACTATTTTATTCTTTTTGCTGCAGTGGTGAATGGAATTATTTCCTTAATTTTTCTTTCTATTTTCTCATCATTAGTGTATAGGAATGCAAGGGATTTCTGTGTGTTGATTTTACATCCTGCAACTTTACTATATTCATTGATTATCTCTAGTAATTTTCTGGTGGAGTCTAGGGTTTTCTATGTAGAGGATCATGTCATCTGCAAACAGGGTTTTACTTCTTCTTTTCCAATTTGGATTCTTTCTATTTCTTTTTTTGCTCTGATTGCTGTGGCCAAAACTTCCAAAACTATGTTGAATAGTAGTAGTAAGAGTGGGCACCCTTGTCGTGTTCCTGACTTTAGGGGAAATGCTTTCAATTTTTCACCACTGAGGATAATGTTTGCTGTCGGTTTGTCATATATAGCTTCTAGAGCTTCTATTCTTGCTTTCTGGAGAGTTTTTCTTTTTTAATCATAAATGGATGCTGAATTTTGTCAAAGGCTTTCTCTGCATATATTGAGATAATCATGTGGCTTTTATTTTTCAATTTGTTAATGTGGTGTATTACATTAATTCATTTGTGGATATGAAGAATCCTTGCATCTCTGGGATAAAGCCCACTTGGTCATGATGTATGATCTTTTTAATGTGTTGTTGGATCCTGTTTGCTAGAGTTTTGTTAAGGATTTTTGCCTCTATGTTCATCAGTGATATTGGCCTGTAGTTTTCTTCTTCTTCTTCTTTGTGGCATCTTTGTCACGTTTTGGTATTGGGGTGATGGTGGCTCCATAGAATGAGTTTGAAAGTTTACCTTCCTCTGCAATTTTCTGGAAGAGTTTGAGTAGGATAGATGTTACCTCTTCTCTAAATTTTTGGTAGAATTCAGCTGTGAAGCTATCTGGACCTAGGCTTTTGTTTGCTGGAAGTTTTTTGATTACAGTTTCAATTTCTGTGCTTGTGATGGGTCTGTTAAGATTTTCTATTTCTTCTTAGGTTTGGAAACTTGTACTTTTCTAAGAGAGTGCCCATTTCTTCCAAGTTGTCCATTTTATCGGCATATAGTTGCTGAAAGTAGTCTCTTATGATCCTTTGTATTTCTGTGCTCTCTGTTGTAATCTGCCCATTTTTCATTTCTAATTTTATTGATTTGATTTTTCTCCCTTTGTTTCTTGATGAGTCTGCCTAATGATGTGTCAGTTTTATTTATCCTTTCAAAGACCCAGCTTTTGGCTTTGTTGATTTTTGCTATGGTCTTTTCATTTCTTTCGCATGTATTTCTGCCCTAATTTTTAAGATTTCTTTCCTTCTGCTAACACTGGGGTTTTCATTTCTTCCTTTTCTAGTTGCTTTAAGTGTAGAGTTAGGATATTTATTTGACTTTTTTCTTGTTTCTTGAGGTATGCCTCTATTGCTATGAACCTTCCTGTTAGCACTACTTTTACAGTGCCCCACAGGTTTGGGGTTGTTGTGTTTTCATTTTCATTCGTTTCTATGCATATTTTGATTTCTTTTTTGATTTCTTCTGTGATTTGTTGGTTATTCAGCAGCGTGTTGTTCAGCCTCCATATGTTGGAATGTTTAATAGTTTTTCTGCTGTAATTGAGATCTAATCTTACTGCATTGTGGTCAGAAAAGATGCTTGGAATGATTTCAATTGTTTTGAATTTACCAAGGCTAGATTTATGGCCCAGGGTGTGAGCTATCCTGGAGAAGTTTCCATGTGCGCTTGAGAAAAAGGTGAAATTCATTGTTTGGGGGAGAAATGTCCTATAGATATCAATTAGGTCTAACTGGTCTATTGTATCATTTAAAGTTTGTGTTTCCTTGTTACTTTCTGTTTAGTTGATCTAACCATAGGTGTGAGTGGGGTATTAAAGTCTCCCACTATTATTATGTAATAGTTAATTTCCCCTTTCATACTTGTTAGCATTTGTCTTACATATTGCGGTGCTCCTGTGTTGGGTGCATACATATTAATAATTGTTATATCTTCTTCTTGGATTGTTCCTTTGATCATTAAGCAGTGCCCTTCTTTGTCTCTTTTCACAACCTTCGTTTTAAAGTCTATTTTGTCTGATATGAGTATTGCTACTCCTGCTTTCTTTTGGTCTCTATTTGCATGGAATATCTTTTTCCAGCCATTCACTTTCAGTCTGTATGTGTCCCTTGTTTCGAGGTGGGTCTCTTGTAGACAACATATATAGGGGTCTTGTTTTTGTATCCATTCAGCCAGTCTTTGTCTTTTGATTGGGGCATTCAACCCATTTACATTTAAGGTAATTATTGATAAGTATGATCCTGTTGCCATTTACTTTATTGTCTTGGGTTTGAGTTGATACACTCTTTCTGTGTTTCCGGTCTAGAGAAGATCCTTTAGCATCTGTTGGAGAGCTGGTTTGATGGTGCTGAATTCTCTCAGCTTTTGCTTGTCTGTAAAGCTTTTGGTTTTTCCTTCATATTTGAATGAGATCCTTGCTGGGCACAGTAATCTTGGCTGTAGCTTATTTTCTTTCATCACTTTAAGTATGTCCTGCCATTCCCTCCTGGCCTGAAGAGTTTCTATTGAAAGATCAGCTGTTATCCTTATGGGAATCCTCTTGTGGATTACTTGTTATTTTTCCCTTGCTGCTTTTAATATTTGTTCTTTGTGTTTGATCTTTGTTAATTTGATTAATGTGTGTCATGGGGTGTTTCGCCTTGGGTTTCTCCTGTTTGGGACTGTCTCGGTTTCTTGGACTATTTCCTTCCCCATTTTAGGGAAGTTTTCAATTATTATCGCCTCAAGTATTTTCTCATGGTCTTTCTTTTAGCCTTCTTCTTCTGGGATTTTATGATTCGAATGTTGGGGCATTTCACGTTGTCCTAGAGGTCTCTGAGATTGTCCTGATTTCATTTAATTTGCTTCTCTTTTTTCCTGTCTGTTTCATTTATTTCTACCATTCTATCTTCGACCACACTTATCCTATCCTCTGCCTCCATAATTCTACTGTTGGTTCCCTCCAGAGTGTTCTTGATCTCATTTATTGCATTATTCATTATATATTGACTCTTTTTTATTTCTTCTAGGTCCTTGTTAAACCTTTCTTGCATCTTCTCGATCCTTGTCTCCAGGATATTTATCTGTAACTCCATTTTGTTTTCATGATTTTGGATCAATTTCACTGTCATTATTCAGAATTCTTTATCAGGTAGATTCCCTATCTCTTCCTCTTTTGTTTGGTTTGGTGGGCATTTATCCTGTTCCTTTACCTGCTGGGTATTTCTCTGCCTTTTCATCTTGTTTATATTGCTGTGTTTGGGGTGGCCTTTCTGTATTCTGGCAGTTTGTGGAGTTCTCTTTATTGTGGAGTTTCCTCGCTCTGGGTGGGATTGGACGGGTGGCTTGTCAAGGTGTCCTGGCTAGGGAAGCTTGTGTCGGTGTTCTGGTGCGTAGAGCTGGATTTCTTCTCTCTGGAGCACAATGAAGTGTCCAGTAAGGAGTTATGAGATGTCAATGGGTTTGGTGTGACTTTGGGCAGCCTGTGTATTGAAGCTCAGGGCTATGTTCCTGTGTTGCTGGAGACCTGCATGGTTTACTCTGGAACTTGTTGGCCCTTGGGTGGTGCTTGGTTTCAGTGTAGGTATGGAGGTGTTTGATGAGCTCCTATCGATCAATATTCCCTGGAGTCAGGAGTTCTCTGGTGTTCTCAGGTTTTGTACTTAAGCCTCTGCCTCTGGTTTTCAGTCTTATTCTTACAGTAGCTTCAAGACTTCTCCATCTATACAGCACCGATGATAAAACATCTAGGTTAAAGATGAAAAGTTTCTCCACAGTGAGGGACACCCCGAGAGGTTCACAGAGTTACATGGTGAAGAGATGAGGGAGGAGGGAGATAGAGGTGACTAGGAGGAGAAGAGGGGGAATCAAAGAGGAAAAATCAAGGTAACCAGTAATCACTTCCTTATGTGCTCTCCACAGTCTGCATCCTTCAGAGATGTTCACAGAGTTTTACAGAGAAGAGAAGAGGGAGGAAAGAGACAGAAGTGACCAGGAGGGTAAAGGGGGGAATCAAAAGGAGAGAGACAGATCCAGACAGAAATCAGTTCCCTAGGTGTTCTCCAAAGTCCAGAACACACAAAGAGATTCAGAGTTGGGTAGAGCAGAGAAGGGGGAGGGAGGAGATAGAGGCAACCTAGTAGAGGAAAAGGAGAGTCCAAAGGGGGAGAGAGCAGTCAAGCCAGTAATCTCACTCCCAAGTAAAAATGGGTACTAAAGATTGGGTTCTTAAAGGTACAAAATTGATAATAAATACCAAAAAGCAAATTAAAAATCTAGAGTAGTGGTTGGATTCTCAAAAACAGAATATTAAAGAAAAACAACAAAGTCACAAAAATTATAAAATATATATATATATGAAGTTTGCTTTAAAAAGTAGGGTCTTTTTTTTTTTTTTTTTAAGAAAGTAATGTGTTTGGTTCAGTTCAGTCACTCAGTCATGTCTGACTCTCTGTGTCCCCATGAACTGCAGCATGCCAGGCTACCCTGTCCATCACTAACTCCCGGAATTCACTCAAAATCACGTCTATCAAGTAGGTGACGCCATCCAGCCATCTCATCCTCTATCGTCCCCTTCTCCTACTGCCCCCAATACCTTCCAGCATCATGGACTTTTCCAGTTTGTCAACTCTTCTCATGAGGTGGCCAAAGTACTGGAGTTTCAGCTTTAGCATCATTCCAGGGCTGATCTCCTTCAGAATGGACTGGTTGGTTCTCCTTGCAGTCCAAGGGACTCTCAAGGGTCTTCTCCAACACCACACGTCAAAAGCATCAATACTTTGGCGCTCAGCTTTTTTCACAGTCCAACTCTCACATCTATACATGACTACTGGAAAATCCATAGCCTTGACTAGATGGAACTTGTTGGCAAAGTAATGTCTCTGCTTTTGAATATGCAAAGAAATAGTAGGCTATAAAAATGAAAATTAAAGGATTAATAGAGGACTTAAAATTTTGAAAAAAATTTTTTTAATTTAACAAATGATAATATTAAAAATATATCTAGGACTTTCTCTGATGTTGTTTTGGACAGTATGGAGTCAGTTCATTTTCAGATAGTTCCTTGATCTGGGTTTTACTTCTCAAGATCTATAGGCCCCTTCCTATGTAGTCGGTGCTAACTACAGGGTTTTAATCTATTGCACCTGTCACTTCCAAGGCGGTTCCCTCTATTTGTTTTAGCATCCCTTGGACTGCAAGGAGATCCAAACAGCCCATTCTGAAGGAGATCAACCCTGGGATTTCTTTGGAAGGAATGATGCTAAAGCTAAAGCTCCAGTACTTTGGACAGCTCATGCGAAGAGTTGACTCATTGGAAAAGACTCTGATGCTGGGAAGGATTGGGGCAGGAGGAGAAGGGGACGACAGAGGATGAGATGGCTGGGTGACATCACGGACTCGATGGACGTGAGTCTGAGTGAACTCCGGGAGATGGTGATGGACAGGGAGGCCTGGCGTGCTGCGATTCATGAGGTCGCAAAGAGTCAGACACAACTGAGCGACTGAACTGAACTGAACTTGGTTCCCTGGTCTCTTCACTGTCTAATTCCCACTCTGACATAAGGGGGCGGTGGTGGACACTTTTTTAGGCTCACTTGTTCAGTCGTGCTGTAGGGAGGGAGGAACACTGCAAACAAATAACAGTGGCGTGTGATCGCAGTGTCTTGGCCACACTGGCATTGCCCCCGCTCACCAAATGTGTGCTTTTCCTGTCTACACTATGTAGATTTTAGGTTGCTCTTCCAGGAACTGTCTGGGGCTGGCCCTGAGTGGTATGCACTTCCCAGGTCTAAGCTGCTCAGGTTTGGATTCTTGGGTACTCCACAAAGGTGAACTCAGTTGGGCCTGTGTTTTGTGCCCTTCCCAGATCCAAGCAGCTCAGGTGACCAGGTGCTTGGCGAGCATGGTCTCTGTAACTTATCACCTCCTCTATCCCTGCCACTTGGTTTTCTTGGTGTACAACTGGCGCACCTTCTCAGGTGGGCCTTGAGTCTCTTCTGGAGAGCTGATCTCTGGCTGGGACCCTCCCGGCAGATGTAGACCATCCAGAATCCCAAGAAGTCTTGGTTAGCAATGAAGCCTGCTTGCGGTTTGGTAGATGATGCCTCTCTGGGGCCGCAATTGCCCCCTTCCGGCTCTGGCTCCCCTCACCTGCCTGTCTCCATCCAGGGATGGGCTGGTCTGCAGCCGGCTAGCTCTGCTCAGTCCTTTTTCCTGTGAGTGGGCCTGGTGGTGTCTTAGGTTAGGGCTTTTTGTTGGATAGCTATCCCACAGTCTGGTTTGCTATCTCAAGTTAGTTACCTCAGTTTGCCCTTGGGGCATTCAGGCCCAGTCCTTACTCTAAGCAATGCAGCCCACACCTCACTGCTCAGTCCCCACTTACTAGTGGCAGATGCAGGCATATGTGCTGCTTCTCCACTGGGAGTTACCGTTGAGCACGTAATCTGTAGGTTTTAATTATTTATTTATTTTTCCTCCTGGTTCTGTTGCCCTCTTAGGTTCCAAGGCTCACCACAGCCTCTCCAGTGAGAATGTTACCTGTTGTCTGGAAACTTCTCTTTTTTAAGACTCCCTTTCTGGGATGGATCTCAGTCCCAACTTCTTTTGTCTCCCTTTTAATCTTTTATATTTTTTTCCTACCTCCTTTTGAAGACAATGGGCTGCCCTTCTGGGTGCCTTATGTCCTCTGCCAGCATTCAGAAGTTGTTTTGTGGAGTTTACTCAGCGTTCAAATGTTCTTTTGATGAATTTGTGAGGGAGAAAGTGGTCTTCCTGTCCATTCTTCCGCCATCTTCAGAGTGTGCTTGTGTTTGATTTTCCTACATCTTCATGTTTCTGATGGTGTGGGTTGAGAATTTGTTCAGTCACTCAGTCCTGTCTGACTCTGCAACCTCATGGACTGCAGCAAGTCAGCCTTCCCTGTCCTTCACCGTCTCCCAGAGATGGCTCAAACTCATGTCCATTGAGTTGGTGATACCATCTAATCATCTTATCCACTGTTATCCCCTTCTTTTCCTGCCTTCAATCTTCCTCACCACCAGTCTTTAAAAATTATATGTGCTGAAAAGACAGTGAAAACAAATGTAAAACTTAAGACAACAGAGACTTTCAAAGACAACCTGGTGTCTTTCTTTGCTTCCTGTACTTCTCCATCCAATTGTTATAGCAAACAAAGCGGGTGTGAGAGGGTGGTCACATCCCTGGCCTCAGGGACATCCTTGGGCACATCCCAGGTGTGTGTTGTAGCTTCGTACAGAAAAGAATTCAAGAGTGAGCTATGGAAAAGCAAAAGAAGGTTTATTCAGGGAGACATTCATCTCATAGACAGAGAGTGGGTCATCTCAGATGGCAAGAGGTACCAGAGGGCAGGGTTGTCAGTTCTTTATAGGGTGGGTGATTCCATAGGTTAATGAGTGGAAGGAGTATTCTAGTTATCTTAGGGGCAGGGATTGCCAGGAATTGGGGCCAATGCCCACTCTTTGACCTTCATGGTCACCCTTGGAACTGCATGGTGCCTGCGGGTATGTCATTTACCAGATGCTGTATTACAATGAGTGTATACTGTGGCTCAAGTTCCAATGGAAGTTGACTTTACAAGGAACTGGTTGGATCTCCTTGCAATCCAAGGGACTCTCAAGAGTCTTCTCCAACAACACACTTCATCAATGCTTTGGTGCTCAGCTTTCTTCACAGTCCAACTCTCACATCCATACATGACCACTGGAAAAACCACAGCCTTGACTAGACAGACCTTTGTTGGCAAGGTAATATCTCTGCTTTTCAATATGTCATCTAGGCTGGTCATAACTTTCCTTCCAAGGAGTAAGCGTCTTTTAATTCCATGGCTGCAATCACCATCTGCAGTGATTTGGGAGCCCAAAAAATTAAAGTTTGACACTGTTTCCACTGTTTCCCCAACTACTTGCCATGAAGTGATGGGACCAGATGCCATGATCTTAGTTTTCTGAATGTTGAGCTTTAAGCCAACTTTTTCACTCAAGAGTGTGTAGATGGTACTTAAATGGCATTGGCTTTCCTCACATGTATAATTCTTGCTCAAGGGATTTCTACTCATGTGACTTGGCTTGTAGTGGGTCTCCATGTAGGGAAACTCCACTTGGTTGCCTCTTCTCAGGTACTCTTCTGAGTCCCCTGACTCAGATAAGACCATTTTTTATGTTTGTGGATTGGCTTGGATTTTGCCACTTTGAGAATGCAGGTCCCACATGTATGTCGTACTGACCCAAGATTCCAATTTTATGACTCCAGCCTGGGAAGACTAACTCTCTCTTCTTGCTGATAACCTGGGAGAGTGGAAGGACACTCACATTCCAGTTTGTAGATGGCAGCTAAGTCCTGGCTCCAGCTCCAGGTCCTCATTAAATGCCAAGCTTGTGGGCTTTTAAACACCAGCTTCTACAACCCATCTCTTGTCCTGTTGAAGGCCACCTAACCTTAGCTACTGCTCTATATCCAACACCTAGGGAATTCCCTCTTCCTGTCTTAAAAAAAAAATGTTATTATTTATTTACTTTTGGCCTTATTTGGGACACACAGGATCTTGCATTGTGGTTTGGGGCTTTTCTCTAGTTGAGGACAATGGGCTTAGTAGTCCTGTGGCATGTGGGATCCTAGCTCCCTGACCAGGGATTGAACACAAGTCCTCTGCACTGGAAGGTGAATTCTTAACCACTAGAACACACAGGGAATTCCCCTTTTCTTGCCTTTGAGACATGTATTCTTAAACTATTTGAATACTCAAATATTGTAAATAATATTCTGTCTAGCATTACGATGTTTTAGGCATGGGAGGGAGTATTTTAGGACATGCTTACTCTATCATCTTGACCTAAAACTTTAATAAAAGTTATTTTTAGTAAAATACTTTTTTAATGTTAATTTTGTAAATATTTCTTTAGTCCTTTTATTTTTCTAGCAGATTCAAGATGTTTCTTTGTCTTCTCTTTAGATGTACAATCATATAATATGTAAATAATGACAGTTTGTTTATTAATTACATGTTTAAATCCCATCCTTTTCTAATTGCACTGGTAGGAAGTTCTAGAGCAATATCCAATAATAATGGTGCTATCAGACCCCCTGTTGTATCTGACTTTATTAGAAATGTCTTTAGTGTTTTAGCATTAAACACATCCCGGCTTTGGTTTTTGGAGAAGGAAATGGCAACCCACTCCAGTGTTCTTGCCTGGAGAATCCCATGGACAGAGGAGCCTGGCAGGCGGTTTGGGTTTTGAGAAATATTTTCCTTATGATAAGGGAACACCCCTACATTTTCATTTTATTAAGAGGCTTATAAGAAATGAGTGGAGGAATTTTATGAAATGCATTTTCAACATTCTTAAAGGCAATCAGATGGTTCTTGTCTTTTGACTTATTGAAAATTAGTTTATATTGTTAAATTTCCTAATATGGAACCATCCTTAATTTCTTGATTCATGAAATGAACCTCACTTGGTCTTGGTGTGTTACTCTTTTAATGTATTTCTGGCTTCATTTGAAATATGTATATATATAATTTATATTTGGAGATATATATTTTTTAACTTTTTTAATTTCTATTTAGCCTCACTCTCTTNGTTTGTAGCTTTTTTCAAAGTTAGGTTATTGGATTAAAGATTTACCAATTTTAAATAAGGAATTAAGATATTTCCCATATGTCTCTGCTCTTGAGTAGTTTAAACAGCATCAAAAATATCTGTTTGTTCAGTATTTGAAAGATTCACGTGAAATGATCTGGGATGGTTTTTGAGAAGAATTTTCTTAATTTCTTCTATGTTATTAATTTCTTTAGGTTTTCCATGTCTTTCTAATCTAATTTTGGTAAGATATATTTTCATGGAAGAGCATCAATTTTATTTGTTTCAAATAAACTAATTATAATAGTACATAATAGTCTCATATGTAACTTCTAGGATGTTACACTCACTGGATATAGCCTTTGGGATTTATTATATGTTTATTACATTTATTATAAGCACTTTCCAAGAGACTTTGGTACCTTAGACCCAAGAGACTAGATAAGAACACTCAGTGAGATTTGAATATGCAGAAACTGGACATGAAAATGTTGTAATAACTGAGAAAAAATTGTAAGAAATTCTTAGATGTAGGCAAAGTCTAGGGGTATTGTCTAGGTGGAAGGTATGGCAATAGGCACGTGGCAGACATTTGGAGGGCCTTCCCTGATGGCTCAGCAGTAAAGAACCCGCTTGCAATGCAAGGGCTGCTGGAGAAACAGGTTGGATCCCTGGGTTGAGAAGATCCCCTGGAGGAGGGCATCAGAAACCCATTCCAGTATTCTGGTCTGGAGAATGTCATGGATAGAAGAACCTGATGAGCAACAGTCCACAGAGTCGCAAAGAGTTGCACACGACTGAAGCAACTTAGCATGCATGTAGACATTTGGAAGCCAGACCAACTGGATCTTGAATCCAAGGCTAAAGTTGACAGATTTCTGTAGGCTGAGGGAGGTCCTTGATGGTGGGCTTCTTAAGAGTAAAATGCCGCAAACTCAGAACGAATTCTGGCAGATGCTAGGACTAAGGTGCCAGATGCAGTAAACAGGGCAGGATGGCAGGGACGCCTGCATGATCAGAAATCAAGTCAGGTGGCATGAATGGATGAACAGGGTTCAGAAGATCAGGGTGGAGAAGCAGGATTGAAGTGGTATGCATGAAAGGAAATCACAGAAGTCCTCAGTGTTCTAATAGAGTGGAGGGAAGAGAGGAAGAGACAAGGATGAAACTGTATATAAAGGGATGTAAAGAGAGGAGCCTGAGAAGGGGATCTGGAGGAGGAGACCATGGAGAGTAGTCATGGAAGCCAAGGGACAGAGCTGCACTGAGCTAAAGGAAGCAAAGTTGAACACGGGTGGAGGAGGGTGGGGTGGAGGTGAAGACACCCCTTTCTAGAGGATGCTCTCACTGCTGACACTAAACTAGTGAGGGTTAGAGAGCAGAATGGAAGCACTGGTGGGAAGTAAATTCTAAGAGAATGGGCTCTTCACCCTTCAGATCTTTTCATTTTATTCACAATTAAAAAACAAATTTAATTAGAGAATTGTTGCTGGTGTTGTTGGGACTAGGAGGTCAAACTTCACCTTACCTATCTGGGTAGCATGTGTTCAGTGGAAGATATTAAATGATGTCTTTTTTCAAAGAGAAGTCGACCTGAAAAAGTAAGTAAATGAAACCAAGGAGATGTCCTAGTTTTAGAAATTATTTGCTACAAATTTCTTTTAAACAGAGGTTTGTCAGAGTACTAAAATATTATTTGATTTCAAAGACTGTGGATATGCTGAATTTTTGATGATATGATATGCAAAAGATGCCTTATAGGCCCTCAATAAATGTTAGTTATTCCCCCAAAACACCTCCCAATCCCAATTCATATCTATGCAAATCAGGCCTGGTGTTTGTTCAGAGCGAGCTTCTGGGCAGATCTTCTGCTCCCGGAGGGCTGTGGAAAAGGTCCCCTGTGCATTCTTTTGTGACTTGACTACCAGGAAATGTTCACACTGGCTGTGGTGGGCTCTGTGACAAAAAGGGGAGGCCAAACCAGATTTTAGACCCCTATGTAACCCCATTATTGAGTCAAGGCTATGCCATGGTCAGAGGAGAGGAAAGGTGGAGGAAAAAGACCAACGGGCTTCCTATGGGGCCAATGATGAAAAGTCAATGCCAACAGAACAGTGTGCATACATTCAAATGACATTATTGTGTTATATGGTTATGAGAACAAAGGTTTCCCATTGCAAGATTATTTTTTAGCATCCTGATAAGCAACTGATCATGTCTGGGTCCACCAGCTCGGTGCATCCTCTACTGTCTCCTGTCTCAGGTGGGCCACCTGACTTGAGAGAACAGAAAGCATGTAAAACCACACAGTGTCTACAGAAACAGAATTATCCTATTCCAGTCTCTGCATCAACAACAGTTGACTATTTCAGGGGACTCGTGCCCAGAAGATAAAGGTGAAACTATTGCTTATTTCTAAAAGTTTCAAGAAAAGTGATTTAAATGATCATTCAGTTTTTCAACAGAAAACGTCAACTGACAATATACTTCCCAAGATTCTCTGAACACTTGCTGCTTCTCTTGTTGTGACCATCCATCTTAAACTCTTATTTCATGATCCTTAACCAATCCTAATCAAGCTCTTTCTTGAAAACACTTCTGAAACTAGACTCCAAAACCTTTTAGACATCCCAACTTTGCCTTCTCCTCTCAAGACACTATGAAGATTCTGTCTTACTGGGGGAAAAAAAAAAAAAAAAAGAACTCAGTCCTGTCTTAACAACAAACTGTCCCGCTGCTCTTTGGGGGAAAGGCAGCATCTGATAATCTCATCTGACTTCTCCAACTCCCCACAAGTTCTGAAAGCCATTTAGAATTCAGACAAAGGTGATATGGGTTAGAGGTGCTTTGGTCAAGCAGGACAAAGACCTTATTCTATCTTCAACATGCATAACCCTAGGTGACCCAGCTGGCCCTACATGTATATTCAATGTACTGTTGCTGGTGCTACTCCTCAGTCACTCAGTCTTGTCTGATTCTTTGCGACCCCATGGACTGTAGCCTGCCAGGCTCCTCTGTCCATGGAATTTTCTGAGGAGGAATATTTGAGTAGGCAATTAACATAATGGTTATAAAGTCTTTTAATGAAAAGATATCATTTACTGTTGAGGTCCTTTAATGGACCGGACCTAGTAGTCTGGAGTCGACCAATAAGAAAGTAAAGGAGAGAGAGGCTGATATCCCTTGGTTTATGCAGAAAGCCAATAAAGCCCCTGCACGGGGCTTGCTCTGTTCAGGAAGGCCTCAGGCGCCCTCTCGATAGGGTGAAGGCACAGAGCAACTTCTCGAGAGGGTCTTAGAAGCCTGGGCAGGAAAGTGAACCCAGAGGATCTCTGCTTTCCAAAGAAATAGCCTGAGAGAGAGAAAGAAAGCAAGACACGGGGACCAAAGCTCTGATGGAGCAAAGGTGTTTTAATCAACATGGTGTGGGCATATATACTGTAGTCATTCTCAGCAAAGATAAAGATTAAAATTCCAGACTTACAAAACATAGGTGATCCATATTAAAGAGAGAGAGAGTTGTAAATAATCACTTTTACCATATGGTTCATAAAAAGGAAGAGGGTACTTATCACCATATAGAAAAACTAACGAAGGAAATGCCTGGATTCCTCAGCCCCCGGGAGAGGCTAGCCTCTCCTCTTAATACCTGAATATTCAGGAAATAATAAGGAACAGAGAATTCCTGACAGATCCAAAACAGTACACAGGAAGCCTCCTGTTAAATGCTTCCTGACAATTCCCCTTATTTTATTATATTTGTTAAAAAAAAAAAAAATTTGACCAAATGAGTTTGGTTAGTATTAACAAACCTTATAGAAAGGCGACAGTAAACAACAAATTTAATTATCAAGACAATCACCAAAGTTACAGTTCTAGACCCGATTCTGTGGGTAATACTTTGAAACCATCCTCATGGGTTTAGCCCAGATAATTCGTTCAGCTAAAGTTTCCAAATTAGGGGAAGAGGGCAGATTTTTATAGAAAGTTTTAAAGATTTCCTTTTGCAGTAAAGGTACATTCAGAGAGGCATTATCATGTGTATTTTGTAAATAAAATTTGATTTGTTCGCAGTTATAGGTACTATGATTGAATTGAACAGGAGTAACACAAAATTGAGCAGCTTAAAGAAATAGAAGAGTTAAAACATGTATATCAGTTCAGTTCAGTTCAGTTGCTCGGTCGTTTCCGACTCTTTGCGACCCCACGAATTGCAGCACACCAGGCCTCCCTGTCCATCACCAACTCCCGGAGTTCACTCAGACTCATGTCCATCAGGTCAGTGATGCCATCCAGCCATTTCATCCTCTGTTGTCCCCTTCTCCTCTTGCCCACAATCCCTCCCAGCATCAGAGTCTTTTCCAATGAGTCAACTCTTAATATGAGGTGGCCAAAGTACTGGAGTTTCAGCTTTAGCATCATTCCTTCCAAAGAAATCCCAGGGCTGATCTCCTTCACAAGTATATAGTTTGCAATTAATACAAGTTACAGAATGTAAAGTCTTATTAAATTTTAAATTTCCTATGGCTATAACAAAAGGGGGTGGGACACAGGCCTGTATAAAATATGACTGATTATGTTAGGGGAATCACACTGATTGAAACGCCCACCCTGCCAGTAACCATAGTAACCATTTGCATGAGTTGTTTTATGACAGGAGATCCTGATAAGGAATACATAACTAATAAGCCACCACCAACCAGAAGAGTTCGGGAAAGGTCTAAAGGAGCCATTGCCTGTCCGTCCACTTCCCAGAATCCCTCTCACTAGCATCCATCTTGGCTGAGCGATGCGTGAGCCACCAGGAAAGACTCTGAATTAGAATGATTGGCCAAAGGCCACCCGGAAAATAATCCCATCACCATAAACCCCGACATTGCGAGCCACACGACAGAGCGGTTCTCCTGGGTTTCCTAACCCACTGCTCTCCACCTGGGTGCCCTTTCCCAATAAAATCTCTTACCCTGTCAGAACATGTGTCTCCTCAGACAATTCATTTCTGAGTGTTAGACAAGAGCCCAGTTTCGGGCCCTGGAAGGGGTCCGTCTTCCTGCTACAATTATAGCAAAAGAGATAGTTACTATGACCACGACAGGTTTCTGTGAAATGTCCGGTCCAAGTTCCAAATTTTTCGATGTTTGCAGCAAGTTTCCGAATGTCCCATTGTACAGGCCCAATTTGTTTACAAAGGACAATTCAAAGAAGAGGAGGGGGTGCCATTCAACCGTCAAGCCAGCCAAGAAGTCCTTTGTCGTGGTAATATTTCATTAGTAACCATTTACATAATATTTTTTGTTCTTTCCCTAAAGCTTCAGTAGTGTAAGCATCAGTTCAGTTCAGTTCAGTTGCTCAGTCATGTCCAACTCTTTGCGACCCCATGAATCGCATCACACCAGTCCTCCCTGTCCATCACCAACTCCCGGAGTTCACTCAGACTCACATCCATCGAGTCAGTGATGCCATCCAGCCATCTCATCCTCTGTCATCCCCTTCTCCTCCTGCCCCCAATCCCTCCCAGCATCAAAGTCTTTTCCAATGAGTCAACCCTTCACATGAGGTGGCCAAAGTACTGGAGTTTTACCTTTAGCATCATTCCTTCCAAAGAAATCCCAGGGCTCATCTCTTTCAGAATGGACTGGTTCGATCTCCTTGCAGTCCAAGGGACTCTCAAGAGTCTTCTCCAACACCACAGTTCAAAAGCATGAATTCTTTGGCGCTCAGCCTACTTCACAGTCCAACTCTCACATCCATACATGACTACAGGAAAAACCATAGCCTTGACTAGACGTCAGCAAAGTAATGTCTCCGCTTTTGAATATGCTATCTAGTTTGGTCATAACTTTTCTTCCAAGGAAGTGTAAACATGGTTCACAGTAAATAACCCAAGCAATGTCCAAAGGTCTTCTTTTGGAGGCAGGATGAAAACCCAAGTTTGTTGGCTGATGTTTATGCGTAGTACTGCTGGGCTCTTACACAAAAGAAGGACTTCATAGCCTAAAGAAATGTTAATTACTGTTCCTTCCTCCCCAGGGTGTGATGGCTCCTTCAGGTTCCAGGGAGGGGGCATAAGTATAGAGTCATTAGTTGAAAGGATTGGTCCTCTCTCTGTCCATTGGACCACAAGTAATAGAGGGGGGTTGGGTATTAGTCGAGCTCGAGCTGGGGGTAGGTACAGGGCAAAAGACTGAGCATTGTCAGGAGAATGTATTCAGGACTCCGAGGCAATCCCTATTGAGAGACCAAATTTTCAGCTCGATTAGTAAGGGTTTTTATTTGTCCTCAAGTGGGGAGATCATAGGTGTGATGTTGCCAAGGGTGGTGTTTTCTGGAGATCTTTAGAGCAGACATAGCCCATATTGGAATTTCTTCTTCCTGGGGTTCTTGTTGTTTCATCTCCATTTTGAATGCCAGGGGCCCCTTCGGGTCAAACCTTTCGAAGAGGTTAAAAAAAAATTTTTTTTTAACAAATAAAACTGTATTAACAATAGCTATAGATTTAGAAAATATCTTATGTTGGAATCTAGTAAAGTCTGCTTTAGATAAGTAAGACAGTAGTGTACCTGTGTATACCCCCTTTAAAAAAATTTTTTTATTTGCAACTTTAGTGTGTGATGTGTTCGTTTGACTATATCTTGTGTCTGTGGATTATAAGGAATACCTGTAATATGTTTAATAGAAAAAGATTGTTAAAATTGTTTAAAGTGTCTAGAAATATAGGCAGGGTATAACGTTGTGTAGCCTCACCGCGAAGAGGTGTGGCCCAGATAAAAGAGGAATTTGTGTCTATACAGACATGTAGGAAATAAAATGGAGGAAGTTCAGGGCACTGAGTTATATCCGTTTGCCATAGTTCATTAGTTTGCAAACCATGAGGTTTAATACCTTGTGCGATGGGTCAAAGATTACGGGTCTACAAGTAGAGCAATTACTAATAATTTCTTTAGCTTGGCGGTATGGGATTTTCCATAGCTACTGTAGGGAGCCAGCAATGTTGTGCAACAGAGCACGCTGTTCCTCTGGAGTAGCAAAGGAAACCAGTTTATCAGCTTGTTCATTATCATAAGTCATGGGGCCCTGAAGACAAGAATGTGTTCGAATATGTGTAATATAAATGAGAGAATTGCCGTTTCAAACAACAGATTGTAGTTCCAAAAAGAATTGTTGAATAATAGGTTGATAGGGGATTACGGTGGAGGTTTCTATATTTTTAAACACAAAAACAGACTATATAGACTCAGAGACTATATTAATGGGTAAAGTGAAACTGAAGTTGCTCAGTCGTGTCCGACTCTTAGCGACCCCATGGACGATAGCCTACAAGAATGTAGGCAAATAACTTTAAAAAAAGCATATAATTCATTTTGTTGGGCAGAATGAAATTTAGTATAATAGACTTTATATTCCTTAAGAGACCAGAATGAAGCTTTGACAATTTTAGTCTCATCTATAGTTTTGCCAAGAGAACGCACTGGTCATAGCAAACACCCTCTTCCAACAACACAAGAGAAGACTCTACACATGGACATCACCAGATGGTCAACACTGAAATCAGATTGATTATATCCATCTTTGCAGACAAAGATGGAGAAGCTCTATACAGTCAGCAAAAACAAGACCGGGGGCTGACTGTGGCTCAGATCATGAACTCCTTATTACCAAATAAAGACTGAAATTGAAGAAAGTAGGGAAAACCGCTAGACCATTCAGGTAGGACCTAAATCAAATCCCTCATGATTATACAGTGGAAATGAGAAATAGATTTAAGGGCTTAGATCTGATAGATAGAGTGCTTGATGAACTATGGATGGAGGTGCGTGACATTCTACAGGAGACAGGGATCAAGAACATCCCCATGGAAAAGAAAAGCAAAACAGCAAAATGGCTGTCTGGGGAGGCCTTACAAATAGCTGTGAAAAGAAGAGAGGTGAAAAGCAAAGGATAAAAGTAAAGATATAAGCATCTGAATGCAGAGTTCCAAAGAACAGCAAGGAGAGACAAGAAAGCCTTCCTCAGCGATCAATGCAAAGAAATAGAGGAAAAGAACAGAATGGGAAAGACTAGAGATTTCTTTAAGAATTAGAGATACCAAGGGAACATTTCATGCAAAGGTGGGCTCAATAAGGACAGAAATGGTATGGATTTAACAGAAGCAGAAGATATTAAGGGTTGGCAAGAATACACAGGAGAGCTGTACAAAAAAGATCTTCACGACCAAGATAATCACGATGGTGTGATCACTCACTTGGAACCAGATATCCTGGAATGTGAAGTAAAGTGGGCCTTACAAAGCATCACTATGAACAAAGCTAGTGGAGGGGTGGAACTCCAGTTGAACTATTTCAAATCCTGTAAGATGATGCTGTGAAAGTGCTGCATTCAATATGCCAGCAAATGTGGAAAACTCAGCAGTGGCCACAGGACTGGAAAAGTTCAGTTTTCATTCCAATCCCAAAGAAAGGCAATGCCAAAGAATGCTCAAACTACCGCACAGTTCAGCTAAGTTCAGTCGCTCAGTCGTGTCCGACTCTTTTCGACCCCATGAATCACAGCATGCGAGGCCTCCTTCTCCATCACCAACTCCCGGAGTTCACTCAGACTCACGCCCATTGAGTCAGTGATGCCATCCAGCCATCTCATCCTCTGTCGTCCCCTTCTCCTCCTGCCCTCAATCCCTCCAAGGATCAAATTCTTTTCCAATGAATCAACTCTTTGCATGAGGTGGGCAAAGTACTGGAGTTTCAGCTTAATCATCAGTCCTTCCAAAGAAATCCCAGGGCTGATCTCCTTCAGAATGGACTGGTTGGATCTCCTTGCAGTCCAAGGGACTCTCAAGAGTCTTCTCCAACAACACACTTCAAAAGCATCAATCCTTCGGCGCTCAGCTTTCTTCAAAGTCCAACTCTCACATCCATATATGTCCATGGGAAAACCATAGCCTTGACTAGACGGACCTTAGTTGGCAAAGTAATGCCTCTGCTTTTCAATATGCTATCTAGGTTTGTCATAACTTCTCTTCCAAGAAGTAAGTGTCTTTTAATTTCATGGCTGTAGTCACCATCTGCAGTGACTTTGGAGCCCCAAAAAATAAAGTCTGACACTGTTTCCACTGTTTCCCCATCTTTTTCCCATGAAGTGATGGGACCAGATGCCATGATCGTCGTTTTCTGAATGCTGAGCTTTAAGCCAATTTTTTCACTCTCCATTTTCACTTCCGTCAAGAGGCTTTTGAGTTCCTCTTCACTTTCTGCCATAAGGGTGGTGTCATCTGCATCTCTGAGGTTATTGATATTTCTCCTGGCAATCTTGCTTCCAGCTTATGTTTCTTCCAGTCCAGCATTTCTCATGATGTACTCTGCATACAAGTTAAATAAGCAGGATGACAATATACAGCCTTGACGTACTCCTTTTCCTCTTTGGAACCAGTCTGTTGTTCCATGTCCAGTTCTAACTGTTGCTTCCTGACCTGCATATAGGTTTCTCAACAGGCAGGTCAGTTGGTCTGGGATTCCCATCTCCTCCACAGTTTTCCACATTTTATTGTGATCCACACAGTCAAAGGCTTTGGCATAGTCAATAAAGCAGAAATAGATGTTTTTCTGGAACTCTCTTGCTTTCTCCATGATCCAGGGGATGTTGGCAATTTGATCTCTGATTCCTCTGCCTTTTCTAAAACCAGATTGAACATCAGGAAGTTCATGGTTCACGTATTGCTGAGGCCTGGCTTGGAAAATTTTGAGCATTACTTTACTAGTGTGTGAGATGAGTGCAATTGTGTGGTAGTTTGAGCATTCTTTGGCATTACCTTTCTTTGGGATTGGAATGAAAACGGACCTTTTCCAGTCCTGTGGCCACTGCTGAGTTTGCTACATTTGCTGGCAGATTGAGTGCAGCACTTTCACAGCATCATCTTTCAGGATTTGAAACAGCTCCACTGGAATTCCATCACCTCCACTAGCTTTGTTCGTAGTGATGCTTTCTAAGACCCACTTGACTTCACATTCCAGGATGTCTGGCTCTAGATGAGTGATCACATCATCGTGATTATCTGGCTCGTGAAGATCTTTTTTTTACAGTTCTGTGTATTCTTGCCACCTCTTCTTAATATCTTCTGCTTCTTTTAGGTCCACACCATTTCTGTCTTTTATTGAGCCCATCTTTGCATGAAATGTTCCCTTGGTATCTCTCATTTTCTTGAAGAGATTTCTAGTCTTTCCCATTCTGTTCTTTTCCTCTCTTTCTTTGCATTGATCACTGATGAAGGCTTTCTCATCTCTTCTTGCTATTCTTTGGAACTCTGCATTCAGATGCTTATATCTTTCCTTTTCTCCTTTGCTTTTTGCCCCTCTTCTTTTCACAGCTATTTGTAAGGCCTCCCAGACAGCCATTTTGCTGGGCCTAGAGGAGCTATCCCACGTTGATGGTCAGGTAACACGGCAGTGAGGAGACATCCTTTGTCACAGGTAAGGAGCAGTGGCTGTGCTTTGCTAGAGCAGCCGTGAAGAGATACCCCATGCCCAAGGTAAGAGAAACCCAAGTAAGATGGTAAGTGTTGCAAGAGGGCATCAGAGGGCAGACACACTGAATCCATATTCACAGAAAACTAGTCAATCTAATCACACTAGGACCACAGCCTTGTTTAACTCAATGAAACTAAGCCATGCCCGCGGGGCAACCCAAGATGGGTGAGTCATGGTGGGGAGGTCTGACAGAATGTGGTCCTCTGGAGAAGGGAATGGCAAACCACTTCACTAGTCTTGCCTTGAGAACCCCATGACCAATATGAAAAGGCAAAATGATAGGATACTGAAAGAGGAAATCCCCAGGTCAGTAGGTGCCCAACACGCTACTAGAGATCAGTGGAGAAATAACTCCAGAAAGAAAGAACGGATGGAGCCAAAGCAAAAACAATACCCAGTTGTGGATGTGACTGGTGAGAGAAGCAAGGTCCGATGCTGTAAAGAGCAATATTGCATAGGAACCTGGAATGTCAGGTCCATGAATCAAGGCAAATTGGAAGTGGTCAAACAAGAGATGGAAAGAGTGAACATCGACATTCTAGGAATCAGCGAACTAAACTGGACTGGAATGGGGGAATTTAATTCAGATGACCATTCTATCTACTACTGCGGGCAGGAATCCCTCAGAAGAAATGGAGTAGCCATCATGGTCAACAAAAGAGTCCGAAATGCAGTACTTGGATGCAATCTCAAAATCGACAGAATGATCTCTGTTTGTCTCCAAGGAAATCCATTCAATATCACAGTGATCGAAGTCTATGCTCCAACCAGTAATGCTGAAGAAGCTGAAGTTGAACGGTTCTATGAAGACCTACAAGACCTTTCAGAACTAACACCCCAAAAAGATGTCCTTTTCATTATAGGGGACTGTAATGCAAAAGTAGGAAGTCAAGAAACACCTGGAGTAACAGGCAAGTTTGGCCTTGGAATGTGGAATGAAGCAGGGCAAAAACTAATTGAGTTTTGCCAAGAAAATGCACTGGTAATAGCAAACAGCCTCTTCCAACAACACAAGAGAAGACTCTACACATGGACATCACCAGATGGTCAACACCAAAATCAGATTCATTATATTCTTTGCAGACAAAGATGGAGAAGCTCTATACAGTCAACAAAACCAAGACCAGGAGCTGACTGTGGCTCAGATCATGAACTCCTTATTACTAAATGAAGACTGAAATTGAAGAAAGTAGGGAAAACCGCTAGACCATTCAGGTATGCCCTAAATCAAATCCCTTATGATTATACAGTGGAAGTGAGAAATAGATTTAAGGGCCTAGATCTGATAGATAGAGTGGCTGATGAACTATGGAATGAGGTTCCTGACATAGTACAGGAGACAGGGATCAAGATCATCCCCATGGAAAAGAAATGCAAAAACAAACAAACAAAAAAGCAACTACTGCACAAGTGAACTAATCTCACATGCTAGTAAAGTAATGGTCAAAATTCTCCAAGCCAGGCTTCAGCAATACGTGATCCTTGAACTTCCAGATGTTCAAGCTGGTTTTAGAAAAGGCAGAGGAATCAGAGATCAAATTGCCAACATCTGCTGGATCATGGAGAAAGCAAGAGAGTTCCAGAAAAACATCTATTTCTGCTTTATAGACTATGCCAAAGCCTTTGACTGTGTGGATCACAATAAAATGTGGAAAACTGTGGAAGAGATGGGAATCCCAGACCACCTGACCTGCCTGTTGAGAAACCTATATGCAGGTCAGGAAGCAACAGTTAGAACTGGACATGGAACAACAGACTGGTTCCAAAGAGGAAAAGGAGTACGTCAAGGCTGTATATTGTCATCCTGCTTATTTAACTTGTATGCAGAGTACATCATGAGAAATGCTGGACTGGAAGAAACATAAGCTGGAATCAAGATTGCCAGGAGAAATATCAATAACCTCAGATATGCAGATGACACCACCCTTATGGCAGAAAGTGAAGAGGAACTCAAAAGCCTCTTGACGGAAGTGAAAATGGAGAGTGAAAAAATTGGCTTAAAGCTCAACATTCAGAAAACGAAGATCATGGCATCTGGTCCCATCACTTCATGGGAAAAAGATGGGGAAACAGTGGAAACAGTGTCAGACTTTATTTTTTGGGGCTCCAAAGTCACTGCAGATGGTGACTACAGCCATGAAATTAAAAGACACTTACTTCTTGGAAGAGAAGTTATGACAAACCTAGATAGCATATTGAAAAGCAGAGGCATTACTTTGCCAACTAAGGTCCGTCTAGTCAAGGCTATGGTTTTCCCATGGACATATATGGATGTGAGAGTTGGACTGTGAAGAAAGCTGAGTGACAAAGGACTGATGCTTTTGAAGTGTGTTGTTGGAGAAGACTCTTGAGAGTCCCTTGGATTGCAAGGAAATCCAACCAGTCTATTCTAAAGGAGACCAGTTCTGGGTTTTATTTGGAAGGATTGATGATAAAGCTGAAACTCCAGTACTTTGGCCACCTCATACGAAGAGTTGACCTACTGGAAAAGACTCTGATGCTGGGAAGGATTGGGGGCAGGGGGAGAATGGGTGGATGTCATCACTGACTCGATGGACATGAGTTTGTGTAAACTCTGGGATTTGTGATGGACAGGGAGGCCTGGCATGCTGCAATCATGGGGTCACAAAGAATCGGAACCGACTGACCGACTGAACTAAACTGAAATGATATAAAAAAAACCTCAGCCTGTGGTATAGGCTGTGAGCTGATAAATTCACTATTTTTGAAGAAATTTCACAGCTTATCAGAAGGATAATGAAATGAAATTTCTCAAAAATATTCCAGATATGCCAATTTTGAGGAATAGTGGTAGGTGATGGGCTTCCTGGTTGTAATTCACCCATATGTTTCCCAGATGTGTTAACTTTTCCAAGGTCTGTTAGGAGATGCCATTTGTTAGATTTCTTTTTTATAACAAAACTGGAGAGTTCCAAAGATGACAAGATTCCTCAATATGCTTTAATTTTAGCTGTGTATCTATAAGTTTCTCAGCTGCCTGTAATTTCTCTCTCGTCAAGGGCTACTGCTCTGACCAAATATGCTTGTCATACTTCCAAGTTATTTTAGTAATTGTATTGTTTGTTAAGTGAGCAGTGGCCTCCAGGAAAAATGTAGNCAGGCTCCTCCCTCCATGGGATTCTCCAGGCAAGAGTACTGGAGTGGGTTGCCATTTCCTTCTCCAGGGGATCTTCCCAACCCAGGGATAGAACCTGGGTCTCCTGCATTCCAGGCAGACGCTTTAACCTCTGAGTCACCAGGGAAGCCCAAAGAATTGATGCTTTTGAACTGTGGTATTCAAGAAGACTCTTGAGAGTCCCCTGGACTGCAAGGAGATCCAACCAGTCCGTTCTGAAGGAGATCAACCCTGGGATTTCTTTGGAAGGAATGATGCTAAAGCTGAAACTCCACCTCATGCAAAGAGTTGACTCATTGGAAAAGACTTTGATGCTGGGAGGGATTGGGGGCAGGAGGAGAAGGGGACGACAGAAGATGAGATGGCTGGATGGCATCACAGACTCGATGGACGTGAGTCTGAGTGAACTCCGGGAGTTGGTGATGGACAGGGAGGCCTGGTGTGCTGCGATTCATGGGGTCGCAAATAGTCAGATACGACTGAGCGACTAAACAACTGAACTGAAGAATTATATTTAATATTAAATATTTTTTAGTTCATGTGAATTTGCATTTAAATAGAGCTCATCAACTACATATTGTCTGAAAACAAAGCTGGTATACCGATGGCAGCACTGACAGATGTTGAGGGTTTGAGGAAAAACATTGGAATTTGCACCAAGATTTTTGTTGAAGGGGACCTGGGGGGGTCCCCATTTGGAGTTTCTCGGAATAGGTTCCCCTTTAATGTCAAAAATAGATTTACAATCATTGGCCCAACGTATTCCTGTATGGCAGCTAGGGCAGATTTTTGGAGGTTTTTTATTTTTATTTTTTTCAGCTTTCTTAGGGCAGTCCCTTTTTAAATGGTTCTTATTTCCACATATAAAGCATCCTTCATTTCCCTTTCTTAAGGCAGCAACCATTGTTTCAGCTAGCATTTGCATCTTTTGAGTTTCTAATCCTAGATTGCAACAAGCCCTCAAATAATCAATAATAGTCCCTGTCTCAAGAATTGGAGCTATAGCTTTTTGACATTCTTGATTTGCATTTTCACAAGCAAGTAATTTCTCTAGTTGCCTTTTGGCTTCTTCTCCAATTACAGTACGGGAAATAGCAGTTTGTAATCTAGCTTAAAAATCAGCATAGGTTTCATTAAGTCCCTGAACTTTAAACAAGTGATGAAGTAAAATAGAAAAGTGATGGGGCTTTCCAGCCATTTTACCCATGTCTTAGTACTTACTGGCCTTAATAAGCCCTGGGGTCACTCCGTCTGAATCTGCCTACATGTACCAAGCTCCTGTTCTGGGTGCCACTTGTTGAGGTCCTTTAATGGACTGGAACCTGGTGGTCCGGAGTCAACCAATAAGAAAGTAAAGGAGAGAAAAAGAGGCTGATATTCCTTGATTTACACAGAAAGCCAATAAAGCCCCTGCACGGGGCTTGCTCTGTTCGTGAAGGCCTCAGGCGCCCTCTCGATGGGGTGAAGGCGCAGAATGACTTCTCGAGAGGGTCTTAGAAGCCCGGGCAGGAAAGTGAACCCAGAGGACCTCTGCACTCCAAAGAAATAGCCTGAGAGAGAGAGAGAAAGAAAGCAAGACATGAGGACCAAAGCTCTGATGGAACAAAGGTGTTTTAATCAACATGGTGTGGGCATATATACTGTAGTTATTCTCAGCAAAGATAAAGATTAAAATTCCAGACTTACAAAACATAGGTGATCCATATTAGAGAGTTGTAAATAATCACTTTTAACATATGGTTCATAAAAAGGAAGAGGGTACTTATCACCGTATAGAAAAATGAAGGAAATGCCTAGATTCCTCAACCCCCAGGAGAGGTCTACCTCTCCTTTTAATATCTGAATATTCAGGAAATAATAAGGAACAGTGAATTCCTGACAGATCCAAAACAGTACATGGGAAGCCTTCTGTTAAATGCTTCCTGACAATTTGCTAGGAGACATGTGCTGAAAATAAAATTCATTGTGCTCTAAAATTATGTGAGGGACATAACTCATCATTTTAAAAAAATTAATGTTCTAAAAACAGCTATGATGTTTCAGCAGTAAATTAGGTGTTATTGTTCTTCACTTTGTTATCCCCAAACTGGGTTAATTTCTTGATGGATGTCAACCAAACCAGAGATAAGGAGAAGGAAGTGTTTGTTACTTGCAGCAAGTAAGGAGACCATTGGAGATCTTCCCCAAAGCAGTGTCTCCAGGAACAGCAAAATTGGGGAAGTTTTAAGCTAAAAGGGTATATGCATACTCATTAAGGGGCTTGAGCAGAGAGAAGTCAGCAGAGAATTTGGGCAAAGGTTGACAGAGTCCCAGGCTCTAGTACATTGAAGTCACAAAATTCAGGAAAGGTCAACACCATCATCCCTTTATTGTGATATTTCAGTCACTAAGTCATACCTGACTCTTTGTAACACCAAGGACTGTAGAATGCCAGGCTTCCTGTCATTCGCCCTCCTCTGGAGCTTGCTCAAACTCATGTCCATTGAGTCAGTGATGCCACCCAACCATCTCATAACTTGTTGACCCCCTTGTCCACCTGCCCTCAGTCTTGCCCAGTATCAGGGTCTTTTCCAAAGAGTCAGCTCTTTGTATGAGATGACCAAAGTATTGGAGCTTCAGCTTCATTATCAGGCCTTCCAGTGAATATTCAGGGTTGATTTCATTGAGGATTGATTTGTTTGATCTCCTTTCTGACCAAGAAACTTTCAAGAGTCATCATCCCTTAGGTTTCTGTTGAAATAATGATTGAGTGCTGGAGGAAGGGTCAAAATTCTGCAATAAACCTCAAGAAAGTTCTTTATGCTAATCTATATCATTGAAACAGAATTGGAAATCTTTTTTCAATTCGCCATTTTGTCAAGAGGGTGAATGACAGGAAGCCTGGCATGTACAGTCCTTGGTGTTACAAAGAGTCAGGTATGACTTAGTGACTGAAGTACTACAATAAAGGGATGAAGATGTTGGCCTTTCCTGAATTTTGTGACTTCAGTTAGCAAACAACTAATTTGCTATATTTTCTATTGTTGCTTCTTTTGTTTGATAACAGTAATATTATTCTCTTATGAACATTATTACTAAGGCCTGTTCAAGGGTGAGCTTTGTGGCCAGGCTTAGAGCATAAAATAGCTTACGGCATAAAATGGCTTCTCCTACATTCAAAAGGTTTACCTGACTCTTTTCCTCTGAAGACCATCTAGCCTATCTGCTTCCATTTCATCAGACAAGCCTTCTGAGCCTCCTCCATTCATTTTCTACAGGTTCCCAGAGCACACAGTATACAGCATACAGTTCTTATTTATGAAACTCACAAATCCTACTTAAAGCCTGGCTTTCCCACTAAGGGGCTTCCCCTGTGGCTCAGATGGTCAAGAATCTGCCTGCAAAGTGCGAGACCCAGCTTTGATCCCTGGGTTCAAAAGATCCCCTGGAAAATGGGATCCTGCCTGGGACAGAGGAGCCTGGCAGGTTACAGTCCATGGTGTCACAAAGAGTTGGACACGACTGAGTGACCAACACTTTCACTATCTTTTTGCACTAAGACCATAAACTATATGAAGTCAAGGAGTGTCTCTTAGTGTAATGAAGATATTCATACCTTTGGTATTCAGTTAGCAACTTCTGTTGTTACAATGAAAAGATGGACATCAGAGCCCAGCCTTTGCTGACTGACTAGGGAGATTAGTACATAAAAAGTCTAAACATCTACATATACCACAGAAAACCTAATAATTAAATAGAAAATCAAAATTTCAGATTTTAATAAGATTTCTAAGCCCCAGTCATACTGAAGAATCAGGAATTCTCTGTATGAGTCAAGTTCTCTCTTCTCTGTATTTTTCCAGGCTGCCTTATCAACCTGGAAGCCCTTCTTGCTGTCTTGCTCCAGCTAACTCCTAGCACCCTTCAAGGCTTAGTGTGGATAACACCTCCTTTAAGACTTCTTCATATGCAATGTCATGCTGGATGAATCACAAGCTGAAATCAAGATTGCTAGGAGAAATATCAACAATCTCGGATAGGCAGATGATATCACCTTAACAGGAGAAATTAAAGTGGAACCGAAGAGCCTCTTGTTGAAGGTGAAAGAGGAGAGTGTCTTCAACTTAAAGCTGTCTTTAACTTAACTTTAAATTTAACATTCAAATAACTAAGATCATGGCATTCAGTACCATCACTTCATATCAAATAGAAAGGGAAAAAGTTAAAACAATGACATATTTTATTTTCTTGAGTTCTAAAATCACTATGGATGGTGATTTCAACCACAAAATTAAAAGATGCTTTCTCCTTCAGAGGAAAGCTATGACCAACCTAGACAGTGTGTTAACAAGCAGAGACATCACTTTGCTGTCAAAGGTTGGTATAGTCAAAGGTATGGTTTTTCCAGTAGTCATGTATGGAGGAGAGAGTTGGACCATAAAGAAGGCTGAAGGCCAAAGAATGGATGTTTTTAAATTGTGGTGCTAGAGAAGACTCTTGAGAGTCCTTTGGACAGCAAGGAGATCAAACCGCTCAATCCTAAATGAAATCAACCCTGAATATTCATTGGAAGGGCTGATACTGAAGCTGAAACTCCAGTACTTTGGCCACCGGATTTAAAGAGCTGGCTCAGTAGAAAAATCCTGATGCTGGGAAAGATTGAGGGCAGAGAAGAGCAACAGAGAATGAGATGGTTGGATGGTATCACCAACCTCATGGACATGCATTTGAACAAACTCCAGGAAACAGTGAAAGACAGGGAAGCCTGACGTGCTGCAGTCTATGGGGTCTCAGAGCTGGGCATGACTGAGTGACTGAATGAGAACAACAAAGTTTTGACGAACCAGACTATGCACCTTTGCATGGAGCAATTAAATTCTGAGAATGGAAGCAAACCATTTAACGACTGTCAGAACCACAGATGCCTTCTGCTCTCTTCACATCCTGTCTGTAAGACAAGGACACTATGTGGGTAAGGATTTAGTCCCTAGGTTGTTCATATTTCTTAAAAAATCTGGAAGTATTTTTTGGGAATGTAAAATGGTACAGCTGCTATGTCAAACAGCACCAGGCTTCCTGAACTTTTTTTTTTAATGCAAGTACTGTATGATCCAACAACCTCACTCCTAGGTAAATATCCAAAAGAATTCATAGCAATATCTCAAAGAGGTATTTGCTCTGTAAATTTTCATAGTGGCTCAGGCAGTAAAGTATCTACCTTCAATGCAGGAGACCCAGGTTCAATCCCTGAATTGGGATGATTCTCTAGAGAAGGGAATGGCAACCCACATAGTATTCTTGCCTAGAGCATCCCATGAACAGAGGAGCCTCACAGGATACAATCCACAGGGTAGCAAAGAGTCAGACATGACTCAGCAACAAAGTACACACACATTTATTGCAACCTTAGTTGAAACAGCCAAGAGATATAAAAATCCCTAATGTTCAGACAGATGGATAAAGAATATGTGGTATATTAGTTCAAATATATATATTTTTTTCTTTTTTTTTTGAGAAGTGTAGTGTTGTATTTAAACTGACAACCTTCTAGGTCATAAATATAACTCTCTCTCTGAGTCTACACATGCTTCAACTACACACAAAAACAAAGAAGCTAAGGGACTTTCTGTTTCCCTGAATGTTTCAGGCCTGTGGAACTGGACTGTGGGTGACTTGGACCTGGCAGAGTGAGGCCTCTCCCCAAGATGGAACAAATGGAAATTATTTGGATGACTCTTCATTTTCACAATGCCAGAGTCACTCTGAACAGATTGGCAATACACAGCAGAATTAAACATAAACTAACTTTAGGAGCCAACAAAGGGACTCTCATCTTGATCCCTAAATGCTCTTCATAAGTAGCATTGTTGCCGTGGTGGGAAGTCAGAGGCAGCTTGGTGTTTATCACTAGAGAAACTGATAAATAAAATCTGATGGATACATACAGTAAAATTCAAGTTATAAACAATGAATTTTATGTGCATGAAAACCTACAAGATCTTTTAAAAAGAATGCTGAGTATAATTGAGGTGTAAAGCATAATTAGATTTACATAAACTAAGGACACAGTCATTCACAGAATGACATATTTTAGAAGAAACACATATATCCAAGGACTAACACAACACACATTAGTGTGGATGAATACTGGGGAATGGGAAGTGCAAGTGAGGATAGGGGATGAAAATAAAAATGGGGAGGGATCTTTTGTATACTTGATGATAGGGGAGAGGAGGCTAAAAAGTATTATAAGGATATTATGAGCTGTTTACTTTTTAGTAGAAATTCTTACCTCTCTCCAAGCCTTGGAGAAAAAAAAATTTACTAACTTTCCCCAAGTAAATCTCACAGGACAAGGAGTCTTGAGTTTGTGCGGCTATGTCAATGTAAACATCCCTATTGGAGGATTCTGCCAAGGCTTGTCTCTCAATTTGGTTACTGCAACTAAATGTGTCAGCAGACTCTTACAGCTTGACCTCCACCAGTCCTTCTCCTCTTGTATCTAGGCAGGAATTGGTTATTATTCTCAGGAATAATAGCACTGGCTCTGAAGCTGACATGAGTCCATGACCATTGTATCAAGTTTCCTAGTACCACCAACTAGGTGGCTTAAAACAAAAACATTGTCTCCCAACTCTCCAGGGTAGATGTCTGAAATGAAGGTATAAGCAGGATCATGCTCCCCTTCAAAGGATCTAGGGAACAGTCCTTCTTTGTCTCTTCTAGCTTCTGGTGGTGCCAGAAGCACGTGGGCTTTCTTGGCATGTAGATCCATCACTCCAGCCTCTGCCTTCTCTTCACATTGCCTCCCCACTGTGTGTGTGCATATGTCCTCTGTTTTGCTTTCTTATAAAGACATCAGTCATTGGATTGGAAGCCATTTTATGGAAAACAACCTACATTACAGGGAGGAAACTGAAATACACATTACTAAGTGAAAGGAGCCAATCTGAAACAGCTACATACTGTATGATTCCAATACATAACATTCTTGAAAAGGCAAAACTGTGGAGACAGTGAAAGGATCAGTCCTTCACAGGGACTGGGAAAGAGGGATGACTAGGCAGAGCCCAGAGGATTTTTAGGACAGTGGAATGATTCCATATGATACAGTGGTGGATACAAGCCACACATTTGTCCAAACTCAGAAAGTACAACATGAAGAGTGAGCCCTACTGTAAACTATAGACATTGGGTGATGCCGGGGTCCAGCCCCGGTGGAACCAGGGTGATTCGAAGGAGAGACGGAATAGGCGAGGAAAAACTTATAGAGAAATATAAAGGAGATTAGAAGAAATAGTATAGTAGGAAAATTAAGTGGAGAAAAGAGGCTGAATAACTTGGTTTACGGAGAAAGCCAATAAAGCTCCAGACAAGGAGCTTGCACCATCTACGTGGGGCCGCTGGCGCCCGCTCGAATAGTGGAGAGTGTCCCTCCTTGGGCACTCTCTCTCACGGATCTTGGATCAGGGCAGGTAAGTAGACTTGGAGAGCCACTCCGTTCCAGATGGGAATTCAGCCTGAAGTTAGAGTAAAGAGGAGAAGGAAGGAGAGGAGAAAAAGGTGAGAGAAAGAGACATGGGGAGAACCAGATTCCCAAGAAACTAGGCTGAGACACTAGTCCGGAAAGCTGGTCCCCTCCGTTTATTGTTCAAGGGGCTATTTATATGTTTGATAATACATGGAGATCAATGGGTAACACAAAGTTATGCAGCGTTAGCAGTTTAGACTCTTATCAAAAGCAGGCTTTTCTCTCTGCATACCTGACTGCAAACACAAGTCTTAGGTAATTTACATCATCTTCTGCCAGAAGGGCCAATTAACATTTTACAACCTTTTTTCTGATAAGGGTTTGTCAACCAGAAGACTTATTTGTGTTGATCTTCCCAAAGTTTGGCGCCGCTCTCAGAAAGCACTAAATAAAGTTACATTCTTACATAGCAAAGATACAACAATTTATAACAAGCAAAAGGAGTACAGTGATTTATAACAAAAGAAAAGTAATTAACTCAAAAGTCTAGTGTTGCTAACATCAAAACTACTATATATCTTTTTCCATACCCCGTTTACATTGATTAACATCTTCCCAGGTGCCTAAAAGATAAAGAATATGGAGGCCTGGCGGCAATCATTGAATCAACAGTGAAAACCCGTCACCAATATGGTTTTTAACTCTTTAGAAAAAGTTCTGTATCTTTAAGATGCTTTCAAGCTTTGTGCCTCTCCCGGTTGGGGGCTGCAAGCAATTCACAAGCTGTAAGGGGTCCGGGAAACTTGTTAGGCAAGCTAGAGAACTACTAGAGGAGGTTTAACTGAAACATCCCTTTCAAATGCAGAAGACCAAAGCTTAGAGATGACTTTTCCCGGACTGTATTAGAAGAGTAGAGAAGCAGAGAACAAAAGCCGACAGATTTTTATTTTGGGGGGTTTGGATGCTCAGGAAATTCCAGGGGGGAAACCTGAAGCCGTCACGTCCTTGCGTTTGTCAGGCTTCCTCCCACATGACCTTGTCACGGGTGGAATTCCTCACCCTGGCTCCCGGCAGGGTGATAAGATGTATCATGTAAGTTCATGGATTGTAACAAAACTGTGATTCTGGTGTGGGATGATGAGGAGGAGAGTATGCTTGTGTAAGGGCTTGGAGTGTGTGGGAATTCTCTGCACTTTTCACTCAATTGGTTGTAAACATAAGCTGCTCAAAAAAAAGTTAACTATTGATTTTTTAAGATTGAGCATAAGACATATTACCTTCGATGCTGAAGCCAAAAACCCAGAACACTAGAGACTACAGTAAGTCCCCTACATATGAACCTTGAAGTTGTCAACTTTAAAAGATGCAAATGTGGGTTTGCATGTCCAATCACATGAGTTGTTATAGTCTATGAGTCTGGCCTACATTTTCATGTATGTGCATCCCAGCATCTATATTTCAAGCTAGAACTGCAAGAGGGACACTTCATTGAACTCCTTGCTGTGCAACACAAGGAGCTTACTAATGAAGACTTGATGGAAATGGAAGCTCAGAGAAAGGACAAAAAAAGACAAGAGGAAGAAGAAGTAACTGAAGAACCAGAGATTTGGGATGCAGGAAATGGAGAGGGGATTTTATTTCTTTGAGAAGGCACTGTTAGTTTTTGCAACATGGGACCTGAATTTAGGATGGTATAGGAAGGTTGTAGGAGCTGTTCAGAATGCAATCCAGTGCTATTATAGCATCTATGATGAGAAAAACAGAGCTACTACCCAGATGCCACTGGACATATTTTAAGAGGGTAGACAGAATTGAATCCAGAAAAGAACCAGGACCTGAGACACCAATGTCAGGCATGAGTGAAACTGCAGCTCTCCCTCAAACTTCTACTTCTCATGATCCTTCAGCGTTTGCTTCTCTCACCTCCTCTCCCCTCTCCAGTCAGTAATTCTTCTGCCTTTTCACTTGATGCCAGCTGCTGTATGCCAGCTGTTGTACTGTATATGACTATACGTCTCAAGGTATTGTACTGTAAGATTAAAAATGTTTTATTTTAGTGTGTTTGCTTTTTTACATAGGTTATTTGTGTGAAAGTGAAAGTGAAGTCGCTCAGTCCTGTCTGACTCTTTTGCGACGCCATGGACTGTAGCCTACCAGGCTCCTCCGTCTGTGGATTTTCCAGACAAGAGTACTGGAGTTGATTGCCGTTTCCTTCTCCAGGAGATCTTCACAACCCAGGGATCGAACCCAGGTCTCCCACATTGCAGGCAGACGCTTTACCATCTGAGCCACCAGGGAAAACTGTTATAAACCTACTTCGGTACAGTAAAAGCATCTGCCTTCAATGCAGTAGATCTGGGTTTGATCCCTGGGTTGGGAAGATCCCCTGGAGAAAGAAATGGCAACACACTCCATACTCTTGCCTGGAAAATTCCATGGGCTGTGGAGCCTGATAGGCTATGGTCCATGGGGTCACAAAGAGTCATACACGACTGAGTGACTTCACTTTCACAGTTCAGTACTAGACAGCTAATTGTGTTTGTTGGGTACGTAGGCTAACATTCTTGGACTTTCAAACAAATTGGACTTGGGAATTTGCTTTTAGAATAGAACACATTCATTTGGAGGGTACTTACTATACTACCAAAAGATTGTGATGGGACTTCCCTGGTGGTGCAGTGGATAAGAATCCACCTGCCAATCAGGGGACACAGATTTGATCCCTGGTCTAGGAAGATTCCAAATGCCACGCAGTAACTAAATCCCCATGCCATAACTACTGAGCCTGTGCTATAGAGGCCACAAGCCACAACAATCAAGTCTATGTGCTTCAACTACTAAAGCCTATACCACTAGAGCCTGTACTCTGCAACAAGAGAAGACACTGCAATGAAAACATACATGCTGCAACAAAGACCACGTGAAGCTACAAAGAAATAAATAAATAAAGGTTTTTTTTAATGACTGTGATATAAGATTCATATGAACATCTAACACAGCATTAATGTCAATGTTAAGGAAAGAATTATACTTAGAATCAAAAGTTCAAAATTTTCCATTACATATAAACTAAACCAAGAAAAATTAAGATGGCATAAAATTAAAAGATAATGATTTCTATGTTTGGCATTTAAATACTAAAAGATATTTGTTTAAATTCTAAAATCACTCATCAGCCAAAACCTAAGGGAAAATTGAAACTATTAGATATCCATAATAATAACTGCCTCTTGTAAAAGTGGAGAATGGAGGGAAATTTACAGACTTAAAATATTAGAAAACTAGAATAGGTGAAAATTGAGATAAATTGCAAGATAAACCAAATGGACCCAGAAAGTTGACAACATTGAAACTTTCGGTTACATAGACTTACCTGGAAGAAGGTACAAATAACAGAGTGAACAGAAAGAGAGTACAGTCACAGATAAATAAAAGGGAATATTATTGAACTTTCACAATTAAATTTGAAAATTGAGACACAACTTTTATTTTGGTATACCTAGACTCTTGTCTAGAACAGAAAAAAGGAAGTATTTCAATATGCTCCAGGAAGCTATTCAATAACAAAGCAGAGGATAATAAGAATAAAAGTCATTTCC